>CAIGQV010016645.1:2681431-2691788 GCA_903798115.1 Danio jaintianensis
AAGCAAAAAAAATCTTTAACTTTCATTTATATCCAAAATATTTAGCTGATTGTTGCTGATATAATGCTACATATCAGAGAGCCTTTATCTTTAATTACGTCATAACATCTTTCATGCAATTGTTCCAGATTTATGGAGACACTAATCATTTGATTGATAATTGATGTCATGTTCTGCATACATTTCCATCACAGTCATTAGAGATACTGAGAAATAAAGACTCTCAGAAATAAAAATGACTCTGTGCCTGCAGTACCCTTTCAAAAGAAACATTATTGTACTTTTTATGTACTACTATATCTTTAATGTACATGTAAGGTACACTATATGTACCCATTTAGTTACTAATACCTTGAAATACAAAAGTGTTCTTTATGATATGAAATAGCAAAGATTTCTGTTTTAAGAAGGCACTTTTGCTAACATTATTTCATCATAAATTTAACTTAATCGTCTTGTAGACAAAATGTTGTAGATTATGTTTCTCAGAGTAAAGAAAATAAATGAACCAGGGAATTGCAGTTGAGATTCACTTTTTGTTTAATTGATTTTAATTAAATTGTCATGCTGAACATATAAAGTCTCAATATATGTGTACTGTACTTTGTACTTTTGTCTGTTAAGCTACTTAGATATCCACAGTTAATGATTTATTTTAAGTCTTTTCTGACATTGTCCATGTCACTGCCATCTACATTTTAGAGCATCTTTGGAATATCTGTGGGGGGAATTCAGAATTTCAATTCAGTTAGTTATTATTCATTTTGAAATGAAGTACAACATTGCACTACTCAAATAATCTCAAAACTTGAAACTGATTCTCACCTTTGTTGTTGCTTTTAAGCACCTCTTTCTTCATCACTGTCATGCCTTTTTTTGTTCTGTTGAAACAGTGAGAATGTAAGTTCATGGCTTTAATGGCTTGTTTTTGGAAGAAAATGTGACTAAAATTGACTGGTTTCTGTTCAGTAGTTGTAGGATTGCTTCTACAAAAGGGGAAGAAACAGATTTACAGTAAGTGAGCTAAGGATTCAAAATAGCCACGTGTGTAAGCAATAAAACATGTTTTTATTATTATTTTTCAAATATATTATTCGCTAATTTTTGTCTTTTTTTGTTGTTGAATGGCTATTCCAATCTTGTATAACTGTCTTCACTTTATTATGTAATTTATGAAAAATATAAATTATAATTGTAACAGTCAGTAAATGGGTGGCGAGATCTGATCAACAAATAAATTGGGTTTGGAACAACCTGAGTAAATGACGCCAGAATTTTCATTTATGGGTGAACTATTCCTTTAAATATAATCATTTATATCACTGGTGACTTTTCACAATTGAAATGAAACTTTCAAGTTTAGGATCTTAGTGGTTAAAGATGTGTGCCGGAGACCCTTCATTATTACTTCAAATCCTAGAAAGGCTGCTGCATGAGCTTTCACCACAAATTTATCTTTACATTATTTCTACACTATAGATTCTGGTCTTATTGGTGTACTGAGATGTTTAATCCAAAAAGAGCATTATGTCGTTTTCTGTGAAAGAAGTGAAAGTGAAAGAATTGTTCAGTTACAATAAAAGCTGTCCACATGACTCTCCTAAAGCTTAAATGGTTTGTGCGGCCAATAATAAAGCAAACTTAGGGCAGTTAGTTATTAAGTGATTAAGAAACATCAACATTTTAGAGCTTTAGAGCACAACAGTGGGAAAAAAAACTCTAATAGAAAATATTACATAATAAATATATATTACAGAAACCCTGAGCTACTAAGACTGATAAATACTTTTATGGTCCTTTTTGCCTAAGAATTTGACATCTAAAGCCTAGATATGTTGTTTAAAACAATTGATATCACTACTACTACACAATTATAAAAAATGATTTCTACAGCTTAAATAAAGGTTGTAAATTTGATTTTTTACAATACAGTCCATTGTGGAAAGAAAGAGGATATAGAAGTAGTTTCTAATTTCCCCCCATAATATGCCGGCTTTAATCAGGGCACAATTCTTTAAAATATATTGTATAACCCCTACTCATCTCCTAGTGCTTCATCTTTTACTGTATTTCCCATAATATAGAATTACAGCTGTACTTACTCTGGTGGATTCTTTTGGTCCTCTATTTTGGTTGTTGATTAACCATCCAGTGATCCATGATGGGATAAACCATAAGATTCTCTGTAGTTGTAAATTATATGCAACAAATTCATAACCAAAATAGATATACTTAATAACATAAATTTGAGAACAATACAAAATTTCTTCATATTATTTTTCAGAGATTTCCAGATTATTGTGGTCAGTGTTTCTCACCTGTGATAAATTGGAATGCAAGAAAAATTGGAATAACCAGTTCCAGTTCCAACCAGTTCCAATGATTGAGCAGTTGAGGATTGTCTGAATGGAGAATTACACAATCATTAAAACACAAATATTATTGAGCAAAAAATATTCTTAACAGTTATCTACAGTACTCACTGTATGTGTAAAAGTGGCTGTCTACTTATGACATGGCTTCAGCGCTAAGGGATTTTCCTGTAAGCCCAACCACACAAGCCCTACCAAACTACCCTTGTTTAGATAAGGGTATAAGCCCTACAGTACCCATATCTTATTTGTGATCTCATACATAAGATAAGATTGCTGTTTACTATAAGTGTAATTAAAAGTTTTAAAAATGTTTGGTCTTAGGTAAGGAAGTACAGTATTTCCTTACTGCAAATAAACACTTACAATATTCTTAGCAGGGAAAACTAATCAGTTTTACACTCAACAGTACTAATACTAATGCAAAATTATTGCAATTATTTATACAGCCCAAGAAGGTCTTAAAGTGGATTTTATATTGCAAGAAAAGGGATATAGAAGTATTTCCCCCCTACAATCTGCAGGCTTTAATTAGGTCAAATATTGAACATGACTTTTTCCCAATAAAATATAGGACCTCTTCTCCTCTCCTGGTTTTTCTCCTTTGACTGTAATTCCAGTAATATAGAATTAAAGCAATATATAATGTTTTGGATTCTTTATGTATCAATAATATATATTTTTTCTAATTCATTGTAATTGATTTCCACCAGAAGTTTATTGTAGCAATAGTTTCTCACCAGTAATAAACTAATTGACCATTTCCAAACAGAGGTTAGCCAACCAGATTGTTCCTGTATAGAGAACAACACATATATTATTAAGCAAAAAAAAAAATGCTGCTAATTTTGAATTTATTTTAAATAAATTTATTATAAAGGATTTACAGAAAAAAACGTTTACTGAAATATTGTGCACATATTTCTCTTGCATTATTAATTAATCATATTTATCATAATGTTTTTAAAGTTAAAATATATTAGACAAAATTTATTTTTACACATCTTTGAACTTTAAATAAATGATACCTGATGCTTGAAGTGCGTAACAATTTTGTCCAGTGCTTCATCATTTATATTGCACTGTAACAACCCTGTGTCATAGAAAAGGCAGTCCACCGTAAGCGTGTCCATCCTCTTTACAACTGTGCTGCTGTCTAGTACAACTTTCTCAGGGTCAAAAGTGTGATGCAGGACTAAGAAAATAGCTGGCTTGAATGCTGTTTCAAATAAAGACACAATATGGTGGTCAGTGGTGTTTCTGCTTCTTTCAGTACATTAACATCTTCTTCAACCGTAAACTTCTGTCTGTTACCTGACAAGTCATTAAGTTTTTTCAGAGCAGCATCAATGTCAGTTCCTGCCCGTGAAGTAATGGGGCATAAAACTAAAATCACATCACACTTGTTCACACTGTACACCTGCTCCAGGTCGGGTCTTTGCCGCTGGAGATGACTTAAAATCTGCATCCGTAAGTTGCCGGACCTGCCCGACTCAAGTACATAGTAGTATTTTCCTTTAAGACAAAAACAAAACCAACAATAATACTATTTTATTAGTAAAGATTTTGTGCCTAATACTATTAATAATTTGAATTATAAACTGTAACTAAAGCTTGAAACTTTTTTGCTGTATTAGACAAATAGTGTGCTTCTGGGTTTTAGGGCACAAGCATATTAAAGGTGCAGTAGGTGATCTGCCAAAATGCTAACGGGTTAGCATTATATCTTTGAAACACAGTCCCTCCCCTGCCGTCCAAAGCCACGCCTCCTGAAACACGAGCGCGCGCACCTTAAAGATGGCAGCAGACAACCCACTAGTTCATGTCATTCGTCAGTTCGAAAACTTTACAGTACTTTATTATACTGCAATTCTAAACGAAAAACTGTATTATATCTAGCACGTTTTCAGTTGTGTAGCAAGCAAAACTTGTCATAATGGTCTCACTCTCTCATGTCCTAAAGCGACTACTGTATGCTTAGTGGTTGGCCGGCGGGGTGCAGGAATTACACTTATTACTAAGCCATACTTGCTATTTCAGAGCGAATATTCAGAGTAGCACAGTAAACAATATAGGGACCGCGTCACAGGTTGTCAATGTTCAAAAATGAACCAATGTGAATATAAAACCAACTATTTATTGATGTTTTGTTGTTAAACTAAATAAAAATCTACATTATCGATGCTATAAAAGGTCCCTAATGAAACCGAAAATAGTCACATCAATCTTTCGCCGGAAGATTTCAGTGGCTGAACAACACTTCTGTGCATATAACCCATTCGTAAAACAACACAATATACATCTACTTTGCGTGACTAAAAGAGTTTTAAAACATTGCCTAACATTACCTGTCTAAAAGAAATACTTCAGCCATGGTGTCATCCTTCCTACAGCATGCAAAAGTAACTCCAGTATTGATTCAGGATTTTAAGAAGTTTTGATTCAGCATTTGATTTTACCTATGCGATTGTCTCGTCTGCACGTGAACACGCGGTGCGCATGCACGCGCTTACGCGCAAATGGTGGATCTGCGTGAACAGAGATGCGCAGATGTACAAATCTACATCTGTTGGCAGACACAGTTTGGGCTACTTATCAGAATTATGGGAATTGTCCGCCCGACAATATTTAATTGGATCAACATTTTTTAGTTTTATGCCTTACCCAGAATATAAAGATACATAAAAATACATTTAGATCATTTACTTTAATCAGTAGCTACTATTGGAATGTGAAGAGATTTTCAATCAGCACAACAAAAAATGTTTCTGAAGACAATCACCTTCTGCACCTTTGAGGTTTAAAAATTTGATTTTTTTGTAAAGTACAGTAATATTTCAAAGTCTCACCATAAATGGTTTGGAGCTGGCTCATTTTCCCTTTTTCTCCTTCTTGTCTTTTGTAGTAATCTGCTGTTTAGTGTCACCCTGAAATAAATGTAAATACACAGTTATTGTTGGATTTTACACTTTTCATAAAGTAGTCTGAGCAATTAAAATAGTAATAAAAAAAAGATTTAGAATGAAAATCACAGTCACAATTTTTGACTGAGGTTAGATTTTTGATATTGGACTTAGCAAATATAAATAAATATAAAAAATAATAATATAATAATAATATTACTTGAGTCTACAGTTTTTTTTTATCGAATTTGACATTTATTGCAAAGTTCATTCTTTCATTAATTTTCCTTCGGCTTAGTCCCTTATATATCAGGGCTCGCCACCCATTCCAGCATATGTTTTACACAGCGGATGCCCTTCCAACCACAACCCAGTACTGGAAAACACCCATACACTCTCACACACATACACTATGGCCAAGTCTGTTTATCCAATTCACCTATAGCACATGTCTTTGGACTCTGGGGGAAACCGGAGCAGCCAGAGAAAACCAACGCAAGCACGGGGAGAACATGCAAACTCCACACAGAAATGTCAACTGACCCAGCCGAGGCTCGAACCAGCGACCTTCTTGCTGTGAGGCAACAGCGCTACCCACTGTGCTGCCCCATTGCAAAGTTACATTATTAAATTATTATTTATTTACACTCAGTTTTATCTCATTTGTATTACTCAATTTTTTATAGGCTAATCAATAGATTATTTAGTGCAGTTTTTTTTATTTATTACTTATTTTAATACCTTTACTTTTAATCTCGTTGAAAAAGTCGAATTTGTTACGCCTGAATGCTGTATTGGGGTCGCTGCATAAATACTCAGCCCTGAAGTCATGTATGCTCAGCTCTCCTATTCCCTTCGTTTCCTCTTAAAAAATGTTTTCCCATATCTTCTCAAAAAGTTATTTTGGTAGGCTAAGGCTAATCTCTGTGCTTATTTGTTTTGGATGTGTTTCAACCTCGCGGGTCTCAACAAATCGGCTAGTTATTGCCCTTTTTAAGGCAAAATGTACAGAGAAAATTTATTATTGAAACTTTATAATTAGTCCAATTTAAATTTATACTCATTTAGAGTTGTCAAAGCCTTCGGTGCACTGTAGTTGTAATATAACATTTCATTTGCAAGGCTCATTGAGCATTACGTTCAACCATCTCGTAACAAAATAAGCATAGAACACATTCGTACAGACGATCAGAAACAATGACACAGTTATCCATATCTAACAGACAGCATTAAGTCTACTTACTGTTCCTGCTGCTTTCTGTCTGTCAGAGATTTAATAATCCTTTCACTTTCATTGTTGCTCTTTATACTACTGTACAGTTTACAACTGGCCAATAAAGGGCGCCGGACCATCGCCTTTCCCCCACACAAACAACATACTAATAAAACAGATTAATGCAACAACAAAAAAAGCACTATTTCTGATCGTTTTCATAACTTCAATTTATCATCTGATTATAGGCTTTTCGAAACATCATGTGGATATTAACCTTACAAAAACAGCAAGGTTTCCATTAGGATTTTTTTTTAACAGATGCAAGGCAACGTGAATCATAAAAACACACGTGCAAAATCCTGGGAACCCACAGACTAATGACTATTGAATATTGAATGAATATTTAGTAGTCTGCCTTTGCTGAAGGTACAGTAGAAGCTTGCTAAATCACTGGTTAAAGTCCTGGAGTCACAGCAGATATATTGGACCGTCCTCTCTCGCAAAATCTTTCCTGTTCAGTTAGGTTTGATGGCACCTGAGTGTAGACAGCCCTCTTCAATCCATCTGTAGATTTGCTAAAAAAAATTTTTTTTTCAAATATAAGTTTTTATTGTTCTTTCTGGAAGGTTGATATGTAACAAAAGTATAGCATTAGCTACAATAATTATACAGGGTCCCACGTTTTATAGGTTCAGAACAAAAGACAGAATACAAAATAATTGTCTATTCATGTTGAGACCTTAGTAATATATGTCTAAAATTCTTCCCAGGGGGACATGTCGACCGCTTTTCTCTAACACTATTTCCTTAATAAGATTAAATTGTAACCATTGCACCAGTCCAGCCCTTTTAATTCTGGGACTTGGATATTTCAGAGCCATACCAACAACTTAAGACATCAATAACCTTTTTTTCCAAAATGATTTAACAAAAAAAACAGGATGTTTCCTACTGGCATTTTCAACATAAATTGTCTTTCATTAGTTTCATCCAATGGGGTCTTACTGACATGCTCATATTTATGAAAAAATCTTATATTGCATGAACTTCCCACTTGCTTCTTTATATATTCACCACACCCCGATCCATAGATTTTCAAGAATATGACTGTAAGGAAGACAGTTTGACAGGACAAGATGACATTAAGATAACAGACAGCAGAATAAAACAACAGTGAGTCAATTATTTCTCCCCTTGTTAGTTGGAATTTTTTTTTATCAAGTCAGAAACTATTGTATTAGTTATTATTACATCTGTAGGGTTCTTGCTCTTCTATTTATAAGAAATATACATAATAATACATAATAAATATACATAATAATACTATAAGAAATATACATCCCATTACACTACAGAGCTGTTGAATTATTGATTCTGATTGGCTGATGAACATTCAAAGGTGTGCAGTTATTTTCAGATAAACGCACCGCCTAAGTATAGTTCCAGGTCATGACTGCATTCAAGTTCCATTATAGCAAATAATTTAAATTATTTCAAAATTCTTCACAGCCTATTGAAGAGTCAAAAATCTAATCAAAACAAAACGCTTTGAATGAGATGCATAAGAAACTGTTTCTTTAGATGTAGTAAAAAATTGACTCCATTGCATTATTAGAAATCCACTCCTCTTCAACCCCCATGTGCATTTTTTCAGATAATTCAAATACCATTGTCAATTATTCCCCACAACATGCTAATTTTACCTCCAAGTCTTAGATTTTATAGCATTTTTCAGTTTTTGAGACAGTAAATAAAGAGATATTCGCAATCAGGACACATTTTATTTCATAATTTGCAAACCAATGTCCAAGGATAATTATAGAAAAATCTATAAAAAAAAAAAAAATTTTATAAAAAAATTGTCTTTTTTTATTTTATTTTAAAGTTGTTAATATCAATGAGCAACAATCTCTCCTCTGTAATTTCAGAAATTATGTTATTCAGCCATTCTCTTAATTTGTGTTCCATGTCATCTGATCTGTGTGGAAAAAAAGAATCTGAATTCAGTTAACTCTAGCAAATGACAAATGCAATTGTATCCAAATAATCTCATGTCTAAAATGTGATACTCACACTTGATACTAAGTTTTTCATTTCACTGCTTTAAACATCTTTTTCTTTTTAATCTCTCATTCTGATCTGATAAAAGAGAGATTTAATGTTCCTCTTAATATGAATCAAACAGGTTTATATTAAGTTGTTTCATTAGGATAGACCATCAAAACAAAAGATGAAAGTTTCTTACCTTGCCCAATTGTATAACATATAAACAGTGGTGACGACAGCAATGGTGAAGGCGATACATAAAACAATATTCCATGGTCTCTGCAAGAACACATATATTAATTTTATTATTATAATTATTACATTAATCTTTTACACAGTAAGAAAATGGAACAGTAAAAAAAAACAATGTCTGATTCAAATAATATCAGTTCAGTCTCTGCAAACAGAATAATGTATAGAATTAACAATAATACTGCAGACCAGTGCTGGTTATAATGATAGCATAACAATCCTCAAGTGACAAATATGATGTGCAGTTTTTATTGTACTCTTCTTTTTAAAAAGTATGTAAAAATGTAACTTTTAGCATGTCCAAGATTATTTGTTTTTACAATAAATGATTCAAATAGTAATAAACAATTTTTTTTTCATAGTTTTTATCTTTTAAGATCAGCAGAAAATTAGGATTGATGCTGATATTAACTTTAAAAAAATTATACTGCATTATGTACTAAGTCCGGACAGAAAAAGTGTTCTCTGAGCTTTGTAGTTTATTGCAAAGTAACTGTTGCACCCAGATTTCTCCTACATTGTAGTTCATTGTCATTTCTAAGTCTTTAAGTCATGTCTGCAGTAGTTTTAGTTCATTTGTTTTCACACATATTTCAAATTAATTTAAAATACGTTTTAAAGGTGCAATATGTAAGTTTGACACCCAGTGGTTGAAGTAGGTATTGCACTCCTGGTTCAAAACACAAGCGCAGGTTGCCAGATAAACGACACCAACAGGAGCATGCCTGACTATCCAGCCTTAGGGCTGATTTAAACTGTGTTCTAAATAAAACAACGGCACGCAGATCTTGATCTTGAAAATAAAATAAAATTTAGAACTGTGACTCAGTGCAAACCAACACATATCAGTGATTCAGCATCTACATTTAATAATGTTAAAGAGGTTTAATATCTATTAATTATATTATCTATCTATTAATATCACTGCAAATCTCTTCACGTAGCATGTTGTTATGACACAGGGTTACAATGTAACCTGCTCACCTAATGTTTACGTTCATAATAGTTATATTATTTGCTAATTACAAACCCTTATGTGGAACTCTGAATCCACGTCTCATTTCGGAGGCTCTTACTGTCCACCGGAGGTCGCATTTTTGGTCATGGACACATACTTTGAGAGCGTTCCTGACTGAATGAACAAAATAATTGGCTAAACTGGCATTGGGTGGGTTAAAAGGATAAAAACAAAGACAGACGATCCGGCATGTAACACACATTTTCAAAGCAGAATATCTGATTTTAACATTGTTTTTCACATAAACAAGAATGTTCACTTGGCATGTTTCTTAAATATCTGCAAACATATGGTATTTTTATGCTTTAGAAGAGTCAAAAAATTACAGCACCTTTGAGATCCGAAGGAACCTGAGAACCCGAGGCTTGAAACAGCGAACAACTTTGCCCAGTGCTTTATCATTCATAATGCATTTCAACAATCCAACGTCTTCCTGGAACAGACAATCCACTGTAAGCATATCCTTCCTGTCTATAAACCTGCCGCTGTCTGGTACAACTTTTTCAGGGTCAGAAGTGTGATGCAGCACCATAAAAATGGCTGGCTTGAA
>CAIGQV010016645.1:2696788-2738962 GCA_903798115.1 Danio jaintianensis
TATATATATATATATATATATATATATATATATATATATATATGTGTATATATATATATACACATATATACATATATACACACACATATACATATATATACATATACATAAACACATATATATATACGTGAGAGATCAGATCCGGTTTGAGTGAACGCTGGCATGATCTGTTGCCGCTGCTCACCGGTTTTACTAAACTTGGACAATTTTGCTGTCTGAGTACACTTCTGTTTGAGTTTTATGGATTTTACCTGCTTCACGCCTGTGGTTCTTCTGGTTCCTGCTCACCTGCGCGTCTAAGCTGTTAACGTCTGCTTGCACAATGTACAAGATATTGTCCGGCAAATTGTACTTCTGGCTGGCACTTGCCTGGTGTCTCCTGACGCTTGTCTACCAGCCCGCGTTGGGACTGTTCCAGTACTCGGCTGCTGAATTACACCGCCTGCGTCTCCATCTCTCAGCGCCTTTGCCAGCTGTGCTACACCTCCATCCGGACTTCGCATTCCTGCCCCGCCGGAGATACATCCATCGTGGATCCAGACGGAGTGCTCACCAGGGCTCATCGACACAAATAAAGTCCATTTGGTCCCGTTCTCGTCGTCCTCCTCACAACACCGGTCGGACTGTAAGTCACAAAGTTTTAGCCAACCTAGCCCGGTCGGCTAACACTGCTGTACTTTCTGACAATATCAAAATTAACTTCGGTCTTTTAAACATCCGCTCACTTACGAGCAAGGGGCATCTTCTCCAGGATGTCATCAGTGACCGCAACCTTGACTTTTTGTGTCTAACTGAGACTTGGCAACAACCCCGCGACTTCACGCAACTCAATGAATCCACTCCTGGAGGGTTTGTTTACACCTGTCAACCCCGTGAAGGAGTTATATTACCATATTACCACCCTCTCACCAAATATTATAGTTTTAGGCGATTTTAATATTCATGTGGATAATATTAATAACTCTCTTACAAGAGATTTTATATCCTGTCTTGAGAGTTTTGGACTTCAACAACATGTCAACGTCCCCACACACTCTAAAGGACACATCCTTGACCTAATCTGCTGCTCTGGTGTCTCACCCACTGACTTTTCAGCTGAAGAACTCCCAATAACTGATAATTTTCTCCTCTCATTTAATTTTGCACTCCCTCTTTCCTCCACCAAACCACCCCGTACTATCTCCTTCCGTAACATAAAACATATCGACTTAAGCTCTTTTTCTGCTAGTATTCACTCCCTTCTTGACACTGCTAACCTTTCCTCACCAGATGACTTAGTTCTTCATTACAACACCGGTCTTCATTACATTCTCAACTCTTTTGCTCCTTTAAAAACCAGATCTGTCTCCTTCTCTCAGTCTGCCCCATGGTTTACACCAGAACTTCGGCTCATGAAAGCCAAAGGTCGACAAATTGAGAGACTTTCTAAAAAAACGGGCCTTGTTGTTCATAAAGAAATGCATAAAAATCACATCCTACAATACAAGAACTGCATTACTCAAACCAAATCCAACTATTTTTCCAATCTTATATGTTCCAATGAAGGTAACACCACGTCTCTGTTTTCACTGTACAAGCGTATCACTAACCCCCCAGACTCACTACCATCTCACCTCCACTCAACAGCTTTCTGTAATTCTATCATGACCTTTTTTAATGAAAAAATCCTTAATATCCATCAGCACCTTGGTTCGCAATCCTTTCCGAGCACTATATCGGAACTTCCGCAATCCGAAAATATATTCTCCTCTTTTCTACTCCCTACAACCTCAGAAATTTCATATCTTATTTCCAAATCTAAGTCATCTTCCTCTCATTTAGATCCTCTCCCCACTGTTTTGGTTAAAGCCTGTCTCCCTTCTCTCATCGCTCTCATTTCAGCCATTATTCACTCTTCTCTTTCCACTGGAACTGTTCCTGCTTCTTTCAAAACAGCAGCAATTACTCCAATACTCAAAAAACCTGGCTCAGACCCATCTAATTTTAATAACTTACGACCTATTTCTAATCTACCATACATTTCCAAAATCCTTGAAAAAATTGTAGCAACACAACTTCAAACCCATTTATCTCAGAACAACCTGTATGAACAGTTCCAGTCCGGTTTCCGCCCACTTCACAGCACGGAAACTGCTCTTACTAAAATCACCAATGACCTTCTTATGGCAGCTGATTCTGGACTAATATCTATTCTCATTCTCCTCGACCTGAGTGCGGCCTTTGACACCATTTGTCACAGCACCCTCATCAATAGACTATCTTCTCTTGGCATCACCAATATCCCACTTGACTGGTTTAAATCTTATCTCTCTGGTCGTACTCAGTTCATTCAACTCAAATCATTCACTTCTCAGCATTTTACAGTTTCTTCGGGTATACCCCAGGGCTCAGTCCTGGGGCCCCTGCTTTTTATCATCTATCTCCTCCCCCTTGGTAATATTCTCCGTAAATATAATATACAGTTCCACTGCTATGCAGATGACACCCAGCTCTATCTCTCTGGCAAACCCTCTTCTTGTTTTCCACCTTCATCCCTTACAGTCTGCTTAGCAGAAATCAAATCTTGGCTCTCTCTTAATTTTCTCAAATTAAATAGCGCAAAAACTGAGGTTTTGCTTGTTGGTACCAAATCAACACTCTCCAAAACTGACAGCTTTTCTATTTCTATCGATGACTGTTCCATTTATCCCTCTAAACAGGTCAAGAGTCTGGGTGTCATCCTTGATAGCACCCTATCTTTTGATGCGCACATCAATAACATCACCCGGTCTGCTTACTTCCACCTACGTAACATTAACCGACTCCGCCCTTCTCTTACCTCTCATGCCACTGCTGTTCTTGTCCACAGCCTTGTCACATCTCGTTTAGACTACTGAAACTCCCTTCTCTTTGGTCTTACTCATAAATCCCTCCGTAAACTTCAGTTGGTCCAGAACTCAGCTGCCCGCATCATCACCAGAACCCCTTCTTCTCATCATATCACCCCTGTCCTGCAGCAGCTTCACTGGTTACCAGTTCATTTTCGAATTGATTTTAAAGTTTTGCTGTTAACATTTAA
Organism: Danio jaintianensis; assembly: GCA_903798115.1. NCBI lineage: Eukaryota > Metazoa > Chordata > Actinopteri > Cypriniformes > Danionidae > Danio > Danio jaintianensis. The sequence continues at coordinate 2,699,847 of CAIGQV010016645.1, forward strand.
AGCCATCCACAATCTCGCCCCTCCATATTTGTCTGCCCTCATTCACATTGCTGCTCCCTCTCGCACCCTGAGATCTTCTTCCTCCCTCCAGTTGTCTGTTCCTTCTGCTCGTCTATCGTCCATGGGCAGCAGAGCATTCAGCCACTCTGCTCCCCGGCTTTGGAACTCACTACCACCTGCCATCAGAAACATTGACTCCCTTACATTATTCAAAACAAGACTCAAAACTCACTTATTTAAGGTTGCTTTTAATACTTAAATGTATCTTGTATACTTTTATATTATTTCTCTTGTTGTTTTATTGCTCTTGTTTTATTGTACGGTGTCCTTGAGTTGCTAGAAAGGCGCCTTCAAATAAAATGTATTATTATTATTATTATATACACATATATATATATATATACACATATATATTTATACACATATATATATATATATATATATATATACACATATATACATATATATATACACATAAATACATACATACATATATACATATATATACATTTTGTCTGGGTCTGCTCCTGCTCTGGTCTGTAGTCTTCTAGTCGTCTGGGCGGTGGCCCTAGTTCACAAGCTTTATGGTTTTGTACCCACCTTCCGGAGCCGAGTTGACCAATGAGAAGTTAAACTCTTGGTTTAAATATGGGTTAATTTGCATAGCCATTTTGGTTGTAAACTGATGCAGAAATTTCTTAAAATGTTAATATGTTGCACACGTATTAACATGAAATGTAAACAATCGTTCAGTACACCAAATTAGCTTTGCAGGGACATCAAACATGAACTATATATGATCTTGTTTAGCTGTGTTAGAGTTAAACATTGATTGCAGACGTATTAAAACCATAATATTAATACAGGAGCAAGAAACTTGTTGCAAAACACCTGATTACACATAAAGAGAGAATAAAAGTTTACATTAAAAGCATCAGTCTTAAGAAAGGAGCTTATAGAAGTTTTGACCAGGTCTCTGTGTGTCCAGTTCTGAGCACATTCCTTTGTGTCGTAAATACCTTGGAATCAGATTACAACTGACCATCCAGTCTTTTCCTGGGTAGAAGTTGACAGTGTATTTGTTGAATAAAAGCAGAATAATTATGTGTCTGATCGGCCATATTCATTACATTAGTCAGGTTTAGGTCAGCACACTGATGGAATGATAAAACCAGTGATAAACTGATAAACATTTGCATTCACTCTGCCATGTCACATATGTGCACAAACACCTGCAGCAGATAACATCAACCAAACCACAAAACTTCCTTCTCCACCTTTCAGTGACCACATGACACACTTTGGGTTCAGTCTTTCATTAGTTTGACAATGAACATAATCAGACCCAAATAAATAAAACAACTTTCTGTGTCATTATTTTGGTGGTCATTTTTGCCATGATTTTAACGTCAGTGTCAATTTGATGACGTCTTGACATCAAGGTGCCTGCTGGGAACCAACTTCACTTGTTAGGGCCTTCATCTGGACAACTGCTGTCAGAGGGTTTCAGTCATTTTAGAATGGCACACCATCTATCAGCAAGTCAGTGAAAATTAGTTTAGCTGTCAGTTAAATAGGGTTTGTCAGCAGGTATTTTGTTGTAGTAACCCACTAACCAAGTTTAGCTAAAGCTGTAAATGAATAAGACTATATAATAGTCAAATTATTACAAGAAATATCATAAAACAGTTTTTCCTCATTAAAATAAACCTGTTCTGAGCTGTAAAGCAGGGTGGCGACTTTTCCTTTCCAACTGCTACCAGATTTCCAGCACTAAACTGACCTGGCAAAAGGCACGTTTATACTGTGGTGGGAAGGACAGCCTGTTGCTCATCCTGGGGAATGACAGCAGGGAATGGGTTAGTAACACACAGACACAAACAAACATGTAGAAAATAGCAGATCAACTTTATATAATCTCATTTCATTATTGTTTTCTTCATTCAGGATTATATTGTTCAACATGCTATTCTTTCATCTAAATCTTACTGGATTGGTTTTACAGACGCAATAACTGGCCAGTGGAGATGGATTGATGGAAAGCCATACGTTATGAACAGCAGGCATGTAAAAAGTTTGTTACTCATTCACAGTCTTTCAGTCAAATCACAAGCTTTTAACATAGTTTTTACTAGTACTGAAACTTTTTGAAAACTTTGTAACTTTTGTGACTGGCACGGTTGTCTCCCGATTAAGAAATATAATTGACATTTCCTTATTCAACCAACATTTTTAATCAGTTTTTCTTTAAAAAAAAAAAAAAAAAAAAAAAAAGTGTACAACCTTGTTATTAGTTAAAGGGGTGGTCCACTATGATATCATATTTTAAACTTTAGTTGATGTGTAATCTTGCTGTGTGGACACAAACAACATCTCTGAGTGTAAGATGCTCAAAGTTTAATGCAAAGGGAGACATTGGCTTTTACAGAATTAGCTTAGCAAAGCCTGCAGCGAACAAATTTGGGGACTACAAAAAAATACATCCGAGTTAATGTGATCACAAACGTTCCAGGTTATGCGCATTCACTGCGCATACATGTAGTGCCCCCTGCTCTCATAGGCTTGTATCCTGAGCAGCTGCTGTGGTGGTCATGGAGGAGTGGAGACCATGAGACTGATTCCTGTGAGACCCCAGTAACAGACAAGTCTTCGCTGACGTCCAGCGTTCTCCAGCCTCCGGCACCTAGACTACAGCTCTGCACAAGACGTTTGGCCATAGGAGAAATGGTCGTGCCCAACTGAGCCTGGTTTCTCTCAAGGTTTTTTTTCCTTCACTTTCGCAAATTGGTGAAGTTCGGTCCTTGCCGCTGTCGCCACTGGCTTGCATGGTTCGGGACTTGTAGAGCTGCACATCGATGGATTTGTTCTTCAGTGTTTGGACTCTCAGCAGTGAAAATTAAACCACACTGAACTGAACTTAAACTCTAAAAATTGAACTGACACCATTTCAATTCACTATAATCTTCTATGTGAAGCTGCTTTGACACAATCTACATTGTAAAAGCGCTATAGAAATAAAGATGAATTGAATTGAATTGAATTATTACTAGCACATTAGCAATGCCCTTACTATCAGGCTCAAGGGACAAGAAGTCGATGCAAACCAAGTCTAATGGACCACTACTGGTAATGTGGCTCAATGGGGCAGACTTTTGAGGTAAGGTCTTGCAGGTAATACAACGACCACAATTTTTTATGTACTGCTCAATGTCACTGGTCATACGTGGCCAGTAAAAACGATCCCTCAGTAGCTCTGTGGTCTTCTCCACTCCTAGGTGACCAGAATCATCATGCAGAGACTGTAGCACTGTCAAACGATATTTCTCTGGCAACACTAGTTGAACTTTTTCTTTTCTGCTTTGGTTTTTTGGGACTCTGTACAACAGGTTATTTCGAATTACAAGTTTGGGACCTTGACGTTGCAGGAGAGCATCAGAGCCTTTTGTAGGGGTGAGTGCCTTGTTGAGTGCAATGTCTAGCTTTACTTAGCTGATAACAGGATCCTGTTCTTGTGACAATTTTAGGTCAGCATGAGTCAACTGCTCCAGATGACAAACATCAAGCAATGCAGGACAGGAGTAAACGTCAGTGATGCTAGCAGGCGAAACACCTAGCTGGTCTATTAGTCTGGATTTCTCATCACCCCAAGACAATTTGGACAACTGACAAATTGCTTTTACTCCAGACTGTGGAATTTCAGTCCAAGAGAAAGAAGTGGCAGGCTCCGTAGGATAACGGGAAAGCACATCAGAATCAATGTTGTGTTTGCCTGGCCTGTACTGCAGGCTGAAGTTATACGTTGCCAGGGCTGCTAGCCACCGATGACCACTCACATTCAACTTTGCACTTGTCAGTACGTAAGTTAGAGGATTGTTATCAGTTCTCACAACAAATGGAACTCCGTACAGGTAATCGTGAAACTTGTCTACAACAGCCCATTTTAATGCCAGGAACTCTAGCTGATGTATGTGATATCTCTGTTCTGAAGCACTCAATATTCTGCTAGCAAAAGCAACTGGTCGAAGTCCATTAGAGTGTTCCTGATTTAGCACAGCACCGATGCCACTCAGACTTGCATCAATGTGGAGTACATATGGCAGGCATGGATCAGCGAAGGCACGTACAGGTGCTTGAGTTAAACACTTGATTATCTCTTGAAAAGCTTGTCTACATGCTTTGTCCCAACGGTCCCCAAATAAATCAGTCTCCTTGTAGTACTTCTTTCCTTCCACTTTGCCCTTGCCTTTTGCAGGTGGGTAGCCTTTCGTGAGCTGTCAGAGGTCTTACAATAGAGGAGTAATTCCTAATGAAATGGCGGTAAAATCCACAAAATCCAAGGAAGGATCGTAAAGATTTCAGGTCAGTAGGCTCTTGCCACTGAGTCACCGCAGCTACTTTCTCTGGGTCTGGAGCTATTCCTGCTGCAGAAACGATGTGTCCACATACTTGACCTGTGGCTGACAGAACTGGCACTTGTCGATAGACACTTTCAGCCCCCATTCCTCCAGTCGGTCGAGAACTTTCATCAATCGCTCCTCATGCTCTTCCAATGTGCTTCCAAAGACAATAAGGTCATCCAGATAGACAATCACTTGTAAGAGATGCTTATCTAACCACTTTCTCCATTAATGTTTGAAACGTCGCTGGGGCCCCAGTGATTCCTTGTGGCATACGTTGAAACTGGTAGTACCCCAGTGAACAAATGAATGCAGTTTTTTCTTTGTCTTCTTCAGACATTGCTATTTGATAATAGCCGCTTCAAAAATCCCAAACTGAAAACCATTTGCTGCCTGCTAAGCAGTCTAATGCATCATCAATCCGAGGGGTGACATATTGATCTGGTGTAGTGCGACTGTTTAGGGTCCGGTAATCAATGCACATTCTTACAGCACCACTCTTCTTGCGCACGATCACTATAGGTGATGCATATGGGCTTCTGAACTCTTCAATGATACCAGCAGCTAGAAGATCTTTCAAATGCCATCTTACATCATCGATATTGGCTGGGGCAATGCGCCTTGAACGCTCTCTGAATGGGTGAGGATCATGCAGTCTAATTTGATGGGTGACACCTTTAGCCAAGCCTACATCCCATTCCTGTGTCGAAAACACATTCTTTCGCCCAGCCAACTTCAAGCGTAATCTTTTTTCCCAGGCAGTAGGTATGTTCGAATCACCAAAGTTGAACATGTCTGGATTAATCTGAGTGACAGACTCTGAAACCCTATGTGCAACAGTAACTTTATCGGTAGGGAATATATGGGCAACTACAGTCCCTGGAGGAACTAAGAGTTCTTTGCTAGTCTTATTCTGAATCAAAATTCTGAAATTATTCACATCTACTGCTTATGAAGGTAGTACAACAGGGGAAACAAGTAGTCCAGCAGGAAGGGAATCAACAGGAGAGGTTTCAATGAGAAAGATATCTTTCCTCAAAGGTTTGTCAGACTCAACTTTGCATGAAGCATATCGCTCACTTTATGAGGGGACATTAAGCATTCCTGGGCCTTTCCATCTCACTTGGCCCTCAGGTTGGTCGACAGCAAATGATGCGGTGTTCAGGTGTGTTTGAGTTCTGAGTGAGTGGGCACTGCGTGTGATATTAGTACCTTCACCATTGGTCAGTCGTTGGAAAAAACTATAATTGGTTCCGATGATTATGGGAATCTGCTGAGGTCCTTGTGGGTCTGGGCAGACTGAAGCAAGGATAGTGACTGTTTCTTCTGCACCAGTAAAGGCAACAGGGAATGTGACATCGACTACAATGTATCCTTTGTAGGGATAGTTGTATGAGCTTAGTCCCCAGATGGACAGGCCAGAAAGAGGAAGTATGGGCACATTTGACAGGTGTTGAAAATACCAGGAATCGAAGACAATAGTGACTTGAGACCCGCTGTCCCACAGAGCATAGCATGGATGTCCTCCTACTTTCACTGCAATAGTAGACGCTGGTCCCACTAAACCAGGGAAGACCCTTTGGCTCACAACTGTGTATTTGGCTCTTTTTGGAAAAACAAGCTCTATCTCCAGAATGGCTGTTGTTGTTTGAATCACTCTTTGTTCCTTTAGCCCTTTTTAAGGAACGTACTAGCTTGTTGATTACAAGAGTGGCATTTTCAGGGGCTTGACATTTGGTAGCGATGTGTCCCTCCTCACCGCACCGGTAACAAAAGTACTCAGCCTTGGGTTTTGAAAGCAAGTGTCAAGGTGGTGACAAGCCTGAAACAGGGGGTTGTGGTAACTGGGCATGCCTTGTCGAATCACTTTGACCAACACTCATTACGTCTAGCTGTTGTTGCAACTGATGTACTTGTTTCTTCAAAACTTGAACCTCAGTCTCTTTGGCTACTTCCTTTGGATCTGTGGGGCTTAATGGGCGTGGTTTAACTCTGTTCTCGATCATCATGGATGAAGCAATATTTGAACGGTCACTCTTTATCTGGGCCCTCAATTCTTGAATTTCAGCTTTAAGTTCGTGCACAAAAGTGGGACAGATGCTTTCTTCCTGCAAGTGTATGGGCTTTGCAGTAGCAGTGATCTTGCGTCGAGTGGCTTCTATCTCCTCAGCCTCACAAACCTCAATTAAAAGACTCAGGAAAGTTGGTGGATGTTCTTTCCGCTCCCTTAATCTCAGCTGCAGAAGCATCATGTCTGATTCAACAGCTCCGCGAATTAATTGCTCCACTCTTATCAGCCTTATCAGCATTTGCAGAAGTCAGTCCCCCCTTTTGGATGACTTTAGTCAGTGATTTCTCCATCCTTCTCAAAAAAGCAGAAAGTGACTCACCAGGACACTGTCTAAGAAGCTGAAAAGCAAAGTATAAGTCTTCTCCAGACTCAGAAGATCCAAAAGTACTTTCCAGAGCTTCCACATATTGCAGCGCTTTAGCATCAGGGCATGACAGATGGACGGCTTTAATGATTTCCAGGGCTGGTCCCTTTAAACTTTCCACAATTCTTCTCCATTTCTCCTTCTCAGAGCACTCACATTCAGATATCATCAACTTAGCTTGTTCGATCCAGTGATCCATAGTTTCTTCTCCTGCAGGGGTTGGAACAACACCAGAGAAGGTACGTAAACGACGGTAGGCACTGCCATCACTTGATGGTCTTGCTGTTTTCTCAAGAATCTCACCCACTGCACGGATGATTGACTCTGGGATCTGGGATTTGAACTCAGTGGAGAAAATAGAGCATGTACATCTGTCATAGACTTGCCTTCATCCTTCAGAAACTTGGAGAGCTTGTCAACAAACCTTGCTTGAGCAACATGAGCTGGTTCTCTTTCCATAGCTATGATAATCATCCAGGCTTCCTCATCATCTGTAGGGTGCAAATCCTCAGGGCAATTGGTAAGATCTACACCTTCTCGGCATTCACACAGCAGAGTTGTCGGAGTGGCTCCATATTTTGAGTCTCGAACCCATACTCATCCAAAAAGCTTAACACTCTCAACCACTTTTTCAATGCAACCAATCTCTGTGTTTTGTGGTACTCCTGTCAGCAACAATGCATGAGCTGGGTCGATTACTGCTTCTCTGCACCACTCAACAAGTTCACTTTGAAGACAGGGGTCGCTTCTGAAAGACATTTCTCAATAATACGCAGTTAGTTACAGGAAGGTGTCAGTTTTTTTCAGTGTTCTTAATGTGTATTAAGGTGTTCAGTTCTCTCTTCTTAGGGTAACAGGAAAAGGTGAGAGTGTATCCCGGACGAGCCCCCAATTTGTGAGGCACCCCCTGCCCTCATAGGCTTGCCTTGACCTAAGCTCTATAGGGTGGAGCACCGGATTCCTATAGTTTAGCCTCTCGACTATAATTTCACTCCCCCTATTCAACTACCACTTTTAGAGAACTTCACTGAATGACTCGAACAAAACAAATAACGTTATAAACAAATAGTGATTTATTTATAAACAAAAAAAAAAACTAAAGACAAATATAGATGTACATGTTATTTATATAGGTGGTATATAGAATGCTATTTATATATCAGATATGAATTATTAATACAACCTTATCTCAATAAACAATAGATAAAATACAAATGTAAAGGAAAACAGTATTATCCTTCAATAAACAGACACAGGATGAGTGTCTACTAACTGAACCCAAATCAGTTAACTAATGAATATCTTTACACTTTTTTGACTTAATGTACTTTATACACACTCTCTAAATAAAAAAACAAAAAAAACAAACAAACTGTTAATTCACCCACGAATTATCAGATTTAGATTACTCACAATTATTTAGTGCACTCGTATGCCTCTGGTTATAGAATCTCAAAATTAATATTCTCCAAATAACTGTAAAAATAACACCTTTTTCTCTTTTGTGAACGTTACCAGCAAAATGAACACTTTTCCAACACCGGAATATAAATGAAAGTGGGCCCACTCTCACACACACACAGTCTCCATCCCTCCCTTCACTCTTAAATGAGCAAAAATAACACAATACAAATCACAATACAAATGTACCTGGCGTTCCTTCAGTTGTCGCGATCGTCGTCCGTCTCAGCGATCGATGTCCTCCACCGCGAACCGTCAGTCCGATGTAGCGTCAGCCTGAAACGTGAACACTCCCGCCGATGAAATGACTCTATCCTCCCGAACGATCTTCACTCTCTGCGTTCAGTAAGCGCTTGCAAGGTCCCAAAATTACGATGTGGTTTCTCTTACTGACTTCCAAAGAAATAAAGATCAGACACTTTAAATCACTGTAACTGTATAACTCACGAATTGCAGTTATAAAAGTTAAGGTTTTTCTCAGAGACAAACCTCTGCGGTCTCGTTCTCTCGGTCTCACTCATCATCAACTCTCTCAATAAACCAATTCACGAGTTCACCTGCTCAATCAATTGCGTCAACATGGTAAACGATTTTGGCGTTGCTGTGCTGAAGCGGGCTGCACGGTGGCGCAGTGGGTAGCACGTTCGCCTCACAGCAAGAAGGTCGCTGGTTCGAGCCTCGGCTGGGTCAGTTGGCGTTTCTGTGTGAAGTTTGCATGTTCACCCCGTGTTTGCTCCGGTTTCCCCCACAAGTCCAAAAACATGTGGTATAGGTTAATTGGGTAGGCTAAATTGTCCGTAGTGTATGTGTGTGAATGAGTGTGTATGGATGTTTCCCAGTGATGGGTTGCAGCTGGAAGGGCATCTGCTGTGTAAAACATATGCTGGATAAGTTGGCAGTTCATTCCGCTGTGGCGACCCCAGATTAATAAAGGGACTAAGCCGAAAAGAAAATGAATGAATGAATGAATGTCCTGAAGCGGGTTCCCGAGCTATCAAACCCCTAAGAGAGCTCCCGTCTTTGAAGAAGGTTCGAGGCTTGACTCGAGCTCCAAGTATGAGTCCCCCAAAAATTTGCAAATGAATGCGGACAGCAAACCGGCCAAAAAATACTTAATAAGGCTGAATTTAGGGTATTTAACCTTCCTCCCAGAATTGAGTTTGTTATTGATTGAAACATGAAAACAGATGAAAAATTAAGTAATTATTTTAAAATCATAAGGTTACTGCAGGCAGTAACGTTGCTATTTGAAGACAAAAGAGACCACTGCAGTTGATAAAATATGAATTATTTGAAATTAGTGAAACTACTTCTGCGGAAGTAATGTAAAATTAAAAAGTTATGAATGAAGTATAGAAAAGGAGAGAGACTGCAGCGGCAGCCAAAATTATTAATTATTAAAAGGCGTTAAGTCACTGCAGTTGCAGTAACGTTGTTAGTAAGTGAGGCCAAGAATGAAAGTAAAGATTTGAAGAAAACAGAGACTGCTGCGGCAGCCAAATATTAATGATTATAGCAGTAATAATAATAATAATAATACCACTACTACTACTAATAATGAGAATAATAATAATAATAATAATAATAACGATACTTATTTAAATTTGTGAAGTCGACATTACGGCCATAACCTTATTGATTGAACACTAAAAAGGAATTAAACGAAGCGAAAGAGAAAAGTAAAAGACCGCTATAATTGGTAAAATATAAATTATTTGAAATGAGTAAGTTACTTCTGCGGAATATATATATATATATATAAAATAATAATAATAATAATAATAATAAATGAAGTAATAAAGTATAGGAAAGGAGAGAGACTGCTGCAGCAGCCACAATATTAGTACTTATTCAAATGCGTAGAGTCACTGCAGTTGCAGTAACGTTATTATTGATTGAAGCCTGAAAATGGTAATGACTTGCAGACAGAGAGAGAGAGAGAGACTGCTGCGGCAGCCAAAAAAAAAATTATAATAATTAATTACTTAAATCAGTGAAATCACCACTGCGGCCATAACCAGATTAATATAAATTCCTGTTGCTGGAGGAAGAAAATATCCCAAATGCAAGCAGCTGCGGCTGTTGGAACAGACGGCCTCTTAAATCGCGATTATGATTAAAGGTAAATTATTTTGAGAAAAAAAAGCGGGTGGAGTTTTGCTGATTGATTCAGAACAGGTGCTAGCGACGCCGTTATTGAATGAGATACTGATGCGCTTGTCTAATTTGGGAAATGTCTGACCTGATGTATGTTTGGAAAGCGTTTGAGGACCATCTGCCTAAAGTTTTTACTTGAACTCCGGGGATACCTTTTTCGGCGGCTGAGGTTGCCGCTGCTATCCGAAAAGAATGGCTGGAGAAGCGTTTTGCAGGAATGCCGGATTTGTGTAGGACTAGTTTGAGATGTTTTTGAAACCAATGCCTAGAAACTGGAACGTTATTATCGTCTACGAAAAGGGGCTCGGTGGGGAGGAGGACCTGAGTCTTTCTGTGTGCTAAAAACAATGCGACTGCCTGGTAAGGTTGAAGGGGGGTGTTTAGATTAAAAATATATACTGTGTGGCCTTGTCTTAATTGATCTGTTTTGCTTGTTTTAATGTTGAAACGAATGGAATCGTTGTCCAGGATTTGGAGGTCTGAGAAGGTTGGATGAATTTGAGGATCGAATTTGGCATTGCAGGTGAACTCTGAGCATCTGAGGAATCTGAAAAAAGCGAGAATGAAAAGAATGTCTAGCGTCCTGGCTGTATTTGCTGAGTGGTAGCCTGAATGGAGGGTGAGCAGGCATTTGCCTAGTACTTCACAGGTAAGTGGCAAACGTTTGTCAATATGGCTGGGTTGTGTTTTTTGTATTCCTTTGATAAGGAGGGACATCTGGGGGTGGGTGATTGCGGGGCATTGTCTACCGAAAATAATTTTGTAAAAGAAATGGATACCACAGAGATACATTTTGATGGATCAGGGTTTTATTCGTTTATGAAGATGCAGATAGGAAACAAAGGAAGAAACGGAGATCAAAGAAAAGTCAGGGAATTGTAACTTGTGTTGAGGATGAAAAGATTTTAAAATGTTCCAGGCTGTCCAGTAGGAGCTGAGCGTCCTGGGGGACACGGCGTTGAAAATGGTGTGAGTAGAGAAGTCATGAAGATGGTGGAGAGGATGGTCTATTGGAAGATCAGATCCGAATAAGGAGGGACTGGGGTGGGCGACGGGTCGGCAAGTGGAGCTAATGCTCTGAATTTCTGCAAAGCAAAACGTGAGAGGGAATCAGCAATTACATTTTTGAATCCAGGTATATGTTCTGCTTTAACTGTGAACTGGTAGCAGGCGGCAGTCCAAATTAAACATCTAAGAAATGGCATTAATTCTGTTGAACTTGACCTCCCTTTATTAATGCAATATACAGTGGCGGCATTATCACAGTGAAAAAGGATGCTTTTGGCGGCCCAGGTTTTCCCCCACAGAGTCGAAGCGACGACGATCGGGTACAGTTCGAATAGTGCGGAGGAAGGTTTAAAGTTTGCGAGTTCGGGGGGCCAGGTGGACGCGAACCAGTGGCCCTGGAAGTAACCTCCGAAGCCGACTGAAGCGGCTTCATCTGTGAATAGATGCAGATCGGAGGCTGGGGAAAGGACGCCTTCATAAAAGAAGGTAATGCCATTCCACTGTTTGAGAAACATGAGTCAGAGATTAAGATCTGATCTGCATGGTTCATTTAAAATGATCAGGTCGTTTAGGCAGGGAACTGATGATGCTAGCGAGAGGAGGTGGCAGATAAACGAGCGGCCCTGCGGTATAATTCGCATGGCGAAGTTTAGGTGGCCGAGAAGGGAGAGAAGGTCACGTTTTGAAATGCATGTCACTGTTAAGTGATTCTGGATCACGCTGATTATTTTGTCGATTATTTTGGCTTGGAGTGTCTGCGGGCAAACGTAATGTTCGCTGTAGCGAGAGCGTGACGTAGCCCATTGACTGTCCACTTTGCAACGTCAGGAATCCCGGCGTTTGGACCGGAAGGAGTAGGCTGGGCTGGAGATTGTGAAAGAGCCGGACTGGCTGTAGTGCGAGGACGTCTAGCTGGAGGCGGGGAAGATCGCGGGCTATGGCAGCGTCTCCGAGATGTAGAGGAACGCAGAGTAGGATGGCCGCGTTTGGCGCTGTTCCGTCCGTGATTGGGGGAGCCGGTCATCGGTTCTGCAAGAGAGGAGGACTCGGCAGGGATGGAGAATTCATCATCCGAGGTAAATAGATGAAGCTCGTCTGTTTGGGACATGTTTTCGCGGGATAGGGCGGGGCCGAATGCCGGAACAAAAGTCAACTGAAACCGCTACTTATATACACACGTGATAATTGACTGAACCACCTGACTGATCAGGCTCCTCCCGAACTTACATTAGGAAATTCATTAATATTTTATTCACCTATAAGAGAGGCGGGACTAATCTGTTCATTCATTCATTTTCTTTTCGGCTTAGTCCCTTTATTAATCCGGGGTCGCCACAGCGGAATGAACCGCCAACTTATCCAGCATATGTTTTACGCAGCGGATGCCCTTCCAGCTGCAACCCATCACTGGGAAACATCCACACACACTCATTCACTACGGACAATTTAGCCTACCCAATTCACCTATACCGCATGTTTTGGACTTGTGGGGGAAACCGGAGCACCCGGAGGAAACCCACGCGAACACGGGGAGAACATGCAAACTCCACACAGAAACGCCAACTGACCCAGCCGAGGCTCGAACCAGAGACCTTCTTGCTGTGAGGCGAACGTGCTACCCACTGCGCCACCGTGACGCCCTCGGGACTAATCTGTATAGATCCAAAACAAACTTGCTAGCGAAAAGCACATTTTCACCCCAGTGCAAATCAACCAAACAGTAAAATGTAGCTAACTAGTTTCTTAAAGAGAAACACACCATACAAACTCAAAGTAGTATATATTTTAAAAACGTACATTCGTAACAGAATAGTGGTCTGTTAATATTCTATATCTATTAGGTTAATATAATATGAAAAATATAATTATAATCTCTGTATATCTCTATATATAAAAAAATATAATAGGCTCAGCTTTCAGGTGCAACTGGGTTTAAATAAGCTCTCTAATAAGGAGATGCTGCTCGCTGCAGAGCCACTTGGGCTCCAACGAGGGGGAGCTTGAGCTCTAGCTCCTCCTCCTACAAGCTGTTTTAATGCGTTCCCTCACCCCACCCCTAACCCAACCCCCAGTGACATCACTAGTAGAAGAAGTGCAGCAAGGAGGAGCTAGAGCTCAAGCTCCCCCTTGCTGGAGCTCAGCTCTGCCCATGTGGCTCTGCCGTGAGTACCACTTGGCTAATAAGGGCTACATTTATGCATACACCTCGCGCAGCAAAGGGGCGTGGCCACAGACGCGTTAGTAGAGAAAGGAAAATGCCATCCAAACGCTGCTATTTCCATGGACCTTGTTCTGTTTCACTATTTGGCCTTCTAAGGGACGTGACACAAAGAGAGAAGTGGTTAAAATTCATTTTAAATTATGTTCCAGAATATTATAAAAAAGATATAGCTCTCTGTGCAAAGCATTTTACAAAGGATAGTTTCCACAATTGGTCGCAGTTAAGTGCTGGATTCAGCCAAAAAGTTCTCCTCAAAGAAGGAGCAGTACCTATCATAAAAGAAGAAGCTGTGGATTGTGAGCCACAACCTGTAAGTAGTTCTTTTTGTTAAAATTGATATCTTACATGCATAGTTTCTAGCGTTCATTGTAGGCTATGTTGTAGTAAGGACGTAAACAAGGATATAAACAACGAGAAACGCGGTTTGTCACTAGCAATTATTATTAGCAATTTAGCTCATGCCTGCCTTCGTTATTTTCAGAATAGGTTTGTCCGTGCTTTCATTATATTTTCATTTATTTATTCAGCATAAACATACTCTTTATAAATACCTGAAGTGCGTTTTAATTTGTCCTAGCTTACTACAGTACATGTCATTACGATTGCATTTTTATGACGTGGTTAAACCTCAGAAAGTGAACGAAAAACCAAAGTAGACCGTTTAACCTGCTATCTATTAGAAACGGAGACTTTACAGCCATCTTATAATGTATCATTTCCTATATACACTACTATGAGATGCTGAAATGAAATGCTGATGGCTTGACCACATTCCTCCTCTTACCAACGAACAAAAAAAAACATACCATTTAGAAACATCTTGCAATTGTAATTGGGGTAAACAGCAGTGTACAGCATATATGTTTCTGCAAACAAAATAGTTACACACATGCAAATCCTAAAAGGTGTACATTGTAATAGATCTCAAAAACACACTTACATTCACATTTTAATTATCTTCATGCAGTGTATTATATGAAGCTTAGTGACAATTACTACTGACATTCACAATGGCTGTGATTTTAACAGCAAAATGCTGTAAAAATGCTACAGTAAAAATTGGTTCCATTCGCTGCATTCCTTTTTATTTTTTTCTCATCAGTTATGTAAAGTGTTTTATGCTACATGTAATATTGTTTTGTTGTACCATGATGGTTAGTATAGCGTGAAAGACACCTTCTATACTATACCTTCTATATCATGTGACTTTAATATATTAGTGCTTCAATAAGTTGTTATGAGTTACTGAATTACAGTGGTTTGTTGTTAATTAAAGTTAAATCTGTAAAAGTTTAAACATTGCTGCTATGGTCTTCTGGCATCCACGGCTGTCTTTTAAAAAAATAAAATATCACTATTTTTAGTGTCATTTCTGTATTAATTTAGATAGCTAGTATAAAAACAATACTCCTAGAATTATCCCAACAAAAATGCTGAAAATGACAACACCAATGTTAACAATACAAGAAACACGATCTTTTTTGATAAAATCTACAAATCTATTGAATCTGCCTCGGTGTTCGCTTGGGGTTAAGTGAAAATCTTCTCCATCTTGGTTTGAGTATGTATGTGGAATTCCATAATCTTTGAGAGCAAAATATGAAGCACATGTTACATAAAATACAAAAAATGGTATTCCTTAACATTCCTCAATTGTTTTAAGAATTGTATAATCAATACTTTTCGATATAACATTGCAAGAGAATTATAGAGAATAATTTAAACTTGGAATACTTACTTTGCAAGTAATATGAAGTCAGATTCTGAATTGGAAATAAACATAATAAAAATGTATGTATTAATACAATAAAAAGGATCAAATCTATTTTAGAGCCTACAACCATTTTGATTTTTGAACTTCCAATTAATGCAATAACACTAGAAAAATAATCTACAACAGCATCTCCAAAAATAAATCAAGAGAATGCATCAAAATCATTAAAAAATATATATAAAACTTTGTTATATTTTTGTTAATAAATTATAGTTGAGAAAATGCCATGACAATAGCCATGGTGTTAAGCAGACCTACCTTGGACTTGATGTACCTTGCAAGTTTATTGATTGCATCTTTATTCTTCTGACAATCCATGAACCCTTCATCCTCATTGAACAGAAAATCGACTAAATACGTGTTCTCTTTCTTTATAGCACTGTTGCTGTCTGGTATGGTTTTCTCAGGGTCAATTGTAGGATAAAGCACAGCAATGATGACTTGTTTGTCAGCTGCAAGGCAATTAAAAGTGCACTGTAAGTAATCAGTAAATAAATTGGGTTTTATCGTGAATCAAGCTTTAAATTTGTAGGTGACCTTGCACAAGCATAAGATTCCTGATTGCGGTGTCAATGTCAGTTCCAGCACGAGAAGTAATGAGGCAGAAATACAGTATGAAACCACAATGCTCAATGATAGTGACCTCCTTCAGGCCATATACTTCCTTATGAAGACGTTTCTGAAAATCTCCTATGAACCTATCCATTGTTTGGCCTGTGTACAAAATAAAAGTAAAATGATAAACTGGTTTAGAATATATAGGGTACAATTTTAAAAATTGCACATGAAAACAGCACTTTAAAATATCTTACATATTATGCACACAATGTTTTAGTAAAGTCCTTTTTTATTTATACTCTGCAGTAGACTACAATATCAGTGCTTGGCCCCAGACACATGAAACTAGGCTACTTAAAATGATAGTTCACCCAAAATAACAATTTCGCACCCATTTACTCCCACTGAACATTCTGGTTCTGAACATTTATGAATTTATTTCTTTTGTTGAACACAAGTAGATTAAAACTATTTTAATATACCATTACTATTTCCACTTCGTACTTTTTTTAAATGGATACATGTCTACTTTTATTATATTTTAAATACATGCAAGACTTTTCTTGCCTTGTTACTGATTTTTTTTATTTCAAAAAAACGTTTAACCTGCGTTGCAGCAGCACTGGGCTGTGGTCAAGCTTGTGGAGAGCAAGTTGAGCAACCTCATTGCCATGGAAAAACAAAGTGTACTTTTTAAAGCTAATTAATTTTAGCCTGATTTAATCGATTTGGTCATTACAGAATGCTTTAATCTAAACAGTTTTTTTCTAGGCTTGATCGGTAATAATGCACTTTCATACCTCATTAACACATTCACACAAGGCTAATACTTAGCACACATTTTACAGTGGTATGTTTGGGAAAATATTTGGAAGTGAATTAAAGTAAAACAAAGTAGGTTACTCACTGGTTTCTATCTTGAGACGCAGAGAGAGGTTTGTGCTGCTTGATGTTTGAGTGCTGAATCATGAGTCACTATGCAGCTACTTTCATTTTAATTTTGTTCAAGCTTGGCTTTCACTTTCATAAGCAACCTCCAGTAATTGCTCAGTACAGCTACTGATTTACAGCATCTAATTTTTTATAGCCTTAGAAAGTGAAACTTTAATAACTCGTCATTTATTAGTAGCCTATGATTCTAACAGAAAATATGACCAAAATTCTTATGCTAAACAGCCTAAATATAAATAAGCCAAAAACTACAAAAGCTACATTTGGTTTTTAATGTAATAGAAAATAAATTATATTTAATAATATATGTAATACAGTTTTCTTTCAGTTTTATTGCCTTTTTCACCCTTTCACTTCAGTTCAAGGTGGTGAAGGTGTGAGCATGGCTTAAAATAGATCATTTTGATAATAGATAATATCTGCTGTCAGAGGGTTTCAGTCAGTTTAGAATAGCTTACCATCTTTCAGCAAGTCAGTGAAAACTAGTTTAGCTGTCAGTTAAATAGGGTTTGTCAAATAATTAATTTCTCAAGAGGCCAAGTAAGTTCAGCTAAAGCTGTAAATAGTAATAAAAATAATATTATCAAATTTTAAAATAAAAATATCATATAAAATTCATCATTATCATTATCATTGTATTGGAAATTCATTTATACATACAATGAGGTCTGTTCATTATACATTTTAAGCCATACGTGGCAATTTTGGCATCTGTTCATTTTCTCCGACTTTCAGCGAACTGATGTGCGGAGATGGAGAGGGAGAGGCAGAGCGGAGAGGGTCTGGGCGAGCAGCCAACAGCTACAGTAAAGGGAAGTAAACATAATTTATATGCAGACATGAACGATAAACACATATACACATACACTGATATAATTTCAGCCCTCTGCAATGAAGAAAAAGCTTGCATTTCTTACTGTAATTTTGATCAAAGTAATGTTAGTAACTTTTCTGATGAAGTGGCATTATTTTTTGATAATGAAGCATTTTTGGATATGCCAAAATACCCTATGTTGATTAAAAATACTTTGGTTGAATTTTTGGCTGACAGTGGAGCCAGCAGATCATCCATACGGTCATGTGATTTGCAGTGTGAAGTGCCTTTGACAAACAAATTTCACGAGTCTCTGTCTGTATCTGGTCATACAGCCATTGAGCGATTTACAGCTCCGCTGACCTGTGAGACAGAGGGGGGCAAAATCTTTAGACACACGTTTGTTTGTTCACCAAAGTGTCCCGTGCCAATAATGGGAAGGGATATTTTGTGCAAACTGCGATTAACTCTTGCAGAAGATTCCTTGGGAGTGAGGGTGCAAGAAGATGAGGAATTTTGTTGTTTACTATTCGAATCACAAACACCACAGTGGGCTTATGAATGGCTGATTGAAAACAATGAACGGGCTGATATAATTTGCAATTTGGCTAAAGAACGAGTAAAACCTTTTGACATTGATATAATGTCGCCTGGCAAACTGCATTGCACGTCACATGTCGTAATCGACTGAGATGAGGAGTTTCAGGAAGTTTGGTTTGGGGCAGAAGCGGATGAAACTTTGATTTTGGAAAAAATGTATTGGACAGAAAGTATGTGCGCAGTCTCTGTGTCTCTGACAGAAAAGCAGCGTTCACTTTATCTTGTGGGAGAGCAGGCTGCGCCGCACTTATCAATCTCCAAGGCCAAACACCAGTCTTGGTCTGAATTGGGCCATTTTGTTTTTTCATCTGTTGAAACAGCAGACTGGGAGCACAGAGGGGAGGGGGTAGAATGGAGTGAGCAGATGAAAGCATTCAGATGTGATTGCATGTATGAAATTGCTGTGTCAAGAACAATAACTGCTATCGACAAACTTTGTGTGAAGAATTCTTGTATGGTTGACTGTAATGCTATTGACATTCACCCTGCCTTAGCAGAGGTGCCAAATGAATTGTGGGCTAAAAGCAAACATGATGTGGGGTTGATTAAAGGTTGTGACCCAGTGATCAATAATGCCAAATCTGATTACAGACCATGTCAGCAACAATATCCTTTGAAGAAAGAAGCCATTGATGGCATTACTCCAGTATTTAAAGCCTTACTGGAGCGGGGTGTTATTGTACCATGCAACAATTCTGAAGTGCGCACACCTATTTTTCCTGTTGAAAAGATAAGGGATAATGGGCAGCCGACTGAGTGGCGTTTTGTGCAAGATTTACAAGCAGTAAATGCAGCTGTCAAACAAAGAGCTCCATTGGTTCCTAACCCATACACGATTTTGTCACAAATTCCTGAAAAATCACAATTCTATTCTGTGGTTGACTTGGCGAATGCATTTTTCAGCGTGCCAGTGGACAAAAATAGCCAGTTTTGGTTTGCATTTAATTTTAATGGCAAAGGCTATACTTTTGCACGCTTGTGTCAGGGTTTTGCGTCCTCTCCAACTCTGTATAATGAGGCACTGTTAAGAAGCTTGAAACCTTTGACCCTGACAGCTGGAACTGCTTTGTTACAGTATGTTGATGATTTGTTGATCTGTGCTGAAGAGGAGCAGACTTGTGTAAACGACACTGTGTCTCTCCTGAAGCACTTGGCAGCGGAGGATCACAAGGTCAGTTTGACAAAACTGCAATTTGTAAAACAAAAAGTAACCTTTTTGGGTCATGTCATTACTCCACACAGCAAGTCTCTGTCTGAAAAAAGGGTGAAAGGTATAAAAGATGTACCCAAACCACTAACGAAAAAACAAATGTTGTCTTTTTTGAAAATGTGTTCCTATTGTCGCACATTCATTCCAAATTATACAATTTTGGAACAGCCCCTGAGGGCTCTGACTTTACATAAGAATATGAAATCTATCGATAAACTGGTATGGACAACTGAGGCAGAGCAGGCATTTGTAAATATCAAGTTACAAATGGCTGAGGCGCCTGCTTTGGGCCTACCGGTCCCGACCAAACCTTTTGTTCAGATGGTAGACGAGAAAAGTGGTTTTATGACATCATAACTCCTACAGGAACACAGAGGTAGGCTGAGACCTGTGGCCTACTTTTCAAGTAAGCTTGACCCTGTAGCAGCGGGGCTGCCACGTTGCTTAAGAGCAGTGGCGGCTGCGGAAAAAGCTGTTATGGCTTCAAGAGACTTTGTAGGTTATTCTGATTTGATACTGATGGTGCCGCACACAGTGTCCATGATACTTGAACAAAAGAACAAAAAACATCGCATTTGTCAACAGCGCGTTGGCTGCGATATCACACTATCTTGTTAGATTTGCCAAATGTGACTGTTAAACGATGTACAGGTTTGAATGCTGCTACTGTTCTTCCTACTGAGGAAGATGGGGAGGAGCATCACTGTTGTGTGACAGCACTTGACCTCTCTGACGAACCACTTGAAAACTGTGACAATATCCTCTTTGTGGATGGTTCGGCATTTAAAGATCCACAAACAGGCCAGAACAAGGTTGGTTACACAGTGACAACTGAATTTGATGTGGTGACCTCTGGGAAATTACCAGGGCACTAATCTGCACAGGCCACAGAGCTTGTGGCTTGGACAGAAGCATGTAAATTGATGACAGAAAAGGAAGTTACAATTTACACTGATTCAAGATACGTGTTTGGGGTAGCTCATGATTTTGGGGCTTTGTGGAAACACAGAAATTTGTTTTAATCTGATGGTCGACCAATACTTAATGCTCCTTTAGTGGCTGAACTACTGGAGGCGATTTTACTACCTGACAAACTGGCCATTTGTAAATGCGCAGCACATACTAACAACAAAGATTCTGTGTCTGCAGGAAACTCGAGGGCAGATGCAGCAGCGAAAGTCGCAGCGTCCCGAGACGAGGACATCGCTGAACGTACTTTGTTATCTGTTGACAATAACAATGATATCTGTTCTTTTTTACAGGATATGCAGACATTTGCGACTGGACTGGAGAAAAACAAGTGGCGACAGTCTGGTTGTGTGTTGAAGGACAATGTGTGGAAAAGCGTTGAGGGCAAAGCATGTTTACCAAAACATTTTTTCCAACACTATGCGAAATTGATTCACGGTAAAGATCATGTGTCAAAAACAGCAATGATTATGCAAATGAGAGAACTGTGGTTCACAAAGGGATTTACCACATTTGCGGATAATTTCTGTAGACGCTGTGTAATTTGCAATACACATAATGTGGCAAGAGCGATAAAAATTCCACAGACATCTCACCCACCTCCAACAGGACCGTTTGAATATTTGATGATAGATTTCATTGAATTGTCCCCATGCAATGGGAAGAGGTACTGTTTGGTGATGGTTGACATGTGATCAAAATGGGTTGAAGTTTTTCCGACCTCAAAACAAGATTCGGCAGCGGTAGCAAAATCTTTACTGGGCGAAATCGTCCCAAGATGGGGAATTCCACGAAAAATAAGTTCAGACAATGGCACTCATTTTGTTAATGATGCAATCAAACAAGTGGGTCAATTTTTGGGAATTGATTTGAGAACACATTGCAGTTACCATCCAGCTTCAGGTGGAGCTGTTGAAAGAGAAAATGGTACACTGAAAAACAAATTGGCAAAATGCTGTGAAGACACAGGACTTCCCTGGGTTAAAACCCTACCAATAGTTCTGATGTATATGAGAATGAGAAAAAGACCAAAAACGAATTTGAGCCCGTTTGAAATTCTCTTTGGCAAACCACCACGCGTAGGTATGAGTGGAGGGAAACAGCAGTTGCCCTCAACAGATGTGTGTGAAAATGACATGTTGAATTACTGTATGTCAATGTCTTCTTTGTTGTCTGATATCTGTGTACAAGTGAAAGCTGCACAGGGGAAGGCCGCAGAGAAGCCGCTGCACTGTTTAAGGCCTGGCGATTTCGTGGTGATTCGTGACCTGAGGAGAAAGAGCTGGAGAGCTGGTTGGGTCCGTTCCAAGTGCTACGGACCACTGAACCAGCGGTAAAGGTCGCGGAGAGGGCGACGTGGGTTCATGCTAGCCATTGCAGAAGGGTCCCATCACCTCAGGAGGGAGAGACAGCGAGGGAATAGGAGAGAAAGGGGGCTCTGAAGAATCCTGCCGAAAACAACAAGTTGTTATCTGAGTGGAGCAAGGTCACAGCTGCAGAAAACAACAACAAAGACAAGAGGTGTATGTGAAACAGTAACTTCTGAGTCTAACACCAAGCAAGACACAGACCGGCAGAAGAGAGCAACCGAAAGAGAGGTGAATAACTGTGCTTGACCATTATGTCCAAACTGAAGATGGATGAGAAGATTTGTTGCCATCGATTCCGAGTACCTGAAATGTGTGGACTGAGACAAACCACACTGTTATTGCTGTTATTATCACTGACGTTGTGTTATGTAATTTTCGTTGCTTTGAAGCTGGCGATCGCACACAGACCAAAGCCAGACAACTGCACGGACCCACGGAGGTGATGATGACATCACTGAGTGTCCTGTTGTTTTCATTTACCTGATTACAGCCGAAACATTTCTGAAATTGTAGCCCACATGAGAATGGCTGTAAAAGTGCCTGATAGAGCTAACAGCTCATGGCTAGACTGGTTGTCAATCAAATGGGGAGGATGGGTCTACTGGGCTTGTACTGTAGCTCTACCTATTGTGGGAATAGGTCTAATGATATTATGTTGTCTGCCATGTATATTTAGATTTGTATCATGGTCAGTGAGTAGACTGGTTACAGTATCAGCATCACATCAAATGGTAAAGGTAACTGTTAATGAAGGGGGTATGAACGTTGACATGGGTGATGATTTTGACTTTGACTATGATGATAGCGACAGCTATGTGGACATGGAAAAACAGTAAACAAATTGAGAAGTGAGAATTAGGTGACGGCTGTTGCTTAATTGAAGTTTTTTTTTGAGTATGATAATGACTATTGCTTGCTTATATGTATTTTGGGTCTGTCCAAACAAAAATAGCAATTTGCATGAGTTGATATGTTTTGCAATTTGTCTTAAAAGAGTGATCATTTGCATGAAAATCGAGAGAAGAGTGAAAATGTGATGTATGTTTAAGAGTGCAGTAACAACAACGTGTTCCTATGTTTGTGAAGAATGTTTATTGATGATGTACTAATGATTTTAGACTATTAATGACTTTGTAACTGATTGAAACAATGATTAACAGTATTTTACTCCGGGTATGAAATAATCGTAGGAAATTTCTGTGGTTGAACTCTGAAGGTGACTTCGGTCAGGAGCGCAATAACAGTGATTATTCGTTTAGCCCGGCTTTCAGGGAAGGGGATGTTTTGGGGAGTAAAGACTTAATTGGGAAACTATATTAAGAAGAATGTTTGAACATCTCTTGTGTATGGTGTGTGCAGAAAACCTGTTAAAATGATTAACATTTTGTTTATGAACTATGTGTAGTTTAGAAACTAATAGAGAATGAATTTAGTGTTTTATGTTATCAATGAATGATAAAAAAAGAGGAGTTGTATTGGAAATTCTTTTATACACACTATGAGGTCTGTTCTTTATACATTTTAAGCCATACGTGGCAATTTTGGCATCTGTTCATTTTCTTTTACTTTCTGTGTATATTAACTAGTTAGGCTATATGTGGCAGGGAACGAAACTGCAATCTATGTATGGTGACCTTGTGGGCCTCAGAAACTAGATAAAACACACTCTGCTTCTGTGTCTCACTCTGCAGAAACTTGTGTTGCTGTATGATTGTCTGACCTTCTTTGCAAAGAATAAAGCTTTAAAAGACATATTGGGTAAGAATTTGTCTTCTTGACCACAGAGAAAGCCTCTTTAAAGAAAAATAGCCACTACAATTGTTTGCAATTAAATACATTCATTCATTCATTCATTTTCTTTTCGGCTTAGTCCCTTTATTAATCTGGGGTCGCCACAGCGGGATGAACCGCCAACTTATCCAGCATATGTTTTACGCAGCGGATGCCCTTCTAGCTGCAACCCATCACTGGGAAACATTCATACACACTCATTCACACACATACGATACGGACAATTTTAGCTTACCCAATTCACCTGTACCGCATGTCTTTGGACTTGTGGGGGAAACCGGAGCACCCGGAGGAAACCCACGCGAACACGGGGAGAACATGCAAACTCCACACAGAAATGCCAACTGACCCAGCCGAGGCTCGAACCAGCAACCTTCTTTCTGTGAGGCAAACGTGCTAGCCACTGCGCCACTGCGTCGCCCCAATTAAATACAAGTCAAAGTAAATTTAGAAATCACCTTTTTTAAATTGCGTTTTCCATACTGTCCTTTTTCTGATTTGGGGTTGAAATTCCCTCTATAACTGAATATTGAACAGGGGCAGGGCTGTCTTTTGTGCATCAAAAGGGGCGTGGTTAAGAATAACTAGCGTCAGCAAAGAAAAACTGCCACTCCAACTGAGGAAGCAAATGGTCAGACTTTGAAGATTAACAAAACAATTTTTTTTTTCAGTGGATTAACTTGCACGGATTAATTGTTCACCTTAAGAATAACAATATGAGCTAACAAAATATAGGTTGTAAATTTTGATTTCACACAGACTTTAAAGTCTAGTATTCCCTGATTTATCAAGGGTGCCACAGCAGAATGAACCACCATTTACTCTGGCATATGTTTTATGCAGCGGATGCCCTTCCAGCTGCAACCCAGGCCTGGGAAGCACTCTCTCATTTACACACTACAAACAATTTCATTTACCCAAACCAGAGGAAACCCACAAGTACACAGGGAGAACATGCATGCAAACTCCACACAGAAATGCCAACTGGCCCAGCAAGGACTCGAACCCGCGACCATCTTGCTATGCAGCGACAGTGCTAACCACTGAGCCGCCCCTGTTTTTAAAGTCTTGATATACTATTTTCTGAGAGCACACATCCAAAGTACACAGAAAGACTTTGTCATGTGAGCATTAAAATAAGGTTCTCTTAAGAACCTTGCACTTATATATGCTTATATATACTTATATATGGTTATATCAAAAACACACACAGTTCAGTCTGTGAACATAAACATCTGGGGGGGAAATTAATGTTTATATTAGATCTGTGTAGTAAAATGACAACAAATCTGCATAAAATGTTTCCTTGTTTATGCATTACTTGCTAAGGTTTATGAAGTAAGGGTTTTTATGTTTTTCTATCAATCTAACCATAATTTTGCAAACATATTTATTTGTTATTTTTCACAGTGAAACACCTGTATGGAAAACTCACTGAAGTAGGAAATGAAGTGGCCAATCTGACGTCAATTTAGCTTTATCTTCCTCAGACCAATAAGAAAGAAGTAAGATTTTAAATTAAGATTAGTGCTGTCAAAATTAACGCATACGATTGATTTGAAATATTTAACGCGTTAAAAAAACAACAACAATGTGGTTGCATTTTTTTTACTTTCCTGTTGTGGCCAATGTGTGTTTAACGTGCAAAGAAATATGGATCAGACCAAGGAAAGACTTTTAGACGGAAGGTTTCAGTTTCAAAAAAGCTCCACATTTCGCGATGCGGGTGTCTGTGGTCCTTTAAGGTCATCAAAAATCGCTGTTTACATGGTAGACTCTTAAACTGCGCGTGTTGCCTACGTGTGTGCGTTTCCTAGCAACTAGAACAAACGCCTAACATCGCCGACGGTGTCCGTATCCCTCAAAGTTGTTTAGAATGAAATGTTTAGAGATGGTGTGACACAACGCGCACCTATGTGTGCCTTTGATGTACCCCTTGATGCTTCTTACGTCCTTGTCGCAGCACCAGTGGCACCGAAATTTATATGCTGATTCGGTGATTCTACTTGTGAGAGACTGTTCTCACTCTCAGGTCACATCATTCAAAAGAGATGACAGACTTATGGAGATGGTCAATGAACTTAAAGCTGATCTGGAGACAAGAATATCTAATCTGACTCAGCGTAAGTACTATCACTGCATCTTTCAGGCCCCCCTCACCCTTAATCCTTGTAAATAAAGAAGTAAAATTATATTAAAGAACTTTATAGGCTGTATATGATGCCATAAGAACAGCGTTTTTACAAATTACCAAGGCACTTAAATAAAAACCCTTTATTTTGCATAAAAAACAGTGATCAAAATGAACTGAACAGCATTGATTAAGCACAGATAAATGTTATAGAGGGTTTCTTAGCCACAACTTTTAAGATTTTCAGTCAGGTTTAGGTCAGCACACTGATGGAATGATAAAAGCAGGATAAACTGATAAACATTTGCATTCACTCTGCTTTGTCACATAAGAGGCCAAACTCCTGCAGCAGATAACATCAACCAAACCACAACGCTTCCTTTTCCACCTTTCACTAATCACATGACACACTTTGGGTTCAGTCTTTCATGAGTTTGACAGTGAACATAATTAGACCCAAATAAATAAAACAACTTTGTGTCCTCACAACATGCTCCTTATCAATGTTTAGTCAAGCCTTAATGTTTCTTTCTACTGATGAAGCTTTGGGTACTGCAGGGCTTTCAGTGCAAATTCTCTTAAACGTCAAGACATGTTTACATCAACATTTTTTATGCACATTTTTGAATATCACATAAAAAATGCTTAATGGAAATGCCAAGATGCAAATACATTTTTCAAATTCTCCACAACTGAGTATGATAAACTTTTAATCTAATAAGAAAAAACTTGGAAATAATCTACAATGGAAGCACATTTACAGGATCAACTTCAGCATGCTGATAAAAAAAAAGTCATACAGACCATGTGATAACAATACTAGGCAGATGGGACAGCATTAATAATGAACAAACCAGCGGACCGCCCACATTAATATCTAAAATGTTGTTTTGGTCATTTCTAAATTCGCTTAGCCAAAGTCTGTCAACAAAGTGGTTTAGTATTTCTACGCTCCCAAAGAGCGGTTTCACAGCTCAAAAAGCCACTGTGCATTCATTGTACTTCATCTTCTGAAGTGCAAGTAATTTATTGTGTTAAAAAGGGCCCACTGTGGATTCTACTATTGCAGCAAATTCCATTTGTCTTTTTTCAATATTTGCCACCAGTTTATCAGGAAGTGACACTTTTTTTGGGATGGAAAATTTATTCTCAAATGTTTTATGCAATATTACAGTTTTGCACATACATTTTATTTGCATATTCGGATGAAAACATAGCTACTGTATGCTTAGATATGGATCCTTACCATCTTTAGAGATGAATTGGTGAGTAATTCCAGTTGCAGTGTTCAACTGATTGGCCATTTAATATTCTACTTATTATATTGTTCTCTCATGCATTTTTATTCTGTGGATAACCAGCATTTTTAAAGGACTCAGATAAGTTAATAACACGGTAAGATGCAATATTTTAGAAATCACAGATGTAGAGCAACCCAACATTCAAAACAACAACAAAAAACACATGAAAAAACATGTTAAAAATGCAAATCAATTTGATGTCAATTGTCTAACTAGAGGACAGGCAATAAATTGTTTATGTATTTTTTTAAACCAATTGTAGATGTCAATTTGGTAATTTACATGCATTGTAGGGATACAAAATCCAGTGTGCATTGGGAATTAAATAATTCAGATAAATAAACATTTTCTTTTTTATAACACTTTTTGTTTCATTATTGTGCTGGTCATCAGTGTGTGGATGTCAAATGGACATCAAGGTTTTGACATCAAATTTATTTGCATTTTTGCCATAATTTTGACACCAATGTCAATTTGATGTTGTTTTGACATCAAGGTGCCTGCTGGGAACCAACTTCACTTGTTAGGGCCTTCATTTGGACAACTGCTGTCAGAGGGTTTCAGTCATTTTAGAATATCTCACCATCTTTCAGCAAGTCAGTGAAAACAGTTTAGCTGTTATAGGGTTTGTTAAATAAGTCATTTCTCAGCAGGTATTTTCTGGTAGTAACCCACCAACTAAGTTTAGCTAAAGCTGTAAATAGTAAAAGAATAAGACTATATAATATTGTTAAATTATTATTTTTAAAAAATCATAAAACAGTTTGTCTCATTCAGATAAACCTGTTCTGAGCTTTAAAGCAGAATGGCGACTTTTCTTTTCCAACTGCTATCAGATTTCCAGCACTAAACTGACCTGGCCAAAGGCACGTTTATACTGTGGTGGGAAGGACAGCCTGTTGCTCATCTTGGGGAATGACAGCAGGGAGTGGGTTAGTAACACACAGACCACAAACAAACATGTAGAAAATAGCAGATCAACCTTATATGATCTCATCTAATGCCTGTTTTGTTTTCTTCATTCAGGATTATATTGCGCAACATGCTATACTTTCATCTAAATCTTACTGGATTGGTCTTACAGACGCAATAACCGGCCAGTGGAGATGGATTGATGGAAAGCCATACGTTATGAACAGCAGGCATGTAAAAAGTTTGTTACATTACATTACATTTACAATTACTGAAACTTTTTGAAAATGTTGTAACTTTTGTGACCGGCAAGTTTATCTCCTGATTAAAAGAAATGTAATTGATATTCCCTTATTCAGCCTACATGCATTTTTTTATACATTTTTTTCTTTAAAAAAGGTGTACAACCTTGTTATTAGTTAAGTTGTCAAGTCAAAGTTTGTTTAAATCTTTTACATTTTGCGGAACTTCTTTTTTTGCTGTTGTTAATTCTGTGTTTTTCAGCACTGTGCTTTCATACCAGTGGTTTGGCACAACACTGTGCTTTTTTATCTGTGATTATATTTTGTTTGTTTTTCATTTGCAGTCATTGGGAACCAGGAGAGCCAAATAATGTTTCAGCTAAAGAAGACTGTGGGGAATGAACTGTATCTGGGAAGCTGAATGATGCCTGTGCAAAAGGACCGCTGATGTCTAAGTCCCGGATGACACCAACCAATCAGTGTGCACAATGCAACGCAGCACCATCGAGGTGGGCTGAACAAAAGAACTAGTTGAGAGTGACAGTGCACATGGGAGATAATGCTGGATAACACCCCTGATATCTAACTCACTCGGCAAAGAGGGACATAACAGTCACTTGTGGTATACTGTGTTACAGTGTGCGTGTCTTAAAAGTAAATGATCACTGTTTATAAAGTTCTTATTGACAGAAGACCAGCTGTTGTTCTCGTACTACTAGTATTAGCTTGTTAGCACGATACTGCTTGTATTACCTGCTTAAACTCGGGAATTTTTGTTTCAATACAAGTTGTAGTTATATGTTCATATGTACACATTCCAATATACTACTACTGTATATTTATAGCACACATATGTGCGCCTTATGTGGCGATAACTAGGTACCTGTGGTGATTATTTACGTTGCACATGTCCAGACAAAGACCCCGCCATCACGCGGCATAGATGTGCTCTTGTGGACACTCAGAGAATTGCGCTTATATTATCTACTGGGCCATTATTGCTTATTATACTTAAGTTGTGTGCTGTTCAGTTATTAATGTTCATTATGAACCATATGTATTGATTATTGTTTATTGTTTATTTGTTTCAGAAACCACACATAGGTTCCATTGTATACCAAGTCCTTCAGTAAACCTAAATCATATCTAAATATTTGAGTGCCTCTCTTCAATTAAGAAACCATCTCACTCAGTTCTGACCGACTGCCTATTGTGTTTCACACCCCAAATTAATACATCCACGAACCCCTCCATTTCAAGTGGTCCTTCGAGCCGGATTGTGAATCACAGTAGAGAGATGATGTCCAATTCTGAGCCATATCCTCCTGTTGTCAGACCTAGATGACAAATAAGTCAACCTGCATATCTAGCAGATTACGAAGTTCAAGGATCAGGCTTTGTGAAGAGAGCTCCAGTGTCTAATCGCCTGAATGAATACGCACTCGAAGCAGTCGCACCCATGTCAGCGAATGTATCACGATCATCTTCTCCGATGACTCAGCCCTCATACGCAGATGATCTGATTCTCCAAGATGTTTGGCCAGAGCCATCTGGATATGAATCGCCAGGGTATGATAAGCAACACTTCCAAGTCCAGCAGACCTCTGATATAAAGTCATAGAAGCTCCAGAGCGCATAGTGGGGAAGTTCCTACTTTTCAACCAGCCCATTATGATCAGCTGACGGAGCAGATGGGAGACATGACTTTATCTTCTAGGATGTCACATGTAGTTGAGGGTCATGGTGTACCTTCTCAGAGGGCACACTCAGAATTCAGTCCAGCTTCATGCCCAGAGGTGGTGCCTAGGATGGAGATGCTGCACACACAAGAGCTGATTTATCGTGGCCCTAAGCCTACAATTCCCAGCTTGACAGCAGCTGACCCAAGACAGTTTTCCAGACTACGTATGGCACTAGAGAACATTCAGCCTGCAGATGCGAGTGAACGTTTTAAATATCAGATTCTGACAGATCATTTGGAGCTTGAAGAGGCTCTCCAGGTGGCAGACTCCTACTGTAACTCAGTGAGACCCTACACAGACACGATGTACGCTCTGGTTAAGATGTATGGTCAGCCCCACAAGCTTGTTCTGCAGAGTATTGCGGAAGTGCTGGAAAGTCCCAACCTTAAGTCGGAAGATGTTAAATCTTTCAAGCTCTTTGCCCTTAGAGTGCGGTCATTAGTGAGCATGTTGGAACAATTGGGGCCAGAGGGAGTCGCCGAATTGGATTGTGGCTCACATGTGTCTCGTCTCCAGAGCAAGCTTCCCCATGAGCTGCAAATCATTTTTAAGAGATATATCCACCCTTTAAGGATCACAGTCCCTACACTTCTACACTTTGCTGACGGGTTGGAATATGAGCTCCAAGTACAAGATGATACTGCTAAAGCAGTTATGTATACCCCATCCTTACCTTTAAAGCGGAGAGAAGGTCGCCAGAGAGAAGGTCGTCATGAACACAAGCCTTCAGGGAGATCAACAAATATCCTACTAGGTGCTGGAAAGCCCCCTGCCCCCACAGAATGTCGAATACCTATCTTAGATTCCAAGCCCAGATCTATTAAGTATAGAGAGAAGTCAAACGCCTACTGTCCTTATTGTGACAACTCCAGCCACTTTCTCAATGGGTGTCTTAACTTTAAAGAGCTGACAAAGGAACAGAAAGAGGCATGGATTCGTAAAACCAAAGGGTGCTGGCAGTGTGGCCACAATCATTATGCATCCAGATGCACATTAAAGGCTATGTGTAAGACGTGCAACAGGAAACACCTGCTTGTATTGCATGATCTAAATGAGAGAGTTGTCAGTACTAGTGAAGAGACTGAACCTAAGGAGAACTCGTGTCTTGTGAATACCACAAAGGGCACCCTATATGCAGACCGTTCAATTGGCAGCCGCAGAGTGCTCTTGAAAGTGAGTAAAGTAATCATTGCAAACGGAGATGCATCAATGGAGACCTTTGCTGTGTTAGATGATGAGTCAGAAATGACCATTCTACTCCATGCTGCAGCTCAGCAGCTGAAACTCAAGGGCCAGCCAGAAGACCTCATACTGCGCACTGTGAGACAGGATCAGCAGGTGCTTCATGGGACAGCAGTTTCTTTCACAGTCTCACCAGTGTCTCACCCCCACAAGAAATACCACATTCAGCATGCATTTACAGCTGAACGACTGAACTTTGCTGAACACACTTATCCTGTGGCTATCTTAAAGAAGAAATACAGACATCTAGCTGGTCTCCCATTGCAACAGATGGATAAAGTGCAGCCTGTATTGTTGATTGGGTCAGATTAC
The DNA here is from genome assembly GCA_903798115.1 of Danio jaintianensis. Lineage (NCBI taxonomy): Eukaryota > Metazoa > Chordata > Actinopteri > Cypriniformes > Danionidae > Danio > Danio jaintianensis. The sequence continues at coordinate 2,731,445 of CAIGQV010016645.1, forward strand.
CCACACCTCCTCTTGCCTGTTGAACCAGTCCGTTTAGGCCCACCAGGGGGCCCAGCAGCAGTTAAAACCCGCTTGGGATGGACTCTTCAAGGTCCTACACAGGAGGTTCGTCGTGAGCTTAGCACACACCAGTGCTTCTTTACCTCTGTACTCCCTAACACAGACTTGTTTGCTCATGTTGAGCGATTGTGGCAGATGGATGTGATTCCCTATCGCAACAACAAGATAGTGGCACGATCCAAACAAGACAAGGAAGCAATTAGTCTGTTGCAAGAAAAGACTGTGAGAGTAGAAGTAGAGGGCACAATGCGGTATGCCACACCGCTCCTGCGAATGCAGAGTATGCCTTGCTTGAACATGCCCAAGGAAGTCGTTCTCCCTCAGCTTAGGAGTGTTGAGAGGAGGCTGCTCAAAAACCCAGAGCAAGCATCTGCCTACCAGGCCGAGATTACAAAGACTCCAAAGAGTCTTGGTACATCCCCCACCATATGGTGCAGCACAATAATAAGAACAGAGTCGTCTACAACTGCTCCTTTCAATTTGAAGGCCACAGCCTTAACGAGTTTCTCCTGCCAGGCCCCACACTAAGTCCATCACTGTTGGCAGTGCTGCTTCGATTCCGAGAGCACCCTGTTGCTATAAGTAGCGACATTCGCAGTATGTTTCACCAAGTCAGCCTGCTCCCTGGTGACATGCCCTTGCTCCGATTCTTGTGGCGAGACTTAAAACCTGATCTACCCCCTGATGTGTACCAGTGGCAGGTACTCCCCTTTGGCACCACGTGCAGTCCCTGCTGTGCCACATATGCCCTGCAGACTCACGTTATAAATCACAATCAGCCGGGAGATCGATTTAGAGAGGTAATTGAGAAATCATTCTATGTCGACGATTGTCTTCATTCTCCTAAAGAGGCTAAAGACCTTGTTGACGGACTTTGCACTCTCCTAGCCAGTGGAGGATTTGAGCTTCGACAATGGGCTAGCAATTGTCCATCTGTGATTACTCACCTTCCACCTGAATCCAGATCTAGTACCTGCGAACTGTGGCTCAGCCAAGACCAACAAGATGTCCATGAGTCCACGCTTGGACTGCAGTGGCATTGTCAAACTGACACACTGCGCTACAAACACAGAGCTAGGAGCTCCTCGCCGGTGACTATGCGTCACATATACAGAGTACTGGCAAGTCGAGTGCCTGAATGCTTATGGACAGGAGCTTCATGGGGCGGCCTACACTTCCAGTGCTGAACTCCAAAGTGATGTTCAACGTGCAGTTCTCCGTCAAGCACAAGCTGAGTCCTTTCCAGAAGAGCTGAGACTATTGATGTCTGGAACATCAGTATCATCAAAGAGCAGACTACTCACTCTTTCCCCAGAACTTGATGCTGCTACTGGACTTATTAGAGTGGGAGGCCGGCTACGCCACTGTGAGGTATTGGAAGCGGATACTATGCACCCAGTTGTCCTTGATCCTCGGCACCCAGTCACAGTGTTAATCATAAGAGATTATGATGAGAGACTGCATCATCCAGGTACGGAGCGGTTGTTTGCAGAAATCAGAAGGACATACTGGATACTGAGAGGTCGTGAAGCCATCTGTCGACACCAGCACCAATGTACAGACTGTAAGAAGTGGAGAGGACGCCCAGAAGTCCCATTCATGGCAGACCTACCCCTTACAAGACAAAGATACTTCCGTCCTGTCTTTTACTCGACTGGGACGGACTGTTTTGGGCCCTTCGTTATTAAGATTGGTCGACGTAATGAAAAGAGGTGGGGTATAGTCTTCAAGTGTATGACCACAAGGGCAGTGCATCTTGATCTTCTCTCTAGTATTGACTCTGACTCCTTCTTGATGGCTCTACGAAGGTTCATAGCCAGGAGAGGCAACCCCCATGAGTTACTGTGTGACCAAGGCACTAACTTCAAGGGAGGAGAACGTGAACTGAATGAGGCCTTTGCTGCTCTCCAATCTTGCTGATCAGCAAATCAAATTCACCTACAACCCACCAAGTGCCCCTCACTTTGGTGGATGCTGGGAGAGGGAGATCCGTTCGATCAAGGCAGCCCTTAGAGTGACAATCGGAGCCCAGACGGTTATGGAGGAAGTGTTAAGGACAGTACTGATTGAGGTAGAAAGCATCCTCAACTCTAAGCCTTTAGGATATACCTCCTCTGATGTCACTGATCTTGACCCAATTACCCCGTACTGCTTCTTAATTGGACGTAGAGATGTGTCACTTCCCCAAGTTGTCTATGAGGACTCGGAAATCTTGAGTCGACGGCGGTGGCGTCACAGCCAACTACTTGCAGAGCATTTCTGGAGGCACTTTCTGAAATACTACCTAACTGATCTTCAGGCACGGCAGAAGTGGAAAACAGAAAAGAGGACGATAGAAACTGGAGATGTAGTCATGATAGTTGACCCTCAACTCCCTCGTGCACTTTGGCCAGTGGGCAGAATCACAAAAGTGTTCCCAGGAGCAGATGGCCGAGTGCGGACTGCTAACGTGGAGGTTAAGACTTGCAAGACTTACACCCGTATTGTGGCCCGACTTATACAGCTTCCAGCTCTACCCGAGGATGACTAATACAAGTCACGGATCTTTTGTCGAATGAGTGAATTCATTTCTGAATTCGGGGGCGGCTGTGCATTAGGACCGCTGATGTCTAAGTCCCGGATGACACCAACCAATCAGTGTGCACAATGCAACGCAGCATCATCGAGGTGGGCTGAACAAAAGAACTAGTTGAGAGTGACAGTGCACATGGGAGATAATGCTGGATAACACCCCTGATATTTAACTCACTTGTCAAAGAGGGACATAACAGTCACTTGTGGTATACTGTGTTACAGTGTGCGTGTCTTAAAAGTAAGTGATCACTGTTTATAAAGTTCTTATCGACAGAAGACCAGCTGTTGTTCTCGTACTACTAGTAGTAGCTTGTTAGCACGATACTGCTTGTATTACCTGCTTAAACTCGGGAATTATCAAGTGTTTCAATACAAGTTGTAGTTATATGTTCATATGTACACATTCCAGTATGCTACTACTGTATATTTATAGCACACATATGTGCGCGTTATGTGGCGATAACTAGGTACATGCAGACCCCGCCATCACGCGGCATACATGTGCTCTTGTGGACACTCAGAGAATTGCGCTTATATTATCTACTGGGCCATTATTGCTTATTATACTTGAGTTGTGTGCTGTTCAGTTATTAATGTTCATTATGAACCATCTGTATTGATTATTGTTTATTGTTTATTTGTTTCAGAAACCACATATAGGTTCCATTGTATACCAAGTCCTTCAGTAAACCTAAATCATATCTAAATATTTGAGTGCCTCTCTTCAATTAAGAAACCATCTCACTCAGTTCTGACCGACTGCCTATTGTGTTTCACACCCCAAATTAATATATCCACGAACCCCTCCATTTCAATGCCCGATGCTCAAATTCTTTCCAATTTATCTGTAAAGCACCAGCCACTGAAAACTAACCACTTTAAACAGTACATATATTCTAAGAAATATGCAGAAGTGAAACAGTGGAAAGACGTCCCATTCTTATATCTGAAGCCAATTCAATTTACAAGAGTGATTTTTATATGCATAGAAAGAATTTTAAACATCTACTTAGCACTGAGCATAACATATTTATTTAAAATTGGTACAACACTCTTATGACATGCAATTGTTAACATAAAACAATAAGTGATCATTATAAAATGGGGGATAAAATAAATTGTATATTTTAAAAACTGTCTTACTGATAAATGGGTAAGACTTTGTGGATTTAAAGATAACATCAAGGTATAAATATTTAAAATGACAATTAATTACTATTTGCAGGCTGCAATTTGAACTCGTAATCTTTTTTTAGAGTCATTAAATGATACTTGCCAGACAAGATCTTTTGTTATATAAACTCATTTTCTTCTTTGATCCATACACAGTATATAACAAACATACTAGGTAGAACTTTATAATAACTACACACTATGAATCATTTATTAAGAATTACCAAATAGTTAATACATTATCTGTTAAGCATTAACTCTACATTAACAGATGTTAGTAAGCAGTTTATAACTGCAGATTCAAACGCTCTATTCATGACTTATAAACATATATATAATGTGCTTAATGATTGTATTTTTATACTTTGTTAATTATAATTTTTTCATTACAAAATTAAGTATTGCATCATTTACAAACCAGTTATTTGAGAGAAGTTGCTGTTTTTTAAAGATTATTAAGAATGCGTAAGTAAATGATTAATAAACTACTCAAAATAACATTTATATATCTTATTATTCAGGCATATATTAATAGTTAATTTGTATGTTAATAAATGCTTTATTAACTTAACTTCATCCAGTTTTGTGACCTAAAGTGAGGACTATTTATGCTTTATAAATCCCTAATGAATGACAAAGACTCAGGTATATTCTAAACAGGAAAAAAAGAAAATAAACAGCTTTATTAATTTCTATTCATTTGAAGATACATAAATGAAACTATCAAATGAATAATAAATCTTTGCAATCTTAACTAAAATAAAATTACTCTACAGTTTAAACATCGCTAAATAACATTGAAATGTTGTATCATAATATATTGTTAAATTATTACATTGTTGTTGTTTTATGCAATTTTATGTTATATTTGACACTAATGTTATTCGGCAATGTTTAAACTTTACAGTAATTTTACATTTTAGATAAGATTGCAAAGATATTTTTCATTTGATACCGAGCCTTTAATTGTCATTTATTAGGGATTTATAAAGCATAAATAGTCCTCACTTTAGGTCACAAAACTGGATGAAGTTGAGTTAATAAAGCATTTATTAACAGAAACAATTAACTAAAGTATATGCCTGAATAATAATATATAAATGTTGATTTGGATAGTTTATTAATCATTTACTAACCTACTCTGAATGATCTTAAAAAAAAAAACTACTCTTAAATACAAATCATTTGTAAATAATGTGATACTTAATTTAGTCATGAAAAATTAATCAGTAACTAAGTATGAAAGAACAATCATTAAGCACATTATATATGTGCTTATAATTCAGAAATAGAGCATTTATATCTGATGTTATAAACTGCTTACTAACGTCTATTAATGTAAAGTTAATGCTTAACAAATAATGAATTCACTATTTGCTAATGCTTAATAGATGATTCATAGTGTGTAGTTATTATAAAGTGTTACCAACATACTGTAACAAATCAAAACTGTAAAGGGCTAAGCAAAGCATTTAGCATAAAGCACAAGTTACTGAAAAAGCATTTTGTCATCATTCAGAGTAACATTTAAACACATAACAGTTACAATCAACAATATCTATTCATCATAACTCACATAATGTAATTACTAAAGCTAGATCTAAAAGATCTAAATAAGGAGTTGGATAAATGCTGAGGAAAGTGGGCATATTTGGGGTAAACAGCATGAAGCTTAATGACAATTTCTTCTGAAATTCACAATGGCCGGGATTTTAATAGCAAAATGCTGTAAATATGCTGCAGTAAAAATCGGTTCAATTTGCTGCATTTCTTTTTAGTTTTCCTTATCAGTTAGGTAACGTGTTTTATGCTACATGTAATATTGTACAATACATTGTTGTGTTTTACCATGATTGTTAATAGTGTGAAAGACACCTTCTATACTTTATCAGATTTTTTCTAAGCTGTTTGTAATTAGCATTAGTTTATCATGTGACTTTTATATATTAGTGCTTCAATAAGTTTTTATGAGTTACTGAATTATGGTAGCGTGTTGTTGATTAAAGTCAAATCTGTAAAATCTGAAATTTTGCTGCTATAATTATGGTCTTCTGGCATCCACGGCTGTCTTTTTTTTTGTTGAAAATGTCACTATTTTTTACAGTGTCATTTCTGTATTTATTTAGATAACTAGTATCAAAACAATAGAACTATCCAAAGAATAATGCAGCAAATGACAGAACCAATGATAATATAACAAGCAACACGATTTTTTGGGATAAAATTTACAATTCCACTGAATATGCCTTGGTGTCCTCTTGGGGTTAAGTGAAAATCTTCTCCATCCTGGTTTGAGTATGTATGTGGAATTCTGTAATCTTTCGGAGCAAAATATGAAGCACATTTTATATAAGATACAAAAAAAATGATTCCTTAACATTCCTCAATTGTTTTAAGAATTGAATAATTAATACATTTCGATATAACATTGCAAGAGAATTATAGAGAATAATTTAAACTTGGAATACTTACTTTGCAAGTAATATGAAGTCAGATTCTGAATTGGAAATATAATAAAAAAAGTATGTATTAATACAATAAAAAGGATCAAATCTATTTTAGAGCCTACAACAATTTAGATTTTTGAACTTCCAATTAATGCAATAACACTAGAAAAATAATCTACAACAGCATCTCCAAAAATGACAAAAATAAATCAAGAGAATGCATCAAAATCATAAAAAAAAAAAACTTTATTATATTTTTGTTAATAAATTATAGTTGAGAAAATGCCATGACAATAGCCATGGTGCTAAGCAGACCTACCTTGGACTTGATGTACCTTGCAAGTTTATTGATTGCATATTTATTCTTCTGACAATCCATGAACCCTTCATCCTCATTGAACAGAAAGTCCACAAAATACGTGTTCTCTTTCTTTATAGCACTGTTGGTGTCTGGAATGGTTTTCTCAGGGTCAATTGTAGGATAAAGCACAGCAATGATGAGTTGTTTGTCAGCTGCAAGGCAATTAAAAGTGCACTGTAAGTAATCAGTAAATAAATTGGGTTTTATCGTGAATCAAGCTTTAAATTTGTAGGTGACCTTGCACAAGCATAAGATTCCTGATTGCGGCATCAATATCAGTTCCAGCACGAGAAGTAATGAGGCAGAAATACAGTATGAAACCACAATGCTCAATGATAGTGACCTCCTTCAGGCCATATACTTCCTTATGAAGACGTTTCTGAAAATCTCCTATGAACCTATCCATTGTTTGGCCTGTGTACAAAATAAAAGTAAAAGGATAAACTGGTTAGAATATATAATTTAAAAAATTCACATGAAAACAGCACTTTAAAATATCTTTCATATTACAATTTTATGCACTCAAACTTTCAGTACAGTCCTTAAGGCATTTATACTCTGCAGTAGAAAACAATATCAGTGCTTAGCCCCTGACACAACTGCACAGTGATGGGAGGCGCCCTGTGCAAAACAGGAAAATAAACTAATAATAATGAAACTAGGCTACTTAAACGGATAGTTCACCCAAAATCACAATTTTGTTACCATTTACTCGCACTGATCATTCTGTTTCTGAACATTTATGAATTCATCTCTTTTGTTGAACACAAAATAAGATAAGTAGATTAAAACTATTTTAATATACCTTTACTATTTCTACTATGTCTACTTTTTTAAATATAGATACATGTCTACTTGTGTGTGTGTGTGTGTGTGTGTGTGTGTGTGTGTGTGTGTGTGTGT
>CAIGQV010016645.1:2753339-2764988 GCA_903798115.1 Danio jaintianensis
TAGGGACAATATAATCTAAAGAATATACTGGTACAGGGTTTTTTTTTGTTTGTTTTTTTTGTTTTGTTTTTATTATACACTTCAGTCATTATTCAACTAGTTCCATACTCCATTCCAGTCGGTGGCGGTAATGCACCTACAAGTTTGGTTGCCAACCGCCAATAAAATCCAAAGAAGAAGAAGAAGAATCTTAAACTTCCGGGCATGGCGGAGAAGAAAATAGCTGGTATGTGTTCTTTCCATATACGCTTCTGTAAACAGTTGGTTGATAACTGTGCAGAGTTAAATTAAACATAAATAATGAATCGCAATGTTTGTTTCTCATTGTTAGCTGTACACATGTAAACAGCCTAGCTTTTCATCCCTCTGCCAGTCGACATCTCTGATCTTGTTTGTCCGGTTGTCCATAACGTTATATGCTATCTGTCCTCCTCAGTCCGCTCGCAGGACCCGGGCCAGCGGCGGGTGCTGGACAGTGCCACGCGGCAGCGCCGTTTGAGCAGACAGCTCGAAGCGCTCGAGAAAGACAATTTCCAGGACGATCCTCACGCGAGTCTCCCGCAGCTCGTCAAGCGGCTCCCGCAGTTCGACGAGAGCAACGAATCCGGTAATGAATGGAAATGGTCGGTGTTGTGCACCAGCCCCGTCCATCCTGCACGCATTAAACCTTACTTTAAGGCAATGATGTCAAATTCAGTTCCTGGAGGGCTGCTGCTCTGCACAGTTTAGTTCCAACACTGCTTCAACACACTCACCTGTAGCCTAGGTTTCAAACAAGCTTAAAGGACTCAGTTGGATCAGTTGTGTTTAATTAGGGTTGGAACTAAACTGTGCAGAGCTGCGGCCCTCCAGGAACTGAGTTTGACACCTGTGCTTTAAGATGTGTATTCCTCTCTGTGTTTCTGACGCTTCTTTGTTGTTCTCGTCTGGTGGATGTTGGTTTCAAGGCAAGCGGAGGAAGAAGACGAGGGGGGACCATTTTAAACAGAGGTTCCGAAAAAACTTCCAGACTCTTCTAGAGGAGGAGGTGAGGCGTCGGTCACATAGTTCAACATCTTAGAGGAAATATCAAACACTTTTTCTTAAGTCAATGTCATAAACAAGCTGTCCGTTTCATGTATTGCCAAAGCATTAATAAAGTTTACATTAAAACAACATCTCTCTCTCTCTCTCTCTCTCTCTCTCTCGTTTTGTGAATTGCGTAGATACCTTCCATAGCTTGTTTGTATGGAGCAGAGATGTACACACATTAATAACAAGGGAGTTAACTACAATTGCAGAATTCATTGACACAAATTTAAATATAGATATAACTACTCATTTAAAATCTGTGTGTGTGTCAGAGAGAGAAAGAGGTATGTATGTAAGACCACTGGGAGACTTAAGTATGCCATTGGCTCTACTTTTGGTATAGCTGCACTACAGCTCTCTTGGAACTCAGTGAATCTGTTTAAAAAGGTTTACCTGTGTGTGGAACCACAACGATCAAATCATGTTCTACCGTATGTTTTTAGTTTAGAATTGTAATATTAATCACCATTGGCCAAATATGGCAGACTTTGACAAATTTCTTTCACAGCATAATGTTTTATGCTGACTTTAAGTTCTCAATACTATTATTCTGAATTCATAGAATTGTTTGTTCTTTAAAAAATATGGCTATGACAGCATAACAAGCATCACTTTCTAGAATAAAGGGAAGTTATTAAAATTAATCTCAATTTTTAAACTGGGTGCTAAAAATCATTTTTTTCTTATTTCTGGATAAATGCAATTTATTTATTCTTTCTTTTTTTAATCCAGGACTTAAGTGTTAGTGAGGGTCCGAACTATCTGACTGCCTGTGCGGAGCCTTCTAAAATTCCTCAGCGTCATTTCTGTGCAGTGTGCGGCTTGCCTTCAAACTACACCTGTGTGTCGTGTGGCGCTCGCTACTGCTGCGTCCGATGTTTAGGAACACACCACGAGACCAGGTAATACACTAGCTCACATATGTGTCGGTGGAGTAAACAACACTACTTCAACAGAGATCAGATAATAAATGGCGTATGTGACCCTTGACCACAACACCAGTCTTATGTTGTAATAGTATATTTGTGTCAACACTCATTTTGTATGAGTCAAAGTGATTGATATTCCTTTGTGTCATAAAGCATTAGAATATTAAGCAAAGACTATGTTCTAAGAAGACTTTGTTAAAATGTTTTTACATTTTTAGATTTTCTCAGAATTTCTACCAATTCAGTTTTTTTGGCCCTCAGAGTCCAGATATTTTAAATTGGTTGTATTTTGGTCTAACATGGACCCTTTTCACAAGACTGTTATTAACAGTCTTAACGCGTTTAACGGTCATCATAATCTTAAATTGTTGAAAGTTTTTAATATTTAGATTTTTAAAAAACGTATATATGCACTTAACTTTATATGCATTTATGTTTGTATTATATCATCTTTGCGTCAAATTACAAAAAAATGAATTACCGCTTATGCGAGGTGTTTGTAATGCAGCGTCTATGGGGCTGAGAGTAAATTGGACGTTTTCTTCTCCTCTGGCTGCCGTCATCAGTCTCACACTATTTTTCCCCTATTTCTGAAAGTCTTGATAACACCATTGTGACGTTTTTCTTTTATTATTTTGGAAAATAGGATTGTAAAAAATTATTTGTTGTACTCTCCGTTTCACTGCGCTCTAAGTTTAACAACTATAATGGCTTCTGCTGCTGAGAAACACGGAAATGTAAAAAGGGTCTATTATTGTTTTATCCTAACAAAGCATGCAACAATGGAAAATGTATTTATTTTGCCTTTCAGATTATATATAATTTGTCATTTAAAAAAAATGACTTTTATGGCTGGTTTTGTGGTTCAAGGTCACATGTGGTCAACGGATGGGAAAAAGCAAGCAAGATGTAATAATTGTAGATTATGCTCCTTTTTCTTTCAGGTGTCTCAAGTGGACAGTTTGATCTGGTACGACAGTATGAGCAGAAGTAAAGCAAGCTTGTGGATCATACAACAATTTTACAAACTTATATTCCAAAGTCATTACAGCCACTTGCTCACACACATTATACACATGAAGTAATATAACTAATAAAACTATAAAATAAATATGTCATCCCAGCATTTCAGTTGAGATTTTATATATTTGGATAAGGGTACATTACAAATGGATACATTTGTTTGGCAAAGAAATGAGCAGCTATTGAAGTTTTAATTGGCAGGTAAGCTTTGGCTCTGACATATTTAAAGTAGCAGAGTGAAAAAACTAAAGTTTTTGCAATTTAAGTGTTTTCAGAGTAAATTACTCCCCTTGGCAGAAAGAAAAGTCGGATGGTAGTACTACGCACATAGTACTTACTCATGTTTTTTGAAAAACAAAATACTTTTTTCATGAATTTCTTTAGGCTAATGAAAGGAATCTGCACCCAGTACAATGGTTTATGAACATTGTTTTGTAAGTATTCTTAAGGATTTGTATGTAAATATATGTACATAATTGTTTATATTGTTAGAAATTGTTGTGGTCTGGAACAAATAAATGACTAGAAGTTGTAAAAATGTGCTGGTTTTATAATCTTTCACATGAATAGACGTAACAAAATACATATTTAAATCATTCATATTAAAATAAATTAAAAAATGATTTTCTCCAATACTCTTCATGTACCCTTCATAATGAACACTAACATGTTTTAAATTTCAGTGCAATCCAGTGCAAATTTACAGAACAAAGCTGAGATAACCGTAAGCAAATCTTCTGCCTTCCTCAAGGCTGAGTGTTTTTGTTACAGACAAATGCCCATCTCCATATGATCTCCATATTCATTTGGTTCATTTTGTGCTTTGTGAATCATTTCAGAGAACCAAAAAGTTAAAACACTCACAGGGAAACAGTACAGAAATAAGTGCATTGTCCTTTTCTTGCATCAGTCTCACATTATATTCCAGTCAGCTGTTTAAATGGCTTTGTGCTTTCCAGCGCTGCTAAATGAAGTGCAGCTCGTGTGTTTCGGCCAGTCCGTAACTGGTCTTATGCTTGTGGAAAAGATCAGCCAGAGACGCCATGTATAAACTATGGTAGTGGTCCACCTGTTCCTGAGTTGGAATTTTCACCAGAGGAACGTTTATGGGGCGGCCCACTGGAAGACACAAAGATACATTGCAGTCATACCAAAAAAGGGCTACTTCAATCTAATGATGAAAGAAACTAAGCTTTTCAAAACTTTGAAACAAGTTGAATCAGTTGCTTCACAAAATGATACACTGTTTCGAAGCATTTGAACACAGAGTCTATGAAAACACCATATACTGGCGACACCTGCTGGCCAAAACTGTGTAAACGCAACAAAAGCTTAGGCAAAACATGCATCAAAATGGGGTATATGCACACAAACTTTTAATTTTCAGCCAGCCCAATCGCTTCCGGTGAACTGTCGTGCAATTAAAACATCTGCATGTTTAAGAACCGATTTCTTTAAAAATCAGAGATCTTCACTGCCTGATTGATATACGATATAAAGTGGGTGTCTGGCCGGACAAGAAGCACTGCATTAAATTCCATTTTCCGTGCCATGTCTTTAAAATGTGGAAATTTATTTTACCCCAGTATTTTCAATGGAGTTTTTGCACTAGCCTGCTGCTACTGACGATGCTTGTCTTTCATCTCGTTTTACACTTGAACAACTAAACAAATGCTTAAAGCCGCGGTCACACTGCACTCTTTCGCCCCATAGACTTCCATTAATATGCATGCGAATGCGGCAGACCGGAAACGCAAGCTCGTGCAAGTTTTGTATGTTGCTGCAAAATTCAAGCTTGGTGAACTCAGACCTGCGAAATTGCATCATGTGATTGTGTGAGACCAATAGAAGATCAAAATGTGACCCCTCCGTACAGAAATGTCAAATATGGAGCAATCGCTCGCCTTATCAACGTCTAATCATCTTGCTTTATCCTGCCCCTTTTCGCAGCTCCGTATGACAGAATTTTGCAAGCTCAAACTCTAGTGTGACCACGGCTTAAGTCTGTTTAACTGATTGTATTTTAATTATAATACAAAATCATTGCTGTAAAAGGAACCTTATGAAATTTAAAATAGTCACATAAACCTTTCACCGGCTAAAAAACACTAGCTGTGCATATAGCCCATTGGCTTTTTCAAACATACTGTGGACTTTATTCAAAATATAACCTATAAATGCACTTAGCCTGTAATCTATTATCATTAAATATGAAGTGTCTGAATAATATTCATTCTTTTATAAAATTTCAAGGCTTATATATTGTTTGTTTCATGGTGGCCTCTACTAAACAGACCAACAAGAAATCTAACTAATTTTATTCCTATTCTTTTCATAAATGCCTCACTAAAATGTTTACAAACTAATAAAACTGATCCAAGATCAGGTAAAACCAATGAAACCTGTTCAGTGATTTGCCACTGGGAGGCAATCTGAGTAAACATACACGATTTATGGTAATTTTATAGTATTTCACAGATCGCCCCAGTGTAGAACCATTGAGTTTTTGAAAAATGTAATAAACATTGTTTCCTAAGATCACGTGACCTTGCCAATTTGATATGTGCTCCAAACCACTGATGCGAAACAAAGATTTGTAAAGGTTTCAAGCTTTATGAAACCCTTTCAAAGGCAGCCATCACCATTTCAATCTGAATAAGATGCTTTACATTTTTCAGTGGCAGACAGACTAATAAGTGTTACAACTAAAAAGGAATCAAATATGATAATGTAAGATGCAAGTCTTTTGAACTGACCCACAGTGGTGACTGGAAGTTTGTATGGCAGAAGCAGCCACCGGCCTCCTGTGAAGAGACATGGAGCAAAACCCAAAATCTGCTTAAAAAGAGCCTGTAGCCGTCGACCCACACTGCCCTCAGACAGAACCACCTGCGGGAACAGCTCGTTCTCTCCAAAAGAGTACACGGGAACCAGGTCTGCCCTGAGCACACAGCAAAAAAGATGAAAGATGTGATCAAACATGTAGAAAGGTGAAAAGTATTAGAGGCTGGCAGTTGCTGCTTATGATATGTGAGTTATTACACAATTTTTTTTTCATTTGTTTGTTTAGGATTTCATTTTTTTGTTTTTTCACATATTGCCATCCTGTCGTTTAGAGCAGTGGTTCTCAATCAGGCTGCAGGGGTCCACAAGGGTGTAAGCAACTTGGGCTGCAAGATGGCTAATAATTAATTAAATTAAGATATTTTAAGATTTTAAGATTTAAATATATGTGAGCTGTCTTGTGCGTTGAAGAAGAGATACACCAGGAGAATTTTTCAGGTATCTTCAAAGTAGAATCCTTTAATGAGAACTCTCCATCGCTGTGTCGTTCATCGAAAAATCTGAACTATTGCAGCCTGGGACTGGCACACTTATATTTTGTTAGACAAAAGAAACAGCCATGCCTCGAACTTACAATTTGCATTACTTTGAAGACATAATGCTGTTTTTCATAAGCAGTCAAACCTGATCCCTCAGAATGCATCTTACAATGTAAAAACATAATTAATATATTCAAAAAAATTGTAATCCAACAGCTGTCATTGAACTTATTTCGGTCTATTTTCTCTAAAATGTTTTTTTTTTTTGCCATAGCCTAGATATGGTGCATTTTTAGAAGTGTATAAAACACAATTGATAAACATTTATTTATTTGATATTATAATTGCTGTATTTATGATTTATATGATTTTTCTAGTTATACAAAGCTCTAAAACATTTAGTATAATATAGCAAAAATATGTCTAGAAAAAAAAAAAATAATAATTGGAAGTAAACGCTTAAAAGAATGAACAATCAGTAGTTTGTTCTAATAGAATTATGGAACTATTATTGTATTATTTTGCCAGTCCTAGTTTCAGCAAATAAATATTACGTGAAAATTTTACTTTTTCACAGTTTTACTTTTTACAATAGAAGCACCAACTACATCATTGCAAGATATTACATGTCTTAATAAAAAAAGATAAATATATAAGTATTTCTCAAGAATTTTGACAGCTTTTTCTTTTTAATATTTTTAAACACAATCTGAGAAACAGTTCATGAAGGGGAAAATGTGATCAAACATTTTCAATATTTAAAGTGTAATTGTTTTAACTGTCAATATTAATGGTACTTATAATTAATTACAATTAACATTAATTTGAGGATTAATACTTAAAGTATTATTTTTCAATCTACAATTTATGTTTTAAGTTTAACATTTTAAATGAATAGTGTGAATATTGATAGTATTATCAATAAATTAAATAGATTTTTATTTAATTAATATTAATTTTAAATCCTTCTGTGACCCCTTTGAAAGTTTGCTTATGCCCCCTGGTATGTCCCAGTCCCTGCTTTAAAACAAGGATTTTATTTCAGTCAGCTGATACTCAGTCTTTTTATCTTATTCTTGTCTCTTTCTCACCCGTGTTCAAGAGCCAGCCGTACAAAGCCTTTCCTGTGTTTTATGACCACAGTGTTTACTCCTGTAGATGAGGTCAGTGATTCCTCTGCTCCACCAATGATGATGACCACAGCGTTACCCACACCAGTCTGGCTCAGCAAATAATCCAAACTCGCCTTACTGACAGGCAGCAATCCTTTAAAAAAAAAAAGAGTAAATGAAGAAAAACTTCTTAAAGGAACAGTCCTCTTATTTTGGAAATAGGCTTACACCTCTGCTAGAGTTAAACAGTGTAGGTTTACCATTTTTTTATCCATTCAGCTGATCTCTGGGTCTGATGGGAGCACTTTTAGCTTAACTTAGCATAAATCATTGAATTGGATTAGACCATTAACATCTCACTCAAAAAAAAAAAAAAAAGAGACTGACAGAAAATGAAAAGTTGTTATTTTCTAGACTAATATGGCTAGAACTATACTAGGTAACTGTTACCTAGCTGGGGACTATTTTCAGGTGCTGCATAATATCAGTGCGCCTGCTGCAGCCATGGTACAGCAGTTCCTTAATTATTATGCCTGAATGAGAGTATACTTATCACTATCAATATCATCTACAAAATAGCAACTTTTCATTATCCATCAGTCTTAGTACATTAAGAATTTATTTCCAAAACAGTGGAGTATTCCTTTAATGTTTTCGTGTCTCTCAATGAGTCTCACTGCAGTTAATTCCTTACTGACCTGCAGCTAAAATGTAATCCCTAAAGAGAGGAAGGCGGAAAAGTCCGGCTAGGATTGCAAGCGTGGACCGTATTCCAGGAAAGGTTTCCGCAAATCTATTGCGGTCTGTGCTGAAGCAGGAGAACGCTCCAAAACACATGATGCCATGGGGGTGACAACCCATAATATAGTTCTTATTGGGATTCAATTCAGCAGTCTTTACCAGCTGAAGGAATAGAGAGTCACACAGGAGATTCAAGTGAGTCAGAGGAACAACAGATGTTAATTTCTGGGTATAATGAGAGTCTTGTTACCTTCACTGGAAAATAGTCTCGCAAGTGTTTCCATACTTCCCAGCCTCTCACAAACTTTGTTCTTCTGCCACCTAGTGGACAGAGAAAATATGAATAATTTGACACTCACTTACCTTCGGCTCAGTCCCTGCTTTATCAGGTTGCCACAGCAGAATGAACCACCAATTACACTGGCAACTGTTTTTACACTGTGGATGCCCTTCAAGCCACAACCCAGCACTGAGTACAACTTTCAGTATAAGTTACAACCTTGCTAAAAATTATTACATTTTGGTCACAGTTTTTTTTAATGTACAATTCACGATATTAAAAATACTAACTAAGACTTTTAGCTCAATAAACTACTATATAGCTGATTATTAAAAGTTAGTAAAGTAGTAATTGGGTTTAGGTATTGAGTACTAGGGATGTAAAATAAGACTGCATGTTATAAGAGCTAATAAACAGTTCATAACTTAATAATAGGCAGGTAATAAGCCAGTAGTAAATGGTGTGAATTGTTACTTAAACTAAAGTGTTACCTACATTTTTAATAAATATATATATTTTTTAATTTAAATGTGTGTTTCAATAATGTGTTTACCTCTCTCAGGTGTGTACCAATCATAGATCTGCCAGGTGAAGTACAGAGTGGGGAAAATCCACAGAGAGGTGAACATCAGGTAGATCATCAACAGTAGACAAGCCACTCCTGTGTATACACACAAATACAGCAGTGGTAGAAATGTTACAATGTCAATCCTGGCACATATAAGGCAATGCTATATAGAATTATATAGAATATATATAGGAACTATCATATAGCATCCATAAGCACTTGTTTACTTTGTTTTGTTTTCTGTGTAGGTGTAACAGGTCTCACCTAAAAAAAGAAATGACAACACCAATTGTAAAACACTTATATCTTCGATTATATCCTTCCATGGTGACCTGTTCCCCTTCTCCTTTACCTCTGAAACTAAGAAAGAGGATAAAACACACTGATAAACGTGTGAGAAGAAGAAACAGATTAAGGTTGGTCAAAATTTCCTCTTATTATTTTAGTTGGAATCACATTTTAATGCATTTTTGGGAAATAAACATATTTATAACCAGGTGCAAGACATTTTGTACTGTAAATCTGTGTCATACAAGATGAAGTATCTTCATTGGACAATCGAACAGTCTCAGTGAACAGGATCAGATACAGTGTAGCCAGATATAGCTGACTTTTTCAGCCCAAAACCCACCCAAACACACAAAAAACACCCCAAATATTAGATTAATATTAAATTTAATTTTAATTTATTTAAATCAAAAATAGTTACTTTAACTGTCACAATTTATGAAACACACAGCAACCAAGACCAACATTTACAGAACCGCAATAGTAAAATTACAATATAACCGGATTACATCAAAACACTGTGCCCCTACCACCCACACACTGCACTTATTGTTTTGT
Organism: Danio jaintianensis; assembly: GCA_903798115.1. Taxonomy (NCBI): domain Eukaryota; kingdom Metazoa; phylum Chordata; class Actinopteri; order Cypriniformes; family Danionidae; genus Danio; species Danio jaintianensis. The sequence continues at coordinate 2,763,233 of CAIGQV010016645.1, forward strand.
GGATTACACATTACTATTAGATGTTGTAGATTTCAATTGTTTAAAGAAAATTTAATAGAATGTGTATTTTTAAATGATATTAGAGAACGTTTTTATTCGGGAAATATTTCAAGTGAAATGTTTGAAAAGGTGCCTTCTGGAGCAATTTTAAAATATTTATCTTTAATCAAACTAAAAGATTGTATATGACTCGTTGTTGTTTTTTTGTTGTTGTTGTTTTTTGTGTACAATGTATGTTTGTTAAGAAACTGATATGATTGTTGGATGTTATATATTGTATATTTAGTATATGTTTTATATTTGTTTTGCTATGAATATAGCCAATGCTGCTGATATGGCATTAAATCATAAATAAATAATTATAAATAAATCAATTGTTTAAAGATTTATATTTATTTTAATTCTTTGCATTAAAATTATATCTAGCTATATTATTACTATTATTATTGATTTATTATTATATTTACAGTACTATGATTTATTATTATTATTTTACTTTATTATTGTACTTATTTTTTTGACCCTGATAAACGTGTGTGAGTACGAGAGAGACAGAAAGGATTTTTTGCAAAAGATGTTAGGTCTACCTTTAGATTCACAACAGTATGCTGAAGAACTCAGCTGAACATCTTATTGGAACAAAGGAGTCAATAAACGGAGGAGTTGGCATCACTACTAAATGAATAGTAGTAGCACACAGTCAAGTTTTATTAAATTATTTCCATATAAAATGTATGTTTCAAAACCGGCCAAATTTTGTCAAACCCCCAATCCATTTTTTACCTGCACAATCAAATTCAAAACAGCCCAATCTGGCAACACTGATCAGAAATTAATCACAAATCTTTAGCTCTACACTGAAATGTAAAACTTTAATTTCGATCTATAACATTTAGATACAGTCTTTATATGTGCATGGTAAACATTATAGTGTAGAAATTATATGGTATAAAAATGTAATGATGATGCCATTTCAGAAGATGGGTGTGTTACCACAGATGGTCAAAATTTATTTTAGATTTTAGAAAAATAAATGCAAGCTTACTATAAATGTATAATTTTAAAGTATAATTTTAAGCATAATTGTGTGTAAAATTATTATACTGTGGTTAAAAATTATTCCCAACAAGATTGGATACACTTTTATAGTTAAGTCACCTTATAATCATTGTGAAAATCAGTAAAAAGTGGTTTCAAACCTGTTTAAGTAAATCTGCATGTACATTTTGATTACTTGATTATATTATAATCAGTTATGCAGGTTTTGATTTATGTGACATTTAATGTATGTTATGCTGATGGTGTTTGGTTGTTAAGGTTCTACATTGTCTATGTACACTTATGGCTAGTTTATTAGTTCTCTTTCATAAAAAAGGGCAATCTTAATGAACTTTAGCCTAATTCATTAGCCTATGTGGCTTTCTATTTTACAACCAGTGTCTTTATGATGCTTATCAGCATCACAGAGCAGATTGCACTTCTTCAAATGACTGCCATATTAACTTTATATCGTTAATGTACACAGTTAGCCTATAATGGCTTTCATTAATCATTACCAAAACTTTTTAAAACCAGCTTGTTCCAGGGTAATATGACAATAAGCAAATATAATTTTTTAAATGTACAATGTGTCCCCACTTGGGGCAATGATATATGTAGCCTAATATGATCTACCATCAGCAATTGAAATTTACAGTTTGCAGGTATTTTAGTACTGAAAACGTTCCGTTTTACAGCAGACAAATGCAAATTAATA
>CAIGQV010016645.1:2769988-2789570 GCA_903798115.1 Danio jaintianensis
TCTCCAGAATGTGTCTGTAAAGTTTCAGCTCAAAATACCCATCAGATAATTTATTATAGCCTTCAGAATCTGCCCATTTTGGTGTCTGAATACATAGCTGTTTTTGTAGCCTGTGGCTTTAAATCCAAATGAACTGCTTCCTAGTTTCATGTGTATGTGTAACATGTGTATACATGTTATTATAGAAACATGGTGCCTGTCAATCAATTTGGTGGGCAGGGAAAACTGCACTCCTATGTCACATTGCGGTGAGCCTCAAAATCGCTGGGATTTGGGTCCTATTTTAATGTCAGGAAATTTAAAAAAAGAGACTTATTGGGTTTATAACACTCCAATATGACAGTGAACACACCATACATACAGACAGTTCTGTCCAAACAGCTTACAAAAGTTGATTTTCATCATAGGTGCCCTTTAAGTTAAACTTAGCATATGTAGCAAATTTTTGTTGTTGTTGAAACTTTATTAACTGACATTAAAGTAATCTAAGTACATTTGTTTTCATGACTTTTTGTCATATAATTATTTACAGTGTACTGATTTTTTATATGTTTTGCTGACAGATCGTTTAGAATATTGATGCGTCATTGTTGTAAACTTGTTGTAAAGATGTTTGTAAATAAATAATGCACTGGTAGCATACCAGCTGTTATTTTAAGGACATTTCCACATCCCTAAACATGACATAGCACAAAACGAAACATAATTGTTTGGTCAACCTGTCAGTCAAATAGCATTGTGGGCAGTCCTTGACCATACAAAGCAGCCAAAGCTCCAATATCTTCAGCCATCAATCTGAGGTCTGGCTACACAAGACTAAACTAAACTCTGACTAACAAGCTGTCTACCAGTTGGTGCCGCAAACCTAGCTTGTGCAGCACTGATGGAATACATGCAATGTGTGCATGTGTTTGAAAACATAATATTTTGTAGTAGATTTATTAAGGCTATTTGGTGATTTCAGTCCTCATACAGTAGGAATCCTTCATCATCTCATCAGAGACATGCAGTCTAAACAGTCTCTCGGTTGTTGCGTGTAATGATTTCGCATCTTTTGTACACTTTTACACTTGCACACTGTATGTTTGCCACATTTATAAAGCATCCATGTCTTGAAAGTGTGTCTGATGCAAAAAACAATTATGTGCAGTTTGATTGGACTGAATCACATGACTGATTATTCTATACTTAGTCAATCATTGTAGACAAGAAAAAGTAAACATAAAGAAGTGAAAAGGAAAATTGTTCAGTAAAAGTACTGATACAGGACAAAATATGTGCCTACATAAAAGAACACTTCCAAAAACTTCTTAGTAAAGTACAATTCCTGACAAAAACTAATTTACAGGAATGTGAGTATATTTGTAATTTGCTCATTTACACCACTGTGTATATGGTGTAGGCTTCTTATAAATTCAGAACTGTAAGTCATTTTCAGTTCTATTGATGAGTGCAAAGAAATGACAGAGAAATACTTAACTTACCTATATACACTGGCCAGTTTGTTAGATACACCTTGCAAGTACTGAGTTAGACTCACTTTTACCTCAAATCTCGTTGGTAGATTTTGCCGAGATGATGCAAATCTCTCATTCCACATCCCAAAAGAAGCAATCTGAGTTGAGTGAGCTCTTTTTCAAGAACCAGTTACAGATTATTTGAGCTGTAACAAAGTGTGTTATCTTGAAAGTAGCCATCACAAGATGGGTACACAGTGGTCATTAACGAATGGATTTGATCAGCAAAAATATTGAGGTTGGTCGTGGCTTTTATATGATCAACTGGTACTAAGGGGCCCAAACTGTGCCAAAAAATATCTCCCCTTACACCATTACACCATCAACACCAGCCTGAACTGTTGACTGAAGGCAGGATGGATTCAGCCCTTATACCATCACAGTGTCACAGTAAAAATAAGACACATTTTCATATTAATCAATCAGTAAATCAGAAAAACACCCATTCCCACACTCAAAATAAGACAATTGTCTCAAACAAGAATGACATCATTCTGCACCACTTCAGACATAGAGGGAAATGAGAATTGATTACAGGCATTATTACATTTAAAAACAACAGCATGCAAACAAAGGTATGCTTTTCAGGAACTACTATGTACATTTAAGGTATATGTACCCTCTATATACCACCCCACTGACAGTTAGTGATGTGTCACTAAGCCATTTCTAAATCATGTACAGAACTTTCCAGTTTATTGTTAATTCCAATCAAGGGTTTACATGTCTTCTTGTTCAGGTTAGAAAAGCATCATCCCATCCCTCTAAATATGTTTGAAACTTCAATTGATTTGACGTTTTTAATCCAATTTTGATGTTTACATGAAAATCTGACATCTACAAGGCATTTTGTCCTACAGAACTGCTGCTTAAATTGCATTTACAGTGGTGTAAAAAAGTGTTTACCCCTTACTGATTTCTTATTTTTTTTGCATGTTTGTCACACATCAAACAAAAGTAAATATTATTCAAAAATTAAACACATCATGCAGTTTTGAAATGAAGGTTTTTATTATTAATTTATTATTAATTATTAAAACAAAATACAAAATTACATGGCCTTGTGTGAAAAATTGTGTGCCTCCTAAACCTAATAACCATTCTTAGCAGCAATAACTGCAATCAAGTGTTCTCAATAACTTGCAGTTTGTCTGTTACACTGCTGTGGAGGAATTTTGGCCCACTCATCTTTGAATAATTGTTGTAGTTCAGCCACACTGGAGGGTTTTGAGTATGAGCCGCCTTTTTAAGGTCATCTCAATTGGATTCAGTTCAGGATTTTGACTAAGCCACTCCAAAGTCTTCATTTTGTTTTTCTTCAGCCATTCACAAGTGAACTTGCTGGTATGCTTTGGATCATTGCCCTGCTACAGAACCCAGGTTTGCTTCAGCTTAAGGTCATTAAAAGATGGCTGGACATTCTCCTTCAGGATATTTTGATACACAGCAGAATTCAAGGTTTCATTTATCACAGCATGTCCTCCAGTTCCAGCTAAACAGCCCCAGACTATCACACTACCACCACTATGTTTCACTGTTGGTATGATGTTCTTTTTCTGAATTGCAATATTACTTTTATGCCACACATAATAAGACACACAGCTTCCAAAAAATTCAACTTTTGTTTCATCAGAGTACTTTTCCAAAAGTCTTGGGGATCATCAAGATGTTTTCTAGCAAAACCAAGACAAGCCTTTGTTCTTATTGCTCAGCAGTGGTTTTCATCTTGGAACTCTGTCATCCAAACCATTTTTGCACAGTCTCTATCTTATGGTGGAGGCATAAACACTCACCTTAACTAAGGCAAATGAAGCCTGCAGTTCTTTGGATGTTGTTGTGGGGTCTTTTGTGACCTCTTGGATGAGTTGTCGCTGCACTCTTGGGGTATTTTTTGTCGGCCGGCCACACCTGGGAAGGTTCTCCACTGTTCCATGTTTTTGCCATTTGTAGATAAAGGCTCTCACTGTGGTTTGATGCAGTCCCGAAGCTTTAGGAATGGCTTTATAACCTATTCCAGACAGGTTGATCTCAATTATTTTCTTTCTGATTTGTTTTTGAATTTCTTTCGATCTCGGCAAGATGTCTAGCTTTTGAGGATCTTTTGGTCTATTCATTTTGTCATGCAGGTCCTATTTAAGTGATTGTGAACTGGTGTGGCAGTAATCGGGTCTGGGTGTCATCTGGGTGAAAAAACGTTGTATGTAGTTAGGCTATGTAGTTTTGGATTTTGTTTTCCCTTCATAATAAAAACCTTAATTTAAAAACTGCATGATGTGTTTACTCATGTTATCTTTGTCTATTATATCAATTTGTTTGATGATCTGAAATATTAAAGTTTGACAAACATGCAAAAAGGGTGGCATGGTGGCTCAATTGTTAGCACTGTCATCTCACAGCAAAAAGGTTGCTGATTCGAGCCCTGGTTATGTCAGTTGGCATTTCTGTGTGGAGTTTGCATTTTCTCCCCGTGTTGGTGTGGGTTTCCTCCGGGTGCTCCGGTTACCACCACAGTCCAAAGACATGCGCTATAGGTGAATTGAATAAACTAAATTGGCTGGAGTGTATAAGTGTGTGCAAATGAGTGTATGGGTGTTTCCCAGTACTGTGTTGTGGCTGGAAGGGCATCCGCTGCGTAAAACATATGCTGGAATAATTGGCGGTTCATTCCGCTGTGGCAAGCCCTGATAAATAAGGAACTAAGCTAAAGGAAAATGAATGAATGAAACATGCAAAAAAAAAAAAAAAAGAAAACAGGAGGCAAACCCTTTTTCACACCACTGTATATTGAATTTTTATTTTTGCTTTAGGAATATACAGAATAAGACACAGATGAGTCTTTCCTTGAAAATAAAACTAAAATATTGCAACCTGTATGATCTCAGTTGTATCAATTTACTTGGTTTGACAGAAACTATTATCAGCTGGTCTATCGAGTCAACTATCAAGTCAATTAACTATCAAGTTATATTTAGCGCATGCCTTCTAAACCCACATATGAAACAAGACATAGCAAGTCACAAAGAACTTATACTATTATTTTAAATATTAATGTATTTTTTATTATGGTACATTATTTTAATAATTGTTGTAGTTGTTTCGAAATATCTGATTTGTGTGGTGACATCATTTTCTTGTTGCAGCATGATCAGTCACAAGGCTCCAGTTTACTGGCTTCAAAAGTTGTCATTTGCATGGCAACAACACAAAGATTTGCGGCATCTATGTACACTTCTGAGGTCATATGGGCTGAGGTCATTTAAGATTTTAGACCTCAGTTGGGTTTTCCCATTGTTTTTATATCAACATCCAAAACAACCTTCGTAGTACATGTAAACTGTACTTATATTCTCCTAAGTGGAAAAACTGAACAGGCATGACAGGTGTCATTTACCCACTATAAAAATATATCCAGCAAGGGAATAACTAATGCAAATTTATATTAGTTTACATTTGCATTTCATGAAAAGACTTTTAATGTTAGACATTGAATTTAATGCAAATAGAAACAGCTGTGAAAGGTAGACTTAGTCATCAACATGGCACCATCTAAGGTCCATGATTGCAGTGTCAACTCATAACTTTCATAATTTTTTAAGCTTGCATCTGGACCTGTGCACATCATGATTTAATATCTCAACATTCATTTAATCAACATTCAACATTGCTGAGGGCCTTCAACTTTTTTTTTCAACTCGGTCACAGATTACGAGAAACAATCTGGATTATACCAAATGCCTTTGACACCAATGGTGATCCCATGTCTGTTCATTACTCAGCTGTTGTTGTGAGGCAGCAAATGCTCATTTCAGTGTGATTCCAAGTTCTTCTTTTGTGCAAAGGCAATGTGTGATTCATTACTAATCAATGGTTTATATTCTAGTTTCCCGACTATTTCTGTGATGCAATCTCATGCCGTATGCGCATGAGCTACTCCAATTAAATGTGTGATGACACGATGACTCTCCGCCATCCTGAAGTGTGAGTACTTCACTGTTATTTTTATCTTTTGTCTTCCATGTCAAGTCTAACTTCTCACATCTCTCCTTTATCGCTTGTCTCTTGCTCAAATCACAGCGTTTTCTCACTCCGAGGCATGGATAGCACATGCAGGAGAGGTGCATCTAATAATAATAAAGTGATGGAAGTGTGGGGATAGAGTGAGATAAAGAGGGGAGAGTGCTGGGTTTACGGGAAGCAGGCCTGTCATCAATAATGAGGAGTTCTAGCTGTTGATAGATAGTAGATTGTACCTGTTCAGGTGAGGTGACTCACAACTGACAGTAAGTGGATATACCTTTAAAAATGCCTGGCTGCTAAATTTAAATAGGCTAAGCACAGGTGTATACGCAAAAAGAGAAGTAAACGGTCGGATAATAATGTGCTATGGAATATTCAGAAATGCCCCAATGGTGTTGTGGAGTAGGCTATAGGATTCGTTGGCGCGCTTTTCTCGCGCTGACAGACTGATTACGTCTGCACACAGCCAACGCGGTCAAAATTGTAAATACGTGCGTCGAATGAGCTGTCAGAAAGGTGGAGGCGAGGGCAGGAATAAAAATGTAAACGTAACGGCATGACAGCAGTCGGTGGAATTTATATTTACTATGGCGAGGGCAGAAAATGTCTCCCTTCACAAAAACAGCAGCCTGATACCACGTCATTTCAGGAGAGCTCTGCGCGCATCAGAACGCAATCAGCGGCACGGCATCTGCCTCTCCGGTGACCGACCAGCTCTACTGGAAAAATATTCATATTAATATCAGCGCGAAGTGCGCCGCCATCGCCGACATATCTGTTTTTTCTGCGGGCTTTTACGTTGAAGCGTACAGGCTCTAACAGATCGCATTTGTGAATGGTTCTATGGGCCTGCTTTGAACGGATGTTTTTTTTCTGTCTCTCTCTCACTCTGTAACGTCGCAGTGAACTGCACCATGGATAGCGAAGCGCTTTCTCATCGAGCTCCGCGCGGAGGGTGAATGAGGATGAGGATGTTGTTTACAAAAAGCAGTCAGCCGTCAGCGCACTGATGCTCGGTCTCCCGACGTACAATTTTGCATCTAATCTTTTATGACACGTTTGGAAATTACTGTCAGCTCCGTCTTTCCTCTATGAGGAGGGCAATGTCATCGTCAGCAGACCGGCGTGGATTTGTTGTTGTCTGATTTTACTACGTACTTGCCCTCTGCAATTCGACTTCACGCCGTTTATGTAAGTCAGTCTTTTTCTGCACCATTTGTTTTACTTATACACTGAAGGCGGTGTGTTTAAATCACACAAATTGTGAGGAAATTCGACCTATATTGTTATTGACTTGTGTGTGGAAATATAATTACAAACATCTGGCAAGGCTAGCAATACGATCTCCCACAGAGGAATTGACCAAACGCCAAGTGTTTATGCCAACATATAAACATTTTTCATTGACAATCGAATGCGTGTGTTGTATTTTAAGATCAACGTTTGCCTTGGTCCTGTAAATTCAGACGTGTATATTTAGCATATATGTAGGCTATATTTTTAAAATGTTATGTTTGCAATTTTAAACCGAAAAATCTGTCTCGGATGACTATGCTTACACCACCGATATTTCCTCCACAAATCCCGTCTGAGTCCGTAAAGGATGTAAGAGAGTATCTGTGTGTGAAGCAGCGGGTTTGTGTTCATCTGAGCGTGTATAAGTGACGCGTCTACAGGAGCGTCTTCAGGTGTGGAGCACCCCAGAGTTTCAGACTCCGCTACGTTTTAAACATGGTGATTTATGAAGAATTCTATTAAGTAGTTTTAGTTATTTTAAACGATGCAGAGTTAATGTTTAATATATTCAAAATTTTTAATTTACATACTAGTGGTGTACCCTGGGTAACCTGGTCTGTTGTAACGAGGAGTGCCTCCAAAAATATTCGTCTCACGTAATGTCTGCATGAACGGCGCGGGAAGGTGGCATCAGAATGCCAATGGCACGTGCCACAAGCTACAACTGCAGCCAATTTTATTACAGTCGTGATAGTATTTGGGGGCGTGGCTGCGCGCGCGCGCGTGTGTATGTCTGTGGCGTGAACCTGGACGTCTACGGATCCGTCTTGTGTATTCCCGGTAATGATTAATAGCACCAAGTTAGGCTGAGCACCGGAGACATTATTCGCAGATTAAAAGCACGAGAGGCGGGGTGAGCGCGGGGAAAGCCAGTTAGGCTCGGAGGTGTAGACTGGAGTACTTACACTGCAGACATGAGGAGACCAGCCCCACCTTGTCTGGGGGCTGTGGAAACCTCCATAAAAGGCTTTTTACCAAGTGTCTAAAGCAATAACTGCTAATTTTGATAATTAAGTATAGATGTATTAGTAAATGAGCCTTGAGGACATCCGAGTCATCTTTCTTGGCTCTACCATTGAATACATTTTAAAATATTCAAGAATATATGACAAGACCTTTAGTCAGTTCTCCATTTGATCAATCAACCTATCAATTAATCAAGCAGTTATATATTATACTTCAGGGAGTGATGCTTTTAAATAAGTGCTGTGTGTGTGTGCGTGTGCGTGTGTGTGTGTGTGCGTGTGTGTGTGTGTGTGTTAGTGGTTTATGTTTGCTTGTTATTTGTGGGCAATTACTGTAAGCGAGTCTATATGAGAATGTGTATGTGCACTGGAAACATCACACACATAATATACATGGGCAGCAGGTTACCAGATGCACACACATTCTCAGATTCACATGCACATACATATATCATATAATTATATATGGATTAGTATCAGTTTTTAGGTGACCTTTTGGAGTCTCCAAGTGTCCTTTTTTGAAAATACAATGCCATAAAATCTTGTAGAAATATACTGTTTTATGAGAATAATTTATCAGTCTGATGGTTTACTTTGCTGGATACAAATCATGACATATAGAAATGTTTGGTGTATGCAAATAGAGAGTAATTGCTACCATATATAACTCAATTGTACGCTACGTGTCAAATACACATGCATTTTAATTAGGCTTATGCATTTCAATATGGGCAATGAAACATTTAGCTGAATTATGTTTGCACAAATGAATATAAAATTGTATGCTAAATAATATATAAATGATTATTTACTGTCTAATTTTGAAATTCATATATTTACTTAAGAAATATTTTTATTTTCACCACAGACCCTTTACACAAAAATGTATTATATAGCAAGTGCATTCAGACATATGCAGCACAGTGAGAGTGACTTCTAGTGGCAGCTAGAAGAATATCTACCATCACTCCACTGTCTCCATCTCTCACTAACCCCATCTCTCAGCTCCTATGTTTTTTTCAATTGATGAAAGAGCATTTGACAATAGCATGTTAGATGCAGAGAGAGAGAGAGAAAGAGATGAGCAAAGAATGGAAAGGGAGGTCATGATGAGCTTAATAAGATAGCAAGCAGATTTTAATTTTTAAACACTATGTAACTGAAAAAAATAAGTAAAGTAAACTAAAGTAAAGTAAAAGTAAAGAGAACTTCACATGATCCGGAGACTTACGCATTTATCAAGACAGAAACTGAAGAGAAATATTTGTGAGTGTGTTGGACAGACGGTGTGTTTGTGTGCTTCTGATTAGACTCTGACAGATGTTCCCATGTAAAGCTCATTTTTCGGTTTGGGCTTTAGTCCCGTCTGTCTGTCTGCGTGTGTGTGGATGATCCAGGCTCATGGTTTACGCTGTAAATTTCTTGGATTGAATTTTTATAGCGTTTCAATGTTTGAGCATCAGCCTGATGTCTTGTTTCAGGCTTAAATCAAATGAGATCTGAGAAGGGTGGAGGAGAGAAGTAGTGATGAATAAAGATGAATGCTGGCTAATGTGACGCAAGACAGAATTATTAAGGGAAAGCTGGGTTAGGTTTACATTAGAACGAGCCCTCCAGGCACTGACTCTTACTGTATGCTTGGCAGAGTAGCGATCTGTGTATTTCACAGTAATGCTCTGTTAGTGCAACGCTTTAGCATACTAATGTAAAGCATAACTTGGTTAGTAAAGCATAACACTGTGATGTAGCTCTATAAAGCGATGCATCTAGGCAGAATGGAGGTTTTGGGGATGTCATCTGACAGTAGAGCTATATGTGTATTTACACACACTTGTTAGTCTGTCTTTGGAGTATTGTAGCTGAAAAGAGAAGCACAGGATGTATAGTGAGTGGAAATCATGCTCTTTTTTCCTCTGGACTATACAGGAAGAAAATAAATAAGAACAGAAGCCAAGAAACATGGAGGAGAAGAGGCTCGCGTCATCAGGGACCCTCATGAGCAACATCCAGGTTTCAGATTCAATAGAGCATAGCTTGTATACAGACTGAAGGAACAAGAAGGAGGACATAAAAATTTCATGGCTTCAGTTAGATTTGCGGACTTGGTTTCTACTGAAGGAATTTGAAGAGATTCATCACACAAGCTGTGTCTAGTAGGTCCAAAATAGCTGCTACGTAGAAATATTTCACTCGGTGTTCCACTTGGGTGCGCGGTATGTCATATCTGTTGCAGTGTAACGTGGAAACATTTTCAGGTCAGAGAGTCTAATGCTTTTAGCGTGGAAGACAGGGATTTTGGATTGGTGTGTGTTAGTGTGTTCTGCACTGAATATTTGGTGGATTTGCTTTGCGGGAGGAGTGTCATGTGGCTGGATCTGGCATCTGTCAGACACAGGCTCTGTGATGCTGTGAACCGGGGGAGTCCTTCACAACTGGGGCAGAGCGACTTACCTTATACTGCACTTTATAGGAGTGATTCCCATTCAGTGGTGTGAATATTTCTGGCAGATGGTGCTGTAATTAAAGTTTTGGTTTGTTAGAATTGAAAGAAGAATGATTATTATTTTTTATCTATATTTGTTTACATGATAAAAGTTTTTTTTTTCTTCAGGAAACTGTGTAATGTGTGCAATATTTGTGAGGAATAATTTATTTGTTTGCTTAAATATTTAAACCATTTTTATTATGTTTGTTCGATAAAAAATAAAATATATATTAGATATTCTGAAAAACAAATGTAATTAATTAATGTCACCAAAAATGTTAATAATACATTTTTATCATGAATTTTGTTTTAATTAGCATAATAATGCTAAATGGTCCAGTACAATATGAGATTACAGTCATAATGGTGTACTTGAGGCCTGCTGATGAGGCTGTGGGAGTACATAAGGCTGTTGTTATGCGTAAAGCATGTATGTGTAGGTGCGTAGCCTTTAGGTCTCGAGCAGAGAAAATATTTTTGCTTCTGTCATCACAGCACCCACTTCCCTGTCCTCATCTTACCTCTGAGCACACACACGCGTTTTCTTGTTCATATACATGCTCAGCACATGAAACAGATGTGCACACAGATTTCCACCACATACAAAGCAATACTCAAAACAAAGTTGTCCCTTGGGATGAGCAAGTGAAGGGGTCCGTTACTCCACCGTCTGCCCAGATTTAGCATGTATGTGTGTGTGTGTGTTTTTCTGTGTGCAACGATTTTGTACATATACTGTACGTACGATAATTCCCAAAACACAAATGGACTTAAAAGTAATATCCTCCAATATTTTGTTCTTATTTTGATGAGATATTGCAACTTAAGAGCCTGTTACCTTTTTCCGTTGCATCGCCTTTACAATTCTGCATTCAAAAGACATGCAGACACGTTTTTGTCTACATATATGTTTGCATATGTATCGGCATGCATGTGTATATAGCGTGTCACCTTGATTACTGCAGATTCCAGCAAGCATCATGGAGCCAAGGGCAAACTAGGAGAAAAAGAGAGAGAACAAGGAAAGGAGTGAAGCGAGAAGGAGGGGGAGAGGAGGTCAGTGAGTGCTTCTGTGAATAAAGTGAGAGCGAGTGAAAATTGGATGCGGAAAGCTGAAGAAGAACACGGTGAAACGGCAGAGGAACGGAGGAGTAATTCAGAAGCGGGTTGATGAGATGTGTTTTGTCAGCTAGCAGAATAAGGCAAATACTTGGTAATCCCTGGTGATGGTGCACTTTGTTTCGACTAAACACACTTGGACACATGTTCAGATGCGAGGAAGCGCTTGCTCCTCCACGGTTCCTCGCTAATTGGCAGTCTGCTGCAGTGCTCAGTGTGCGAGAGCTTGTGTGTATGGGTGTTTTCCAGACGGCGCAATCAGACACCGCTTCCCTCTCTCAATAGGGACAGACAGACCGCAGTTTGAGTCCAGATTTCTGTTTTCGCTTCCCAGAGATGCAGACTAGCTTCTCAGATTCGTGTGAGGTGGAAATTTGGATGGCAGGACAGCGAAAAAGCAGGTTATTTTTAGTCCAGACTTCATTAAATATTAATCATCTATTGAGCGTGTTGTTGATCTGTGGTAAAGGTGTGTGGGTCGAATCTAGCCTAATATCAGGGACATCAAATGTCAATAAAAACTGATGTTACTCGGGTTATGGAAAGTCTTGGCTTGATAAACATAAACATGTTTTAAGATGCACAAATTAAAAAATGAAGTTTAGTAGTCCATTATATTGGAAAAATCGATCATTGCTATATTTAGTATTTCTGCAAACCTTTATTAATTTTTTACCTTTATTAAGTTACAAATGGTACAATTTCTTGTGTGAGAATGCTTTAAACCATCTTGAAATGCTCACACAGGCCTTAAAAACACATGCAAAATAATAGACTTTCACTCTATTATGGTTGAACTCTGCAGTCACTCCTCAAATCTCATGTGTTCTAAACTGTGGCTTTTGGTAAACTATAATCCCAACTCAACAATGCACATCCTACTATTACATCCTGACTATTGCACATTGTGATATTGATGCTGAAACAATATATTGTGCAGGCTTAGGTCTATTGGCCAAAATGATCATAATGGAAAACAAAGGGTGTGTGGATGTATGTGAAAGAGAATGCACATGGTGTCCGTGTGAATGCTGCAGACAGAAAGATATCACCTGTCTACAAGCTGTGATTTCAGGTGCTGTGAGGTGTTGCATTAGCTGACAGACGGAGCAGGGTTTCCCAGACGGGGGTTGGTGAACCCCTGGGGGATCGTGAGGGAACTGCAGGGGTTTATGAGCTGATGGAAAGCTGCTAAATTATTGTGTTAAATGTACAATTAAAAATAAATCAATGGGGCCGCATGATAATAAAATGTATCTTGGTGTTATTAAGATCATCCTGTGTTTTCACCATCTCAAGCTACTTGATACACAGTAAATGTAGCAAATTCAATCTTTGGATATTGTGCGGGTTTGATGTCCGTGTGAGAACACAATGTTCTTTACATTATTGCAGATTTTCCACCATTTTAATTGGCAGAAGTTTAAAGCATTTCAAGTATTTCTCCAAACTAAATAAAAATTAAAAGCTTGTACTTTTAAAAGGGAGGAGTTTAAGAAAATGTATTATCAAATGTTCATTTGATATTTTATGGTACTGTTATTTGCAACAGTATGCTTGTTTTTATTTTATTAGTAGTATACCGCCGCCACCAATAACAATAATAATAAACACAACCAATATAATAATGATAATAATATCATTAATTAATTTTTTTTGGTTCCTAATTGTGGATGTAATAAAAGAATTTATATAATTAAAAAAATTATATTCATATTTCTAATCGCTTTGGATAAACAAATCTTCCTAATTATTAGTGTAAATATTTGTATCTATTTATGTCCATGTCATTTGGCCATTCATCCAGCATCAGAGTGTCATGATGAATATGTGATTGTGCCATTAAATTATTGAATTATTAACTTGAGATATCTGGGGGGACACTTTAAGTAAATATTTTATGTTTAAATGTTCTGTTGATTAAAAAAATGTTTTTGTGATTTTTGTCAAAAGGCAAAGGTGGTACAAAATTTCATGGTGTTGGCCACCTTCTTATTCTCTATGCAGGAAAAAAACCCTTCTTTAAGATATGATTTGTTAGAATAGCATATTAGCTATATATGCAAAGACGTGATCAGAGCAGGTCAGTGTGTCACCATGAACACACAGAGCATTCACACACACCAAAAAATACTACACTAAGTCAGTGATTAAGAAGGGGTTGTGTCCTGCACGTTACACCTACTGCAAGTTATGCTTCCCTCAAAATAAATAAATATAATTCATTAATAATAAAAACATGAATTTCTTTTCAAATTTGTTGATTTTCAAATATTATAGCTTTCGAATCCTTTTAAGTAACAGCAATTAGTGCATTAAATTATACAATCAGACATGTAGAGATACAGATTGCATAATAATTAACTACAAAACCTGTAGTAGCAGTAAACCAGGCTCTTTTTGCAATTAAATAAAGTTAAATAAAATGTAAAATTATGTTTCCTCATTAAATTACAGGAAAGCCTTTGAGATATAGTTGGTTTGTTCCTTTATTGGGTGGTGATGGTTAAAGGCTTCTTTTTTTTATGTATTTAGTAGTGTGCATTATAAACAATGTATCTGTGCACTTAAAATTCATTTGGCCTCATAATCTTTAATCAAATACCATAACCTTCCCTGACCCCTCAAAACTGCTTTTTTTCACTTCTGGTCACATGGAATGCCTTTAGGGCGGAGCTATCAGTGCATGTCTTGTTACTGCCCTGTTTTCATCCAGTCATCAATCGTCTTTCATTTTGTCAGCAACGGCCATCTTTTAACAATCCAATCAGTTCCCAAAGGACAAAATCATGCATCGCCCTACGTTTTTTGTTTTGTCAATGTACTTCACAATATGGGAAAAAAAGAAAAAACTTAATTTCCATTTCATGCTGACTTTACGAAAGTGAATAAAAGGTGGTAGACCTTCATATGTTACCCTAAGCCTTTAAGTTTACACTTCAAGTGAAAGTATACATCCTCACTTCCTTTAGTGTCACTCCAAAGCATCGTAATATTTAAAGAATCTATACATCACTGATTTTGCTTGCATATTGGGATTCTTGAATATTAGAGAAAATTATTTATATTGTAATAGTTTCAACCTCCACAAAGCACCACATGTCTGTGTTTTTTTTATTTGACTTATTCTTAACAATGAACTATTCACATCAAAATTAAAGAAACTGTGGAAACACACATTTACAATCAGTTTATACTTAATATTCACATTAATGTGTGTTTGAATTTTCTGCTGTAGTTAGCGATTATTTAATTTTCACATGCATCACGTTTAGTCAATAAACATTCTGTAAGATGAAATGATTAATGGGAGACCCAATCGTCTCATAACAGACACACGTTCACAAGACAGTCTGCAAGACTAAATGTGCACCTGATGTCATTAGGTGCAGGGCCACCAATTCCCAGGAGTGAACCTCAAATTATGTTTCTTTATTAGGGGCGCTTGTAGTAGGATGCATAGCACAGTGACTTGAACAGATCTCAATAGGGGCAGTAAGTGTGCTTCACTTCACTTGTCCTGAAAAGTGAGGCCAGAACATTTTAATCGGCCCCAAGTGGCGGACTGCAGTATAGGTCATAATCCCTGCCCTCTGCTTGTAAACGAAGGGGAAGCGATCCAAACTAAAAAATCAAATGACGTAATAAAATTTTCGGAAGAAAAGTTTAGATTTCTGTCATTTTAGATAGTTATTGTCATTCTAATGTATGTTCTTCTTTATTTATTTGAATTATTTATTTATTTGATGCTTTAAAAACAAAGTGTGGTGTCATCATTAATTGTGAGCTTGTGATTGGGTCAGTGGGTTTTCTACAGTGAAAGGAACTGGAGACACTGCATCCATATGTTTTACAGAAGGACAGGTTGAAGAGTGAAGAGAAATCACACTCTGCTAGGGTAAAATTTAATTCATTCCCAAGATCACATTCGGTTCAGTGTGGCACTTTATTGTTACATGTATAGACATGTTTTTAATAGTACTGCTGTATGCTGTCAGATACACTTGATTTCATACAATAATTACTTCGTTTTATTTTAATTATATAATTAATTAATTCATTCATTCATACGTTCATACATACTTACTTCTCCGTATCTTCTCCACATTTGAAATAGTTGTATCTCAGCCAAATATTGTTCTTTTTAATTATGGACAAATTATTGTCCTCTTGATCACAGGGTTTTCTGTTTCCATTTTTTCCAAACAACAGAAAATGTGAATAGTTCAATTTACATATATTTGTGTGTTTGTATATTTGTATTACAGAATATTCATGTTTCTGCTTCACAAATAAGAGCAATGTGATTATCAGAAATGACTGTGTCCATGTGGCAGAATTGTACAGTTATAAGGTAGTACAATACTCAATAAATGTCATTATCCATGCAGAACGGTGAAGAGAAAATTATGCAGTGCATGATTCAAATAGTGATTAAATTATGTGATTGTAATAACAATATATGGACATTTTATTAGATTTGTGTGGAAGAAAGGTTAGGATAAACATTTGTTTAATCTGCTATGACTGTAGAACTGTAGCATGACTGTAGAGTCATGAAATAAATTATGTGAAAGCTTGATCACACATTATGGCCAATATGAACATATTATCCTGATTTAGCCTTTTTCAGTCTGTAACCCAAAAATGACAATTCTGTCACCATATGCAGTAGTCAACATTTGAAGTGGTTCAAACCTTTCACCAAATTTGTCCTAAAACTATTTAACAACCATTCTTGTCTTCAATTTTGGAAAATATTTTATGATCCACTTCAAATGTTGACTACTATATAATCCTCATGTTGACTTTCTACTTTTTTTTGTTGAACATAAGATAGTTTAAATAGTGTTGGTAAACAAACAATTTGGTTACTATTGACATTGTATGGACAAAAAAAACATTGAGACAATTCTCAAAATATCTTCTTTTAGGAATGCACAATATATCGAAAAAATATTGTTATCGCGATAATAGTATATACAATATCCATATTGCAGTGAAGTGCAATATATTAAGTTAATTTGATATGTTGAGCATTTGTGTGCTGCATGCATAGGGTGTTTTAGAAAAAAAATATTACCTGTTAATTTTAGTATGATCATTACACAAATAAGTGTTTATTTTTTAATTTCTGATAAAACAGCATTTTTGAAGTTAGTTACATTGTAAGAAATATTGTTAACGCAACACTCAACAACAGTATTGCATATCGCATATTTTCCCAGTATCGTGCAGCCCTATCTTACTCCACAGAAGAATGTCGGGTGAGTAAATGAAGACAGTGTGAAAGCCTCTGCCATTATATTTTACCCCACACGAGCACTGTGTCTTGATTGTCACACCTGAATAAGGTTTATCCCTAATCGCACAGAGTACACTTCGCTAACACATGCACACAGGTGCTGTGGTGTGGACCCACTGATTTCCCTGTGGGTGGCACTCCCAGCATGCATGCGTCTTGGCTTGCATCTGTCATTTTTCCTGTCTTTGACTTTATCGCTGCCTGAGCTGCCGAGTTTGATTTAAAAGCAAAGAGCAGATTGAGTGAGTTTGATAAAGCAAAGTGAACATGCATAAGCGCGCACACACACACACGCACAAACACATACATATACACACATGCAGACTGGAGGGCTACAGTGAGCTAGAAGACGAGAGCTGGAGACAGACAGAGAAGGATGTGGACGGCAGCAGACAGTGTTGCTAGGAGACCGCACACAGTGACTGGTGTGAGAGACATGGTTTCACATCCCTCCCCCATCCCGACAACACACTTCCTTCCCTCTCCGTCTGTTTTTCATTCCCGCTCCCGTGTTCATTGTCTCCCCCAGTCGTCCTTCTTCACTTGTCGCTCCTAAAATAAAGGTTCCTTATTGTCACTGATGGTTCCATGAAGATGCCTGGAACCTTTTCATTCCACAAAAGATTTTTTACACTGGATTTCAGATGCTGAAATTGTTCTTGTTACTTGAAGAACATATCACTAAAAGGTTCTTTAGGGAACTAAAAATGTTCTTCTATGGCATCACTGTGGAAACCCCATTTTTGTTGTTCTTGGCACCTTTATTCCTGTCTGTCTGTTCTCATCTGTCTGTTTGCTCATTTCTGCCTTCCCTTCGTCTTTCTAAGCATCTTCTGCCAGACTCTTTAACCTTCCTTAACCTCTTAAATATGGTCTCCTCCCTCCTTCCTCACTATTTCCACCTTTCTGTCTGCCCTGTTCTTCTCTGTGTATAAATCTAATTCATCTCTGTCTGTGTGTCTCATTGACTCTGTCGTTCGGCACGGGAGCGCCGAGCTTCTGAAGTGACAGGAGAGCAGTTGCCAACGCGGCAGCTGGCCGGTCACCATGACAACAGCCAGGTGCAGTGTAAAGGGACAGGACAATAAGTGAGGGACGGCTTATGTGACTTCACAAACACACACACATGTGTGCACACAAAGATTTTGGGTAAAGCTGTGATTTCGGGTGAAGTCTGATTTTTATTGCAGTGTGGGTGTTTGTTTATTCTGTGTGGATGTATTGTTCTGTGGTTGTGTATTTGTGTGGGTGTATGATATGTGCATATCCCATCTGTTCTTTAATGATCTGAATGAACTGACCTTATAACTTACACGTCTATATAAACACGTGTGTGCATGTGTGTTTTTACTTGTAATGAAATGCCTCAAGGAAAGTAATGTGCTTAGATGCGCGCGCTTGTATGTGTGTACTGGTTTTGGTGGTTTACAAGGACAGAAATATGTATAATGACATGGGTGTGACATAGTTGTACTATTAAGGTGGTTTACAAGGACATTTCTTGTGTCACGCTTAACAGGGTAATTTTACATAAAACTTTTGCTACAGGTTTCCTGTGAGGGTTGGGTTTACAATATAAAATACGTTATGCCTGTCATTTAACCCAACAAATTTAAGTTGTTCATGTTTGACCAAAATTTGGCTTGAAACAACCCAGCATTTTTTAGAGTGTATGGTGATGTAGTCTAGGGGTACGTTTACACAACAACAGTGAATGTTTGCATAAAGACAACAAAACAATCACTTTTCATTTGCATACACAAATGTATGACATTGCTGTATTAGGCAAGCCATGTCACTGTGAAAAGAAACATTACACGTCTGCATACAAAAAGTTTATTGGTTGTTGAATACTTGCACATACTTAACACTTAATATACATGCCTTTAATATAAATATAACATGTTTTAACTTAATATAAAACTTTTATTAATATAAATACTTTTTGTCAAAAGAACATTTTCAGGCTTCCAAAATGCTGTCGTTTTTGTGTAAGTGAACAGCCAAAATGCATAAAAAGCCCCTAACAGTCTGAACCCATGTTAAAAATCTGGAATATGAGTCCCAATTTAAGATAAAAGTTTTAGGGTTTGAAAGATATTTGCAATCAGTGTAATCTGAAATGATTAATAAATATTTTTAAATTCTTAAAATAGTTCCTAAATATTCCTAAATAGGTTGTTTCTAGGTAACAAATCAAGTAAATTGATCTAATGACAGATGATCAAATGTTCTTTCCTCCTCTGAAGCACAAGATGCTTTTTAGATCATCACAAATATCACATACTGGAGAAGATGATCATTAATTTGGCTTTAATGTTGCTGTCATTAAAATTTTTTGATATTCTGTTCAAAATTCTTGTTTTTTTGTTTTGGCCATGTACACCTTTGTACACTAAATGACATTTTAATTTCTTAGTGTAATTCATAGTAAAAATGTATGATCATAAAAAAATTCTGAGATAATTAAATGAATAAATAGATATTAGTTATTAAAGCTAAAAATGTGTTGAAAAAATCTTATATATGTTAAACAGCACATATATTTTTAAATATTTGAAAAAGAATGGAAACTTCACAACTGACTTCAACTGTAATTTCAACGCTTAACACAGTGGGAGCTACTTGTAATGTAGATGACTCCAAGATGTAACAAAGAATACTTGTCCTGTAGTTTCCAAAATGAATCTCAAACCATCTTCTGAAGTGGTTTGTGTGACCGGATTGCAGTCTGACACTAATGTGTTTCATCTACATTTGCACGAACTGCCTCAGTGAAAATGCATTAAGTGTAAATAGACCCGTGTATGAAGTAGTATATGCAAAAAGGTATTTTGCACCAGTAACTTGTCTTAATATTTATGTTGTTGTATAATAT
>CAIGQV010016645.1:2799570-2827057 GCA_903798115.1 Danio jaintianensis
TAATCAGTAAAAAAATGCAATCTTGAGTACTACTTATTCCTAAATGACAATCGTTGTCAGCAAAAGTCCAAAATTACGCTCAAAATATCAAGCACCCTCCTCCAACCACAAGATAGCATGACATCGTTGGATATTGTATGTCGTCAGCCACTCTGAAGCAAAACTTGGTTATTGTGTAGAGAAAAAAGCTAAAGTGGTTTACCAGCTTGCGGAATTAATTTTTTTTATATATAGATATGTTGTTCTAGTGTACCAGGAATTGATTACATTAAATCAAAACATAGCATTTTAACAGTATTTATTTGCAAATGTGTTATTCAATTTTACAAATTTTGCACAGAAGTTAAATTTGCAGCTATTGATGGAAAAATGGAAAGAAAATAATATATAGTTTGGTTTAGTATATTTTGAGTTTATTTCATTCATTTTAGAGATAAATAATAGCAATAATAATAATTAACGAGTTCACACTTACAGATATTTACAGATTTTACAGAAGATGGAAAACGCATATTTGGCATGCTGTCTGGGGAGAAGGCTCTGAGCTCGGAAATACATCCTAACTAGTGTCATTCCCCTTCTCAGTAAAGTCAGAGATAGCAGTTAATAATAACAGTAATGGAATATTTATATTTTCAATTTTATTTTAAGTTGGAGGCGGCACAGTGGCTCAGTGGTTAGCACTGTTGCCTCACAGCAAGAAGGTCGCTGGTTTGAGTCCATTTCTGTGTGGAGTTTGCATTTTCTCCGTGGGTTTCTTCCGGGTGCTCTGGTTTTTCTTCCACAGTCCAAAGACATGCTGTGCAGGTGAACTGAATAAACTAAATTGTCTGTTGTGTGTGTGGATGAAAGAGTTTATGGGTGTTTCCCAGTGCTGAGTTGTGGCTGGAAGGGCATTCGGCGCATAAAACATATGCCAGAGTAATTGGCGATTCATTCCACTGTGGCGACCCCTCATGGTCTAATAAGGGACTATGCTGAAGGAGTGAGTGATTTTAAGTTGGTTTTAGGTATTTTATACATTTATACATTAGTAGACATTTGGTGACTTTATACACACATTTATACATTATATTTAAAAAACACAAGCTCTTAATGCATTTTTTATTGTGCTATATTGTGTTATAATCCCACTTACGATCAAAAGGGAATATAAACAGCTGCTTCTTCTCTTCTCCTGTCTGAGGCACTTTTCCTCTCAGTTTTAAGTTAGTTGTGTCCAGAGGGAGATGGGACTTGAGCATTAGACCCTCTATAATGGACACCTAATCCAAACTCCCTTCCCTTTTCCACATTAAAACTGAGCAACACTGAACAGCAGCAGTGAATGTGGCGCAGAGATATAGAAATCGCTGAGTAAAGCACTTTCACTAAGCGCCTGTGCTCTGTTAATTGTTTCAGTTCATTTGGACGGTTGGGATTTTATGTTATCAGAAAGACTGGAATTAATTTGCATGCCAATGAAAATGCCAACTAACCTTTACTTCTCTCATTTGCAGGTAACTGGGACGGGGGAAAGCTTTCAAATCCTTCCCCCTGCTCCTGATTGGTCCTCTATACCATGAGCTCTGGCTCCGCCCAGGATGTGGCGGTGGAGAATTTCCTGCGTGACATAGAGAGGCGGGGCCAGTGGCTGCACTGCGCTGTGATTGGCTGTGAGGAGGAGCATCAACGTGGCGACATGAACCTGTTGTACCGCAAAAGTCGACTTGACTGGAGACACCGAGATCAGGAGGGCAAGAAAAGGTAAAACAGGGCGAGAAATAAAGCTGTAAGACAATGGAGAAGGGAGAGAGAAGGAATGATAATGCTGCGAAAATTATTTTCTTACGGTTTTCTTAGAAAATAATCTTGCTTTTCTTTTTGACATAAGATTATTTAGCTTGCTTTAAAGAAAAGCTCACTTAATTTTTACTTATTATTTCTGAAATCAAGACAATATTTTATGCTTGTCTAAAAAATGCTTCTTGATTTAAGAATTTTTTGATATTTTGACTAGAAACAAGACAAAAAATCTAAGAAAAGCATGCTTTGGAGTACTTCGGTGAAAAGTAAAAGAAAGAAGTGAGCAAGAGGAAGATTAGTAAAATCCTGACTCGATAGAGAAGGTGAGAAAAAGGTGAATGAGGAGGGAGGAGAGTGGAATGAAAAAGATTATAAAAGAAATGAGAGAGAGGAGCAGCGAGATTCAGGAACATGACACGATTAAGAGTGGTCTTAACTCTGAAATAGAGACATTTGTCTTTCATATTTTATGCAAAGCATCCAAATCTTCTTTTCTGGTTGACAGACAGAGATACAGGAGAGAGAGAAAAAGAGAGAGCAGGATATTATATTCCAGCACAGCCTTCCTTGGTGCACAAGTAGATCAGCAGACACGAGCAGTAGTTAAAAACAGCTGTAGCACTTGAAAATGTGTTTTTGTTTTTGTGAAATTATCGTACAGATAAATACAATTATCCATATGTTTTTACTTTTAATAAAAAAAGAAGTTACATGTTTTTAATTAATCATTTCGATATATATATACAGAGTAAATTTCACAGCCGTTAACAGGAATAAACACTCTGCTTTAATATTAAAATTGTGCTGGTAATTATTTATCACAGTATAAATATGAAAAGTGTTATGTATTTTGAGAGTTGTTCAATTGCATTTATCATGCACTTGCTCATTTTTGTGAAGATAAACAGACAATTAAAGATGTTGTTAATCGTATATTTAGAAATTGAGGAATTAAAGGGATAGTTCACCCAAAAATGTATTTTTTTCATTAATTATTCACACCATGTGCTTTCAAACCCCTAAGACATTTGTTCATTTTCAGAACACATATGAAGATATTTTTGGTGAAAGGATCGTGAAGAACTAAAAGGCCAGAAAGGGACCAAGAACTTTGTCAATTGTTTGAATCTATGACAAATTCATTTGTCCACACACACAAAAAAAAGTGACTTTAATCAACAGTTTCTTCAGGATGCCCATTCATGTGCATTGTATACGCATTGTGCTGCTGACATATATCTCGGATTCTCCCCTGTGGCTTTGTTTCAAGCAGGGTTATATTTCAGCACCACGTCACTTAGTGCTCTCTTGAACACGTGTCCCAAACTGATGCTCAAGAGATTTGTTAATTTAGTTTTTTTGTGTTTACAAAAGTATTATCGTAGCTTCATAAAAGTATGGTTGAAATATCAATGTCTTATGGGTTCATGAGGGTGAGAAATGAGAGAATTTTCATTTTTGTGTGAACTATCCACATAAAAAAATTAAATATACAGTTTTTTATTTTCTTCTTAACTTTAATTGAGAAATATAATTGTTCTGCTAAATATATTTGTATAACAAAACAAAACAATTGCTCTGGTTCTCTGAAATAATATATACAGAACTGTTGAAATTATTTACGGAATTTAAGGCAAGCACATTACAAGTATCTGTAATTCAATTTCCTAAAAATGAAATGTAATCCCATACTTTTTCAATCGATACATAATTTAATTACAGTACCTAGTTACTTTGTAACTAATTACACCCAACACTGATAAGAACAGAAACTAAAAAAACTGCTACTCTATGCTGTATTTTTAATGTTCTGTGAATTGCCTGAGCTTTCACAATATTAACTGAAAAAAGGCCAAACACACACCTTTACGTAGACCCTACCCTCAAATAAATCAGTGGTAACAAATATCGAAAACACCATGTTTAAATAGGAATATGTCTTTGTCGTCTACAAAATCCATTTCAATAAGCTGTAAACAGGCCGTGTGTGTGTGTGTGTTTGTGTGTGTGTAACATGCCATCTAGTGTAACATATACAGCTTCCCTCTACACTTAACGTTCACATGTAACTCTTCACATTGCCATATTCTTCGGTGCCTTGTTTACATCTTCCGCTGTCTTCTTTCTGAGTGCTTCTTTCCTCCTGTAATTCCTCTCAGCTGGTCAGGATTGATTGCAACCTTTTACGCCTCTTTGCATTTCTCTCTCCATCTCCATCTCTGTGTTTGTGGATGAAGAGGAGAACGCATTTAAATGATTGTCTCTGACACCTGTGCAAAATGGACATCAAAGCGCTTTTCATCCGCTCTGCGTTCTACATTCATGACACACGCAGGGCCCACAACACATCCTGAGCTTTCAGCCACCTGTGAATAAACTGCTCATGCATGCAGACGGTCACATCAAACATGCCCGGTATGTTTAAGCAGTTATTTCCACTCCCTCCACCTCCTTCTCTACCCCTTCACAGATGCAAAAGCAATACACAAGAGGTCACCCACGCATGTTCGCTTTCTGTCTGGAGGATCTGTCCATTTCCTCTCTCTCGTCCTCCCACTCAATCCCTCCATCATCCTCTCTGCCGCCGAATGCAGATGATTCTCATTCATTCCTCCATCTCCCCCCTTCTTTCTCTGTCTTTTCTCACATCTTGCTGTCAGTCTTTGCATTGGAGTGACAGCAAATGAATGAATGAATCGAGTTTGATCGATTCTGCGCTTTAATGTGTCCTTAAACTCTTGACTCAGAGAAAGCCATGTCAGAGCCACATGTTGTGCTGCCTTAAGCAAAACAACAGAAATAGAGCAGACATGAATCGCTTCAGTTCCCGGTACCTTTGAGCTTTCATTCTGCCATGTGAAGCACTGTGTCAGATGAAAGAAAACAGCCCAAAATCCACAGCTGAGAGAGGAAACCTCATATGACTCACAGTCGTAGTGTTTTCAGGCAGAGACACTGATATTCTTTTAAACATTGACATTTTTTGCCTCAAATTATTTAATAAATAGAGTATTTGTTGTGCATTGATTGGTGTAAGACTTTGGTCTAAGAAATTGGTACTTTTTTAGCAAACGTATATTTATATTAAGTAAAGATACTTTAAAATGATAACAAGAGACATCAAGTGGTTTTATAATGTGAAAAAAAAGATCTTTAGAACTTTTGTTCCTCAACTGATCCTGCAAAATATGAGGAACAAATTGGGGTTTTTGCTTGAAAAAACATTCAGCAGCACAACTGTTTTTGAAAATCTTTCTTTAACAAAACTAATCAGCACAGTACAATAATTTGACGCGACCCTGATTAGCTATTGAAAATTCTGCATTCTTTTCTTTGCTTTGCTTATTTATACTGTAAATATAAACACCAAAAATACAAAACATACATAATTTATGAGCAAAGATAAATCAAATAAGGGCAACACGGTGGCTCAGTGATTAGCACTGTCGCCTCAAAGCAAGAAGGTCGCTGGTTCGAGTCCCGGCTGGGTCAGCTGGCATTTCTGTGTGGAGTTTGCACGTTCTCCCCGTGTTGGCGTGGGTTTCCTATGGTGCTCCGGTTTCCCCCACAGTCCAAAGGCATGCGGTATAGGTGAATTGAATAAACTAAACTGTCTGTAGGGTATGTGTCTGAATGAGTGTGTGTGTATATCCGAAAATAAACATCACAAAATGAAAGAAAATGATAATTCAGCCCAGTGGTTTGTTATGAATGTTTCAGTGTTGTGTCTGCAGCTATCAGTTGTGAGTTCACTTTTTAGTGCTTATTCCTGGAACAGAGCTGTCCTGTGTGGTTTTTCATGTGCTGTGTGCCCTGCCTGCGCATCATATCCTGTGGTGCTGTTCTCTTCTGTTAGTGTGTCACACGCTACCAGCTCAGCATCTTCTCTGCCTTCTGCCTGACAACAGAGACTCACACACTTATGAACACACACACACACACACACACACACACACACACACACAGTGCACAACGGTGTATTGATGAGCTGCTTCCATCTGGACCTCGTGCATATCAACCTTCAGAAAGGTCAGAGCAGGGGGACACGCTGGTCTCCAGACAATGTTCACACATCTGAAAAGTTGACAAGGGAAACTTCATGAATTTCTAATATGACAGTTATGCTTGTAGGAAGAAAATAATCACTTCAATAATTTAATAGCTGTAATTGTTTCTCCTTGACAGAAGTTAGATTACAGACTTTAGATGAAGTACTGTATCTTCTGTGGAATATGGAGGTCAGAGTCAATAGTTACAGTTTGTACACACTGGAGATAAATTCAGTTGTGAGTTCACTTAATCCAGATCTGTACATACACACTGTTCAGTCATTTATGGGAGTGACACAATGGCAACAATCAAATTAACTTGCAAAAATGCAGATGTTGGTCACTGCGTTTACAAAAATTCTACTGTGTGTTTGTACAGAATCAAACTGGAAAAATATTTCTTAAAGGGATAGCTCTCTCAAGAAATTACTCATTGTTATCATCAATTACCTTCCAGTTGTTCCAAACCTTGAGTTTGTGTTTCTTTCTTCTGTTAAAGACGAAAGAAGATATTTTGAAGAATGTTGTAAACTGGTAGCCAATAGTCATGTTTTCATCCAAAGAGGCAATATTCCAAAATCATTTCCGAATATAGCCCCATTTCCATCAAAAGAGTCAAAAAACAAAGTCATCACTTGCTGATAAACTGGTGCCTTATATAAACAAGAAAAATGAGATTTGCTATGATATTAGAATCCAGTGTGGGCCTTTTTTCTAATATAATAAATAAAATTATTTCCGCCTCAGAAATCTCGCCTCTGAAGAAAAACACAATGAACGTCGTGGCTTTTGGAGACATGAGACTGCCCTTTGAGAGCGAAGCCACTCAAGACAGTTCTAGGAGGTAATAATACTGAACCACTTTGATGACGAACTTTGGCTAAGGCATTTTAGAAATGACCAAAACAACATTTCAGATATTGGGATCATTCCACTGGTTTGACCATTAATGCCATCTCTTATCACATGATCTGTTAAAACAAAATCACTTGACTTTTTTGATGCACATGCTGTAATTTATTCAGTTAATTTATGCTTTTTTTTCTTATCAGATAAAAAGTTTATCCTACTCAATTGTGCAAATTGCGTATAAAATTAGGTTGATGGAAGCAAACCTTCTGACCTCCATGGTATTTTCTTTTTTGTTTTCAGAATTCTCCAGATATCATAGTAAGAAATAATATTTCGTAGATTATAGAAATAATGTAAATGTAATGTAAATAGATAATAGAAAACAACTGAAAACTCATTAAGGTTTGAAACCACTTGATGGTGAGCAAATGGTTGGTGGTCCTTGGTGATTCATATAATGAAAGTTTATGACTACAGCTATACTTTAAGTGTAAACAAAAACAATTGTGTGTACTATAATTAAGGCATATACATGTTATAGATCATGCTTGAGCTTTTCTCAAAGAGCTAGTAGAAGTGATTTGCGTTTTATAACTCGCCAATAAACATGGAGTTGGAAATTGTTTAATGTGTACTGAAGAAAAATAAGTTATCTACATGTTGTTTGGCTTGAGGGTGAGTAAATAATAAGATACTTTTCAGTTTTCTTGTCTTTGGGGTTGACCCAAAAATGACTATTCTTTCATCATTTACTTATCCTCATTTGTTCTAAACCTCTTTGTTCAAACATCTCTTCAAACAGAAAAGATTTTTGAATTTTGAAGAGCTACAGCCATTGACTTTTATAGTACTAGTGCTGTTAAATGATTGATCGTGACTAATCGCATACAAAATAAAAGTTTGCATAATAAATGTGTTTACTGTATTATGTAAATATAAATGCACACATCCATGTATACATGTATAAAAAAATGTTTGTTTATATTTAATTATATATAACAAATTACATATAAATACGAATATAAATATGTACATATTTTTTAAGTATAATAATAATAATATCTCTGACGTTATCACAATTGTATTATATGTATTTTTACAGTACCATATTTATACTGTATCTGTTGTCTCATTTCTGTCTATTTTTATTCCGCTAAAGAAATGTTAGAAGAACATCTAAGAAACAATTGATACCTCACAGAAACATCACTAAGAGCTCCATCTGAGCTATAAAAAGAGCAATGTCAGATTCTTCCCGCTGGTTCTGTGACATGGAAAAACATCACTATCTCTAAATCTTTCTAAATACCCCTCTATCTCACCCCATCGCCAGAAAATAGCTTCAGTGATTCATTTCTCTTTAATTGTGTGTGTTTGTACTCATGGCAGCCCACTATTTACCGCCCACAATGTGCTGCTCAGCCACACCTGAATTAGTGTGTGTGTGTGTGTGTGTGTGTGTGTGTGTGTGTGTGTGTACATGCACATATGCCAGTGTGTGGTCTGAGTTTGTGTGTTTTGAGAGAAAAAAACAGCAAACAATAAACAAATGACAGGCCAGTTGCCGTGGAAACGGGCAGAGCATGCTAGCAGATTCAGGAGAATAAGAAAAGATGCAGAGAAGGATGAAGGGAGAGACACGACCTGCAGACAAAGTCTTTTTTTGTGTTGGGGAACAGAGCAAGGAAGAGAGCAGAAATCAGCTGATTAAACAGTGTTTGCAAACATGTCTTGAGGAAATATGCAAGGCATAGTTCAATCATTTATGCATGAACTGTACCTAAGAAATCACAATGCAAATGAAGTATTGATGAATTTTCTATTGTATTGTGTGATGTAAATTTGAGTGTAGTGGGTTAATAAAAGTCTCTTCCATGCATTAGATGTTAAATGTTTTTTGAGACATAAACATAAGATCATATTTACCATTGGTCAGCTAATTTTTCATTTAAAAACCCAATCATTCTGCATTAGTTATAAAAAACAAAGAAAGTTCATCATGCATTTTAAAACTGGTCATGCAAATTTACTTTACTAATAAGAAAGCTGTTTGGTTTGATAGTGTCTTTTAAATTAGCTTTTTATAAATTGCAATACTACTGACAATGGGACTTTTTGCATTCAAAAAAAGGAGGCAGATGAATGCCAGGTTTCAGTGGTAGATTTAAGTGTTGTTTCACTGGAAGATCAGTGTTTTTTTAACATGATAAATTGTTCACAATAAGGTCTATCACTTGCATTTAAAAAAACAGAAAGGGTGAACTGTCATTTTTATTCCGATTGAATTGAAGAAGATCAGAAAGAAACAATGGAAGAGTAAGAAAAAAGGGAAGGGAAGCTGAGGACAATAGTAGAGTATAGAGAAGCATGGGAGGGTGAGAGAGCCTGGTGGGTCTCTCACAGGCTGGCATGAACTGCTTCCTCTCTCATCATTCATCCTTTATGTGTGTGTGGTCTGGTTTGCTTAGATTGCAAGAACCAAATGTCCCCACAAGGATGGTAAAGCCTTAAATTACCTACATTGTGGGAACCACAACATAATAGTGAAGTGAAGTGAAGTGAAGTGAAGTGAAGTGTAGTGTGGCCAAGTATGGTGTCCCATACTTGGAATTTGTGCTCTGCATTTAACCCATCCAAGTGCACACACACAGTTAGTGAACACACACATACCGTGAACACACACCCGGAGCAGTGGGCAGCCATGCTGCGGCGCCCGGGGAGCAGTTGGGGGGAACGGTGCCTTGCTCAAGGGACTCACCTCAGTCGTGGTATTGAGGGTGGTGGAGAGTGCTGGTCATTCACTCCCCCCACCCCCAATTCCCGCTGGTACCGAGTATCGAACCAGCAACCTTCGGATCACGAGTCCAACACTCTAACCACCAGGCCACGACTGCCCATTAATAGCTTAATAATCCTATTTAATACGGTTTTAATGAAAATCTAAACATGCAAAAATGTATTTGTGAGGGTTTGGTTTAGAGTTAGAAAACAGAATCAAAATGAACTTACTCTGAACTTACTTAAAAATGCAGATTTTTTAGATTAAGAAATAGTTGTCCATGCTGTAATAAAAACTATTATTTGAGGAACTAAAAGGTTAAACATTAAAAGGTTATTCTGTGGCATCACCATGAAAACCCCTTTTTATTGTTTTCTCTGGCACCTTTATTTTTAAGAGTGCAGTTTAAAAATGATGTAAGTCAATGGAAGAGGCAGATGAGAGCTGTTTAAGTGAGTAGGTATTGGTCCGTGTGACTGTGCAGTAGTTGGGGGAATGTTTTAACTCCGGAAATGAGCAGAGCAGAGTGTATAACAGGGCTGTTGAGACAAAAATGAAATTGACTGTGAGCTATTAATAGAGCCTTTATCAGTTGAAACGAGGAGAGAGGAAGAGAAAAGAGGAGATGTAGGAGGCCTACAGCACAACCAGAAACAAATTTATAATTCTGATCTCATAAAGAATCTTTCCACTGAGAAATAATTCTTTTCCCCTTCATTTCCGATACCATCTTTCATTCCCTGAACTTTCTCTCTCCCGTCTCCCATAGCTCCAATTATAAAGATGCCTCCTCTGCAACGGTTGGGAAGGTTCGGGATCTGGCATCGTTTCGGCGTCACTTCCGAATGGGATTTATGACGATGCCGGCGTCCCAGGACCTGTCGCCTCATTCTTGTGCGGCCGCCATGGCTCCACGCTCTCAGTCCTGCCATGCTGTGGGCACCGGTGAAGGAGAGGAGCTGGAGAACGGATATTATCCAGACTCAGACCCCCAAAACCAGTCCAATCCATCCCGCTGCCCCCCAGCCAAGCCTAAACGACACCCTAATACTCGTCTGAGCTCCACACCCCAGCAGGAGCATTCGTCCCGTGGGGTCCATGCGCCCCCTGACACTCCGCCACCTCCACCTCCCAATCACCCACCCAAACACCCTGAGAAGCGGAATGGTGAGATTCATCCAAAGCAGTTATTTTTGTTAAAAGTAGTAATATATCAGATAAATTGTAGTAAAATATTGTAAGGATCCATCTGTCTCGCATGTAACTGATATGGTAATTTTTTGTTTATTCTTATGTTTAGGATTAAATTATGGAACAAAAAAATGTGTGAAATTATGGAACAGTCTGAAACAGATTTTGAAACAATGTCAGGATAGTAATCAATTTAAAAAGTTGTATAAAAAATATAATATTAAAGGGATATGTTGATGAATAGAGGTGATTGTAAAAAAGAACAAAATGAGAAAGATATGATGAAATTTCAGTAAATGGCTGTTTGCAGTACCACGTATATTTTGGGTCTATGTTATAAAAAGGAAATGTGCAAATGGTGAATTGAACATATAATATGTAAAAGACGCAAAAAGGATGAAATATGTCTCATGTAAAAAGAAGAAATAAGTAAAAGAAGTAATAAGTTGAAGTAATAGACAAATGGGCGACGCGGTGGCGCAGTGGGTAGCACGTTTGCCTCACAGCAAGAAGGTCGCTGGTTCGAGCCTCGGCTGGGTCAGTTGGCATTTCTGTGTGGAGTTTGCATGTTCTCCCCGTGTTCGCGTGGGTTTCCTCCGGGTGCTCCGGTTTCCCCCACAAGTCCCAGTGATGGGTTGCGGCTGGAAGGGCATCCGCTGCGTAAAACATATGCTGGATAAGTTGGCGGTTCATCCCGCTGTGGCGACCCCAGATTAATAAAGGGACTAAGCCGAAAAGAAAATGAATGAATGAATGAATAATAGACAAATGATGTGGAAAGATGGAGTGGGGAAAATAATACGTTTGTGCTTCTTCCCGCTCCAATTCGATCATGTTAAAATGTATTTTGTTTAACTATATGTTTTAAGTGTATGATTTTTTGTTCGAAATAAAATAAATCAAATCAAATAAAAAATATGAAGAAAAATATAATTTTTAACAAAACGTTTTTACGCAAAGATTTAGCAGTATCATGTTTACTTGTTGCTGAACGAGAGGAGCTAAATTATTTTTTTATTTTAAAATAAATGTTACCAGAAATACTGTACTGGCAAACTTAATCTTGTACGTAATCATAACCATAACATAATCATAAACCATCCAGTATATTTGTGAGTCATTCATATGTATTTTTAACTGAACTGTTAAGGAATTGATTTGAATCAAATATTACTTTAATTATTCACTATGAAAATAGTGAAAGTGCAATTTGTTCCTTTATTCTGCAAGACTATTGAAGTACTTAATGAATGCTATTTTCCCGCTCAAGTAATAACTTTATTCATTAGATAAAAATCTATGAAAGCACCTTTGCCTTTGTGTTTCTGTACCATTTTTTGATTCATTGTGAGAAAAAGAATAGGTGAAAAGGGCTACATGTAATGGCATTGTGATGTTCCTCTAATTGCACAGAACAATTGGGACATCTCTTTATTTAGACAGTTAGAAATCTGAATCAATTCTGATTTAATAAATGCACCAAATAATTAACTTAGCGTAGTTAAAGCAATATATGTTCCAAACATATTTAATTTATATATAGCATCTCAGTATCTATATTCATATTTATTCTGTGTTGAAATATAAAACAAAAGTGTGCAGATGAATAATGCCCATGAATAAAGGACACTGATTTTTTTTGTTTAAATGTTGTAATGTCTAAATACTGACAGAAATATATAGGCTAGTGTTGTGTGCTAACTGTTACTGTATTAATGAGACCTTTATAGTGTGATGTGCTTGTCCAGTGCATGTCCAATGAAAAATAATATAAACTGGGCTTGAGATACATGATATCAATAAAAATTGATTTCAAGGATGGTGAAATTAATTCTTTTTAATTTGATTAAAGTTTATTTTAATTTAACCACAAATGTTAACACACCTCAATTGTGGTCTGTGTAAAGTTACCCTTCTTTTTTTTTTATTCTTTTCTCTGTTAAACAGCAATGAAGAAATCTGATTCAGGGGATATGTCAGGACGAAAGGTTCCTCCCTTGAAGCCTAAAAGGAGTCCAAGCACACAGCTCTCCTTTGATCCACCACCTCCTCGGGTCCCACCACCGACCACACCTCTTCCCTTCCAGAGCTCTGAACACTCTCCACGGGGTGAAGGAAACGATGACGAGCCAGTTTACATTGAAATGGTGGGCCAGGTCTTCACCCGAGAAACTCACAGTGCCCCGACTCCTCACCCGCTCACGCCCTCTGCCACCACTCCGGACTCTGATTCAGACCAAGGAGAGGCCATTTACGAAGAGATGAAGTACCCGCTACCCGATGACACAGCTCGAGAAGCTCACCGCCGCTTGCCTCTCAAACACGAGCGTGTCAAGTCCTCTAAAGCGTACCACTCCTCCATCATTTCGTCCTCCTCATCCTCTACCTCCTCCTCGCTACCGCGCCCCTCCTCCTCCTCTCCAGCATGCTCCTCCTCAAAGCCTAAAGCGACAGTCTCCATCTCTCACTCCTCTCCTCTGCCTTCATCTTGCTCCTCTGCTTCCTCCACACCTGTACCTCAAGCCCTCTCCTCTTCCCCACACCCTCCCCGTGCTCCCACACCCTTCCTGCTCCCAGGATCCAAGTCTGAACATGAGCCCAGCTCTAGTAAAATCCCGGCACCATTCCCAAACCTGCTCCAGCACAAGCCTCCTCTCCTGGCTTTCCCCCAGCCCGCTGCTGCCTCCAGTGGGGTCGGGGCTCAACACAAGTCCAGCTCGGCTAAAATCAGTGTTCAGTCGGCCTCCAGCCTGCCATCATCTATCAGCACCTCCTCCAGCATGAGCTCAACCAGCACTTCAAAAGAGTCCTCTGGAGTCGACAAGGAGCGAGAGAAAGAAAGGAGGGATGGACAGCTGGGGCCGGCACCAGGACTTAGAGCCCGCAGTCATTCCACTCCTCTTCCTCCATCTTCAAAGTCCTCTTCTCCGTATTCCCACCACCATCATCACCATCACCCTCACCACAGGCCTTCCCATTATCACCATTACCGCAAGCCAGAGAAAGAGTCATCATCAACTGGCAAGGGGTCAGGGCAGTCCTCCACCCAGACACAAACGCAGCCTAAAGAGGGCAAGTCCGTCAGCTTCCTGCTCAAATCTGAGAAATCAGAAAGAGAAAGGGACAGAGAGAAGGATCGGGATCGAGATCGAGACCTGAGCACGCCGTCATCCAGTCATTCAGAGACCCCCTCATCAAATTCATACACACACACTTCTCAAACTGGCACAAGCACCACGCCAACCCCCAGTCAACCGTCATCATCTACAGCGGCCACTCCACCATGCTCCTCTTCTTCCTCCTCTCAGCGCCCGCCGTCTCGCTCTCACATGCAGCGGTCACACACTCCGCATTTATCTCATGGCCTTCCTGCTTACAAACCTCCACCCTCGGATAGCCCCCTGCTCTGGACCTACCCTTCGGTTGGCTTTCGTCGGCCGCCCGCCTACGATAGCTTGCGCGGATGCTCTCAGTTTCCATCTTTGCATGCAGATCCCTGTAAAACTGGATCCGCAGCACAGGCGTTGCAGGCCAAGGCCGGGTTCCTTCCATGGGATAGTGCAGCTGCCTTAGGGCTCACCGAGGAACAGGCTTACTGGCCCATGCACCGAAAATTATCATTCAGTCATGGGAGCCGAGATACTGAGAGTGAGTAATGGTTGGAGGGGAGGGTGGAATGATTATGAGGGATGATTATTGAGGGGATTTTCTTTCTGTGGTATTGTGGTATTGTAGGTTTAATTGTGTTTTTCTCTCTAATGCTTTGTAGAGGAGGATGGAAGTGTGTGGAACGGCAGTGCAGATGCTCTGTTGAGGAGAGAGAGGGATGACCTAGGAGCCATGCGGAGTAGTGGACACTCTGGAATACCTGTGCGAGCAACAGGAAGACACAGCGAGAGTTTGGCTGGGGCGGATGGACCACCAGGGTTGAGAGGCTTGATTCGAGCGGGACTACCCTTACCCTGCCAAACCTTCCCAGCATGCCGTAATGGAGGTGAGATTCAACTGAAATGACTTTAGCACAGGCTTTCAGCCATGACCTCAGTAGTTTAAATTCTGGATAAAGATCAAGCATGTTTAAGTTAGAGATAAAACGTTTGTAGACTTACAGCTCATAAACAATCGACAGTTCAAAAGGTCAGTGGTGTATGTGCTGAAAAAGGTTGCTAGTTTGTGCTGGGTTCAGTGTGTTTCATAAAAGAATTAGCTAAAATATATATATATATATATATATATAAACACAATAAAACTGAAACTGACTTTAAACATACTAAATCCATTATAAAAAAATACAAAACATGCTGCACAGTTTAAAGGATAGTTCACCTAGCTTGGCTTGAGTGTTTTGTTTTCTTTTGCTTTTCCTACAGTGCATGTCAATGGATATCAGTTTCCAACATTCTTAAAAATTTGTATTTGTGTGTGTTCAACTGAACAAAAAAACTGTAAATGATGACTGAATTTTCATTTTTTAATAAACTTTCCGTTTAGCTCAGAAACATCATTAGAAACAGCAATGTTATCTAGAAACAGGCAAAGATATATGATCTTAGCTGCAGTACTTATCACTATTATGGACCATACATTATTGGATATATTCCATATGCCATTGAACAATAGCCTTATTGTATTGCAGTTCACATTGTACATTTAATTAACATACCACCTACAGTCCAACTTAACTGAGCTATATATGCACAACATCATGCAATGCATATTTAAATCAAGTCAGATCCATTTTTACAATGCAAACACTCCTGCTTTCAATGCAAATGAGGCTCATCATAGAATGCAACATATTCACAGACGTCAGCGCTCTTTGCCTGCTGCAATTAATGTTGTGCTATAAGTGGAAAGTAGGGTGGAAAGGAGACTGAAAATAGAATTTCATGACAACAAGGCAGCAATACTTCATCAAATTATCATCAAATGAAGGTGACTGGTGTTATAAACAATCATATATCCAGAAAACGTTTTTAGGTGAGCCTGATTTTTCTGAATTTTAAGAATGATGGCTGGGCTGCAGTGATGTGCGTGATGCTGTACATATGCATATATTGCATTTCCATCCTCCAAAACCATGTAAATTCCAATATTGCTATTTTTTTAGGAAATGGTTTATTTAGGGGTTACATTATTTGACTGATAATTTTACATGTAAAATTTTTATTTCTTTAGCTTTCTCTGTGCAAAACAATAACTTGGCTCTCTGCTTGTGGCCTTTTATAGAGTTTGGTCGCCTTGGCAGGTCTTCATCCACATCAGGAGTGAGACAAGTAGGGGGTGACGTTCACAGACAGAGCAGCCTGCCGGCCAGAGAAGCACTCAACCAGGTAACACACGCCAGCACTATTAAAACTGTCACAAACTCCACATATACACACACTCACAGAGGTATTATACACCTAATGGTATTGTTTCCTCTGCCCTGCATAAACACACTCATCCACGTAAATATGCAATCACATTAGGATTTGAGCTTGCAAAATCGCTTTGGACCAGATGCCCTTTCTTCTGCCCGCACACCAAAGAAGCCACTTTGAAGAATGTTTTTAATTATTTTGTTCATACAATGAAAGTCCAGGGGTTGGTTGCACCAGTGCAAGTTAAAATGTAGCCTAGTTGTGACTTAAAGAGACACTAAGTTACAACTTACACTACTAAATTTTTTGTGTTGCACCACTGAACTTAGTTTAAATGTAACGCTACGTTCCAACAAAATATTTACAGCAGCCTCCCCCCATGTATAATGGTAGAAAGAGATGATAGCGAGATTAGTTTACATTGAGGAGCTCACGATAATAATAAAAAATGATCTCCCTCTGCTCACAGCCTTATTTTCCTCTCAAATCTCGCATTTTTTCAGTTTATGAAAGAAGACTTTAATTTTCTTTCAAGGAGCCTTTTGTGTTAATTGTATTCATCAATTAAAATGAGAATTTTTTCATGATGGGTTCTTCTCCCTGCTCTTTTCTCTTTCATGTGTAGTTCTCTTGATGCAGGTGTGTGCGTCATCTATTATTAGTGACTGACTATAATTTAATGTGCTATAAAAATTTAATTTATCATTTAATTTTCAGAAGACAGTTATATATAGATGCATTAGTTGCAGAATTTTAAAGCAGTTTAACGATTTAAATGCTTTTTATTGGAAATGACGTCGTTCAATGCGACTACGCAGACTTTACTGAGAGCTTACGACTTACTAACTACAGTTTACCTTAAGATCATGTGGTGCAACCGAAGTGAGAACAAATTTAGTTACAAACTAGCTAGTAGTTACTAAGCCACTAATGTGGACTTTACATTCCAGTTTAAGATAGAACTTACGATCAGCTGGTGCAACCCTACCCAGGACATAAACCGCCCCAAATTGGCCCTATGAATCAAAGTATTATTCATTTATGGTATGCTTAACGCATTTTGTGGCTTTTCCAATAGGTGAAATAGGTAACCCTTGCAGAGGTGGGTAGAGTACACAAAAAAAATCCTCAAAAGTACAAGTACATAAACTTACATAAATTATCATTTCATTATCATTTTAATATTAAAGATGTACTCACTTAAGGGTCTATAATCTACTCTTTATGTCCGTGTGAACTGGAAGTTGCTGAAACTTTTTCTTTCAGTATGTTGACTTTCAACTGAAATGTACTATTGAGTATGGGGCAGGCTTTGTTTTTGCCCATCATTCCATTTTTTTTACATGAATAGTAAGAGGGCTGTGGTTAAGAATATTGTGGCTAAAGCGTCAAACTGATGTCAGCAGAGAAGAACTGCCATTTCAAATGCAGAAGCAAATAGTCAGACTTTGATTAAAGATTACCAAAACAAACTTTGAATAAATTTATAATCTATATTTCTCATATTTAGTGTTCAGACGAGCTCTGATGAGATGAGATGCTCTGTAAGTTACTTGTTGTATTACCTCAAAGCTGCTGAATGCCCGTCCCAATTTTAAAATAAAAGTCCCACGTGCATAGGAAATATCATTAGCTGTTTTAAACTTAGTTAGAACATAAGGAAACATTTCTATAACTGTTATAATCTCACTAGGAAACATTGTGGCCAATCAAATACTGCTGCGGCATGCATATTAACAATCTTGATGTTTACATAACAGTCAGTGTTATGCTCTGATTTGCATATTTTTCTGTGATCTTTTGTTTTAACGAGATTTACATAAGAATGAACAAACAATAGAGTTTGAGGCTTACGATGTGTTAATGCCATGTACTGAACTCCTATTATTCAACAAATGCCTAAGTATATACAGATTTCCATTCTATGGCTCCTTAAGTAATGTATACTACATTTAATACAATAACTACATTGTTATTATTAAAAAGAAGTGATATTTCAGTTTTGCAGCAAAGGCATGTAAAGGGAACAATTGGCATATATAAGCTTGTGTATCTGTGTCTAAGCTACACCTTTTCAACACAAATAAGCTGCACAATACCCACAAATACTCTGTAAATACTTCCTCACTTTTCTTCGGCTTATTCACTGCTTTATCAGGGATCGCCACTGCGGAATGAACTGCCTATTACTCTGGCATATACTCTGGTATGTATTCCAGCCACAACCCAGTACTGAAAGCACAACTCTTAATGGTTGGAAACTCCCACACTCTCCCATACTCTGTGAACAATGGTTGCTTATTCAATGTATAAATGATCATATATACAAAAACATTGTAGTAGTGATGTTTTGCAGTTGTTCAGTGCAGTAGTCTGTTTGTAAAAAGGATTACCTGTATGAAGTTAAATGTACATCTGAAGAATCTTTTATAGACAGCACACATGAGATTCAGCTATTAAAAATCTTCGCCGGCGAATGCATCTTCAGATTTGGTTTCAGGTCACTTGGTGAATTACTGCTCTTCATGTTCCCTGCGTTCTTAAATGTCCTGTCATGAATGAAAAGCTAAGTCAGTGCATTTAGGGAACTAAACAATCATTCTAACTGCAAACCAGTTTTGAGCATTGGGGTGATTATTTTAACAGAATCAACTCAAAAGTGTGACTCATTCATCAATGCATTGATCATTCTCCAAGAAATAGAGTCACGGCACTATATTTGACATAAAATCCAACTCTGTAACATTTTCTAGTGTAATGAAGTACATTTACTGTATATCAATGCAAATGTACTCAAGTTCAAGTGCACTCCTTTTAGTTTTACTCTTAGACTTTTTTTGGAGAAATTTTCAAAAGCAAATGTAACAGTTTCTACTACCCACCTTTGAACTTAGTGTGCTCCATGTCTCACGTTGCTCATACATTACCCAGGGTAAATAATTAGCCTAGTCCTGTCTATTTATACTCTGACCTGTCACACTGTAAATTCCTAAACACGCATATTTAGCTTCTTATCTATGCCTTTTTACTGCTACCTGTACACATTTTCTGTCACCGTTTGACATTTTCCCCTCAAACACTACGGATCTTTTTGTACTGTATAGGTTATGCAGTATTTCCGTAACTGTCCAAAACATGTAAATATGACTCTTGTAATTGGCCTTTGGTTGCTGGTGAAGCATCTGTAGATTTTTGCCATTGTAATGTGGGGTTAACAGTGCAAAAACTGTGCTTACTCTTCTCCAGTGCAGTGTTTTGTTAACCTGGGTAAAAATTTGTGCACTTTTCAGTTTAAAATTCAGCGTAAAATTTAAGTTGCATTAACAGTGGGGTTTAGAATGAAAATAACCTAGGGTTATCTTACTATGTTTAACCACATTCCATCAAATCATCCAAAAAAGTGAAAAGCAAGTCAGCATATTTCTCCTGGATCTGCCTATTGTAGTGCGGATACTGTTGCAATGACCTTTAATTCACCTCGTACGGCAGCCTGACACTGAGACAACCCCAGACTGGAGTGCATTAGCATATTGTGCTTTTCAGTTCAAAGTATTCGGGAAATGCTTTGAAATCGCATGGGCTTGTTCAGCCCCAGTCGATGGAAGACACACTGCAGTAATTAATTCAATTCCGTTCAACCGGTTACCATGCGTTAGTGTAATTGACACCAAGCCTGACAGTTGCGGCAGGTGATCTGTAACTAATTTCATTCCATTTTGTGCCCTCGTGGCTGCTGTTCCAGACAGTCATTAGGTAAATCACGGAGCCCATTGAGTCACGAGCATCCCCACCCAAACACGTCTGTAGCTGCACTGCACTCCTCCACTGCAGGGTCAATGAGTGCAGAGGAAAACGGGGATGAATACAGAGCGGGAGGGAGCCAGAGAAATGCAGCAGAGGGAAAGACAGACGGGGAGAATAATGCAGCATAGAATAGAGGCGACAGGATTGCAGAGAGGGGACAGATGCAGCATATGGGTGGAGAAAGCAGGTGCAGCAGTATAAGAGCATTTTTGTTGTTGTGTGTTTTGTTGTTCTGTGTCAGGCAGGCAGGCAGACACACAGTCTACGTGAGTGATCAAACTCAAAGCCGGTGGCGCTGCCGGTGTCTCTCCGCGTCGGTCGGTGACAGGCTTTGATTCTGACTGTCTCTGTCAGCGCTTTGTAGAAGAGCCATTTAGGGAGTTTAGTATGTTGTTGAGTGTGCTAAAAGTAACAAGGGAGACTGCAAACATGTGAAGCGGTGTTAAAAGACTGCAATGTTCCTCTTCTTATAGCTCTAATGGCGTGTGGGCTGTGCTGTGGAGAGACCGGTGGGAGACTGGCAGCACATGGCAGAACAGATCTTTCATTTTCAGTCTTGTTGAATGTTAGCCGCTGTACAGAAGCCTCTGTTCTTTTCCTCTGGTGTGCTGTTGTCTCTTGGCAAAAGTTCACATGCTGATGCAGTAATTGTGTGTATTTGTGTGTGTGTGTCACAGAGACTGACTCTGTGTGCTGAAATGACCTTCTCTCTCAGCATGGATGGATGGGATGTGGATTGGTGTTATGCCGCTATCTGGTGGCGTTCTTTGATATAGCATAGAACACACACCCAGAAACCCCCTTAAGAAATGCACACATAGCACTTTATTTTACAGTGGCTTTGTTATGTACTTACTATAGTTATTACAATAAATAATGCATAATTACATGCTATAATTTAAGACTAAACACTAACCCTATTGCAAGTGCATGTTGTTTGTCATTATTATTATTAAATGTAAAATTACAGTGTAATAAAGACATTGAAATAAAACATATCCTGTTTTTGTATTATTATTGGTGTAAAACTATAAATATGCATTTTTAAATATGATTACTATTATTATTATTATTATTATTATGACTGTCAACACATTAATACAGGGGAAAACACAGCTCATCCACCACTAAAAACAAATCTGGTAATAGTTTACTGTGAGAAGGATTTAATTAAACTGGTTGTTCTGAGCAGATGAATGGACTCTCCTTATAGATTTCATTTTCTCTTTATGTTGGATGAGATGCCAGCAGTATACTGTACATGCACTAACAACTGTTTTTATTTTCTTCTTTTTTTTTTACACTGAACCTGTGCCAACACATTGTAAATTGTGCTGAAAATGTGTATCCTATAGAAAATTATATAAATAATAAGAAAATTGTTAAATATATACTATAATATAATAATAATACCGTTTCGTTCATTAATATATGACTACATTCAAAGTTATCAGAAAAAAAATATTCT
This sequence comes from Danio jaintianensis, assembly GCA_903798115.1. Classification (NCBI taxonomy): domain Eukaryota; kingdom Metazoa; phylum Chordata; class Actinopteri; order Cypriniformes; family Danionidae; genus Danio; species Danio jaintianensis. Next base: position 2,820,862 of record CAIGQV010016645.1, read on the forward strand.
AAAATCTGTTTAATATTTGAAAAAATATGCTTATATGTAATATAATAACAACCACTTATTACACAGCTACTTCTTGTGCAAATAATTATAGATAAAAAATATTAATTTGAGTCTAAATATTTTATTATTTCACTTAACCAAATGATTCAGTGAAAAAGACAATAGCTAGCAATCAGCATATTCACACTGGTTGGACATTTTGAAACTTTGAACCAAGCACAGAGCTTTATTGAAGAAAAAATGCTCCTTACAAGCACATAATGCTGCTGGTCTTACCTGGATTAACGAGTGTAATCAGTTTGTACTTGTTGTTATAAGGGAAAAACAAACCCCTCAATGGCATAATTGGCCAATCAGAATCAATTATTTCAGAAAGCCATGTAACAATATAAACAGAATTCTAAAACCACACTGACGGCTCTCAGTGCATCTCTCAGTTTTGGCAGCCAGATGGTGTAGTTACATCATCTACCATCCAAACCAGCCAACCCAGTATACACTCTCAGATATAAAGGTAACTAAGGTTTTGTACCTAAAGTGTCCATATTAATCCCCATATTGTACAGTGGTGGCGACACAGTGTTAGAATATTTGGCATATTTAAGATGTTCCAATTGTTGTTTTTTTAGTTGTCCATTAGGATAACCGGTTTCAAGGTTTACCACGGTTTGGAAAACTCATGGTTTTAAAACCTCAAAAATGTTCTATTATATCTTTACTGCAGTATATGTAATGTAATTTTATTTATTTATTTAGCGCAACAGTATCTCCAGTAGCAAAGGACCATCGACATCAAAAGCTACTTGTCAGCCCACGATTCAGAAAACATTTGAAAAACAAATTGCTCTTGCACCTACAGCACATCCAAGCATGCTATGCACCTGAACAGTGCAATATTGTGTTCAATGGGAAAAAGGTTTTACATCGTGATACCGTGATATTTTTATCCAAGGTTATCATACCATAAGGATCTTAAACTGGCCCATGCCTATTGTCCATAATTGTCAACCATAGACCCATCATAAGGAGATTAAGTATAAGACAGTTTCCAAGCTAGGCCTGTGCCACTGTGCATTTCAATTTAAGTTTACTTGTATAGCGCTTTTCACTATAACTATCATTCCAATGCAGCTTTCCAAATGATGTGCACAAAAAATGCACATCATTACATTACAGTCAAAAACATAAAAGTAAAGAGTTGTGTTTAGGCAGTTACACAGTATATAATGTCCTTTTAAAAAGGTGATGTCTATGTGTATAATACATGTTCGATGATGTGTATTTGTGCATTAAGTGTTTGTTGTCCTCAAAGTTCTTGGATGGTTGGCATCATCTCTTCAAGTCCTCTTAGGTTTGGCATCTTTTCACAGGTCTTCGATCTGATCGAGTGCCACTCCACAAGGTTTTCAGGAAATATACTATACTATACTGTTTATTTGAAAAAGTATGACTCTCTTTATCTGATATTTGTTATTCTCAGAGCAACTATCTGCAAGTTCATGAACATTATAATATGAAATCATGTTTTGGTGGCAAAAAGTTTAACATTTTCAGATATGTCAGGTGCTCCAAGCCACCACTGTATATATTAGTATAAAGTAGGTAGTGTAAGTAAAAGGTAGTGTATTTATATAAGTGTAGCTTATTGTAAAGCAAACCTGACTAACCACTATATTTCATTTGTTCTGATCTATGCAAACTCTAAAATAACGTTTTTGCTTTCCTGTCCCCACATAGATCCATGCTCTGTCGCAGGTTCAGTCTCAGGCTCCGTGCAGTCCGTCTCTGAGCCGGCAGCAGCAGTACCAGCACCAGCAGCAGGTCCAGCTCCAGTTCCAGCAGTTGGCTCAGCTGGCAGCGCAGGCACAGGTGCCCATCAGTGGGGGCTCAGCCGGCTCCTCCGCAGCCCCGGCCCAGCGTGACGGCAAACTCTTGGAAGTGATTGAACGAAAGCGTTGCCTGTGTAAAGAGATTAAGGCTCATCGCCGGCCAGATAAGAGCTTATGTAAGCAGGACAGTATGCCTATTTTACCCAGCTGGAGGAGGACACCGGAGCCCCGCAAGACAGGAACGCCGCCCTGCCAGAGGCCACAGGCTGTGGTGTGGGACACGGCCATCTGACCGAGGCACAGAGAGCAAAACAGAGGGTAGGGAGTGAAAAGACGTAACTGAGAAAGACAGAAATCTTTTCGTTTTTCTTTTTCTTTTTTTATTGCATGGGAAAGACAAAATGGGAGTTTTGGGGGAAATAAGAGAAGTGGCCTTTGAGTGAAGAGATTTAAGTAAGACTGGAAAGACAAAGCAGGAGCGTTTTGCTGAGAGAATAGCATGATTTAGATAAAATCTCTCCGTAGAAGTGGGAGGAAATGTTCACACGGTGTTTATGTGCCATATAAAAGCAGCAGCCGAACATACACACACACACACACACACTGGAGAGCCGTCTGAATCTAAACTCCCTGACCTGCTGCAAATATAACCTCTGCTGCTGAGTTTACAACCTTTTTAAAACACACTGGAAACCTTTGGAGCACCGTGACGGTCGTACTCTGAATATAAACCACTAGTGAGGAGAATAGACATGCTTTTTTTTTCTCCACAGATCAAAGAATTGATCATAACTCAATGTGTGAAGATTGACGAGATGCTGAAAGATCATAGCGGGGCTTTTCTTCATATCATAAACTCTCTGTGACTTTGGCTTGTGCGTTTTTACTGACCAGATTTACTCCGTTATGCTGCTGTTTCCTGGGCATCCACTAGACTGACGATTTTTTTTACTTTCCAGAAGAGAGAGAGAGTGTGTGTATAAGTGTGTGTGCGCGAGTGTGTGTGCATGTGCGCGTGTGTGTGTGTGTGTGTGTGTGTGTGTGTGTGTGTGTGTGTGCGCGCGCGTGTGTGTGTGTGTGTGTCTGTCATGGTGAACTTTGTAGATGTATCTTTGCATTAGAGGTTTGTGAGGTTGGATGCAGAGCGGAGACAACGAGTCAATAAAACACAAAATCTGAAATGTATACACATAAAAGTCAAACCTTCACTTACACGGCCAGACACATGATGGAGGGGTGTGTGGTACTGTCATAGTTTGTTGAAGAGATCCATTTGAAGTCTAATTACTGCCTATTGATTGAGTGCCAATTTGCTGAGTGTGGCGACATGTGTGTGTCTGCATGTCTGGGGAGCAGAAGAAACGTGGTTCAGCTGAATTTACCTGACTTTTGAATTAGTATTTGTTAAATCAGGAGACTGATCACTAGGCCCTGTCCAAAACAAATCCATGATGGAGAAAAAAGATTATTAAGAATATTTAAAGCTTGGATAGATCTGTATCGTATTTTTAATCAAGGGTGGATAGAGCTGCACGATTAATTGTGTGGAAATCACAATCTCAGTACAAACATCCAAACAATCATTTTCTAAATGTCTGTTGAACTTTTGACAAGTGTGATCACAGCAGACGTTCAGATCTGTGTTGAGTCTTTAGCCTTTTCAAGCACACAGTATTGATATTTTGTGTTGCAAAAGCTTGAAATATAACATGAGTGTTGGGATAAGAGCATAAAGTTCAGATATAAACTATAATTGATGTCTACAGTAATAATAAAAACAGAGTAAATGTTAGAATACTAAAACCACACTGACGGCTCTCAGTGCATCTCTCAGTTTTGGCAGCCAGATGGTTAAAAATTATAAATCTGTAAAAAATTATTATTTTTATAGTCTGATTGAGTGAATGATTGAATCGTTCACTCAGATCAAAAAAAGACTGCACCATGTTTTTTTTTCTGCAGAACCTTTTGCACATTTCCTGTTATTTTTGTTTAATATTATATTTCAGAATAATGGGAGAAGTTTGACTATATGACTCCAGAATGTGACTCCAGAATCGTGCAGCTCTACGTTCAAACTAAATGTGTAGCACCCTATTGATGAAAATAGTGACCAATAAGATTACAGAATGAGCGTCATTACAAAGATAATCATTGGAAAGACAGAGAGGGACCAATGCATGTGCTGCATTAACACGAGGGTTCCGTATTTACACATCTGTTTACATTGAATCTGAATATGAGCATTTCTGGGGTTATGTCCAACTGTATTTTGCAGTCCTTTTGGCAGCAAAGTCTCATGTGTCAATCAAATGGTGTTGCCATGGTATTTAATAAGAAAAGTCCAGTCATAACAATGCCAAAAAACAAACTTTGCCACGCTGTCCAGCGCTCATACACACATGGATTTACAAAAACGCACACACCAGGATAAAATGAACAAATCGCAGCACTCCTCAGACCGATGCTAAAACTTTCTGCACAAAAGAAAGCAAACCACAAGACATTGAGATTAAACGAGGACAAAAAATATAAACAAAACATACAAGTATTAAAATCTGTAAAATAAATATGTACAACTGTAATGATTATGTAGCAATTATTTCCACTTTCATACTTGTAATCAATAAATATATTGTAGCATATAATGTATAAAAGTACAAGGTGTTTAATTGTTTTATAAAGAAATTTAGTAGTTTTATCTGTGGCTACCTGTCTACACACTGTACTGGACCGCTGAAATGCGAGCCCCCTCTACTAAAGGCACACACACACAAACAAACACACACCAATGTTTCTTTCCCGGCTAGTGTCATGCAAGTCCCTTTAAGCAACTTAAGTCTGATCACACTCATACCCTCACAAACACACTCCACCCGGCTCGTTGGAATATCAGTTGGATATTTTTGAAGTACTTTTGCTGCTATCTTGAACTACTATTGTTGCGTACATATCCCTCACTGCTTTTATTTCATTTCCTTTGAGTGTTTTATGAGTTCAATTTTTTATTATTATTTTTTTCGGATATCAAGCGATGGAATTTTGAGGAGCGGATCCTTTTGTAACTATTGGCAATTGAATGTTTCTCAGTTGTTGTTGTGGTTGTATTTAAAAGTTGTTGTTATTTTTTTTTTCCAAATAGTTAGCAGCACCAACCTGTACAGTTCTCACTCGGGCAACACTACTGTAAACGTTACGCCAGCGGTGAGGTTGCCAAGGGTTTGACACGCTGTCACTAAGACACCAGGGTTTTTCACTGCACCACCCAGGTGGCCATTCGAGATACAGTCTTTATCATCAGTATGGAGGACCACAGTAGACGAGGGCTGGTGCAATGCATGCTGGGAGTTCTTGATGGATTCCCTTAAACATTCAGTTCAAGGTTGGGCTGCGTCCCAGTCTATATAAATTGTGCCCAGTTTGTACTTCAGATATACTAAATAATCATCTAGTGGCAATTTATTAAGATGAAAAGGGTAACTTAAGTATTATTGGGTAAACTAGTTTACAGAAACTGTCGGCTTTGCGTGTCTACATAAACGGTGGCCATATTATGAGTGCCATAATATATTGGTATGGTAAGATACGGTGTACCTTGGAAATCACTGTAGTGCTATATTTGCATTGATATCGTCATGAAATAAATTTTATATGATGAACAGAACATCACGTGTGTCTGTGTTTGGTTCGGATATTACAGACAAAATGTGCCTTCACAGATAGTAATGTCTGCAATGTTTCATAATGGGGACAATTTTTGCATACTTAAAGGTCCAGTGAAGTGCTTTGAAATATGCATTTTTATCGTTATCTCAACTGAAACACGAAGGGAAGGTGGGACATAGTGTAGCTCCTCCCCTTTTAAAAAACCAGCCAATAGGTTTTGTTTTTATCACCGCTCTGTCAGTGAGAGTGGTTGAGTTCAAGTACATCAAATGAGAAGCGTCTTGAAGTGGGCAGAACATGTCAGATATTAGAGAGCATTTGATTGGTCAAGATTTGATGAGAAACTGAAGTATGGGGTGACGTGAAAAAAAAATCGTTGCTCCATTTAGGCGAAAGTGACAAACTACAAGCTTTATATTTTCTAAAGGCAAATTTTGTCACTGTTTTGGAGCACACTAACTAATAGATATCTTAAAAACAATACTGTACTAACATCTAAAAAAAAATTATTTTAATTTCATGGGACCTTTAAATGTTTTTTATGTGTAGTTTTCTGTAAGGGTTATGTTTAGGTTAAAGGGGTAGAATATGATTTGTACAGTATAAGAATTATGATGTCTATGGAAAGTCCCCATTTAACGTGTGTGTGGGTGTTTGTTTGTTTGTTTGTTTGTTTGTTTGTTTGTTTGTTTGTTTGTTTG
>CAIGQV010016645.1:2827067-2838390 GCA_903798115.1 Danio jaintianensis
TTGTTTGTTTGTTTGTTTGTTTGTTTGTTTGTTTGTTTGTTTGTTTGATTGTTTGATTGTTTGTGTAGTATAAGAGGACATTGAATTGTATAGATACAGTACATGGGTATGACCTGGTGTACACCAAGGGTGCTCAACCCTGTTCCTGAAGATCTACCTTCCTTTAAAGTTTAGCTCCAACCCTTATCAACACAACTAAACTTAGTACTCCAACTTAATAGGATCTTAAGGAGCACTTGGTAATTAAAGACAGGTCAAGGTTTGATCAAGTTTGATCAAGGTTGCAGCTGAACTCTGCAGTAAGGATCTCATAGAACCCCTGGTTTACACTATAATGATGGTTTACGATGACATTCCTTGTGTCCTCGTAATTCAAAATGCTTAAAAATCTTATTTAACGAGGTCTTTTGACATCGAAATTTTGCTAGGCATAGGGTAAGGCCATATAATAAGCGTTTTTAACAGTATAAAATACATTATGTATATACACCTATGGTAAACCATATATGCATATATACAAGCGTGTGTGTGTGCGTGTGTGTGTGCGTTAGGAAGTGAAAGAAACTGTTGGAACCCACTTGGATTTAATGTCGTCTTGTCCCGCAAACCACTCTGGATATTGGATACCTGCTGTCCCAGTCTGATGTGGTAAGGCTTTTATTCATTTATTCACTCTCTCTTCATCCTGACCTTCTAGGCTTGTTGTTTCAGCATCCAGTTTCACATGTCAGCATCATGAATGCAGGGAGCTGCACGAACACAGATCGTTGCAGAAATGTGTTGACTGATTTGCTCTACGCTAATGTCCCATGTTATAGAAGAAGTTTTCTCTTTCTAGTGTATTGTTGGCTCTACTGTCTTGAATTTCGATACAGACATTGTTTTGGCTGTTTTTGATTTGACAGATGTTTTAAGTAATATCAGTTAGTTGATGTATTGAAAGATCTACAGAGAATGTTTAGATTTCCACTTCAGAAGTGCTGGACTACGGCTGTTTTAAGCATCAGGAGAATAAAGTAGCCTATATACCTAGATAAAAAGATTGCTTGGCCGCTTTCCAGTAGTTTTATTTCACTTAATTAGGACAATTGGTACTGCTAAATTCTGCACTGTACAAAAACTCTATCCCTTTACCCTAATGCTTGATATTCAAAATGACTCAGCAATGGTGCTGATGCTGAATTTGCCAAATAACAACATCACACAAACATATAAACAACTTAAAAACTTGATTTGCTCTCCAGATTTTAATAAATCAGAAAACCTAGAGTTGAATGGATTTTGAGTTATTAAATTAATATTTACTAAATGAACCTACTGAATGTTTTGAAACTTTTTTGTGTTGTTACATTGATTGTAGTGTATGTATGAGCAATTGTAACTTGATTTGTGTTACCTAGACCAAAAGAAAATCATGTTTTATTTGTCAGCATTTTTGTATCCCTGCCTACAGACAGTTATAGTTATACTTTAACTTTTGAGTGGTTGAAGTTAAAAGTTTCTGAAGTTGTAGCTTAGTTTTCATTAATTGTGCCAAAAAATGGTCGATTAAAAAATGGTCCCACTTTATATTAAGTGGCTTAACTACTATGTACTTGCATCAAAAATAAATACAATGTACTTACTGTGTTCATAATGTATTGCAGAACACTACTGGTGCTCTTGAGGTGGGATATTGGTAGGGTTAGGGACAGATTTGATGGTATGGGTAGCTATAAGGGTGGGTTAAGGTGTAAGGGATGGTCAACAGTGTAATTAAAGATGTAATTACAGAAATTTATTTTTAGATGTAATTACACGCATGCCAATCATAAATACGATGTAAAAACATGTATTTACATAATAAGTATGTTGTAACAAGTTATTAGTTTCAGTGTAAGTACATATTAGCTAAGGCTCCTTAATATAAAGTGGGACCAAAAGGATTATTGTAAAATTATGCATTTTCCATAAACCGATGTTATATGACTAAAATATTATGATTCATACATATTAGCCACTTTTCTCCCAATATGTAAAAAAAATATATGTTTCCTTGTGAGATCAGGCTGGTTTCTTTTCATACTTGTGTTTCTTTGCAGCCTTGAGCCACTACAACAGTTCTTGAACCCAGGAACAATATAAGTCATTACCATTGTGATTTAAAAATTTGCTAAGGCAACAGGGTTGTATTTGACTGTGGTCACGCCTATCCAGTTAACATATTAAATGTGTAGACTCAAACAGTTTCTCAGGTGCAAAAAGAAATCAACAAATAGTACTAAAGATGTGCTGTAATACTGCTGAAATATAATTATCCTCATTTTTAATCCATAGCTCAAGTTTTAAAAGTTAACCAAAAGTGATTTGAATAAATTGCGCTGTAAATAGTGTTCTCAAATGAAGGCTTGAACCCAGTTTGTTATGTCACAGCTTAACAAGTGTGATGTATGTCAGTTTGCATGCTGAGTATACACTGCATTTGAATATGAACTTGTTAAAAATGATTTACAGTATGTAGTATGAGTATGGGTAGTATGAATAATATCCAGACATATTCCATCTGTCATGGTCTCATTGCCCTGTTCAGCATTAGCTGCATCACGTCATTCACAAATCCTCTCCTGTGGCCTTATGAAACAATAAAGTATGCACATTGCACACTTAAAAATCTTGCTGTTTTCCGAATACCCTGAATTTGCGCATCCTGCATTTTTGGTGTACTCACATACATACAATATAATATGTATTCAATCTTAAACTTTGGGAGTTGGATTGGGACTGAGATTGACCTTAAACAGCAACATGCTCAGAGCAGTAGTCTACAGGTAGTTCAAGTTTTACTTTATATTTGGCAAAAGGGGAAAGCATTTTTTTTATATTAAAAAGCCACCTATTTAAAATAATAATAACAAAATGTCAACAAGAATAACAACAGTTAATGAAAGTATTAATAAAAGCCATGTCAGTGAAGTAGCTCTTCAGTTGTTCAGTTCTTGACATTAGCACATTAAGTTATTGAGCTGGCGACGCGGTGGCGCAGTGGGTAGCACATTCGCCTCACAGCAAGAAGGTCGCTGGTTCGAGCCTCGGCTGGGTCAGTTGGCATTTCTGTGTGGAGTTTGCATGTTCTCCCCGTGTTCGCGTGGGTTTCCTCCGGGTGCTCCGGTTTCCCCCACAAGTCCAAAGACGTGTGGTATAGGTAAATTGGGTAAGCTAAAATTGTCCGTAGTGTATGTGTGTGAATGAGTGTGTATGAATGTTTCCCAGTGATGGGTTGCAGCTGGAAGGGCATCCACTGCGTAAAACATATGCTGGATAAGTTGGCGGTTCATCCCGCTGTGGCGACCCCAGATTAATAAAGGGACTAAGCCGAAAAGAAAATGAATGAATGAGTTATTGAGCTTGAGCAAATCAATGGTGATGTAAATACGACTGGCAAACAGCCAAACCATTTAGCCATATTAATACCCCAACATTAAAACTGTAATGCTTGATGGGAGGATGGCAAATACAGTATAAAACTTTAATGCTTCTTGAAAATCATTGTGGCCGTGATAGAGATGCTGCAAGATTCTTTGTTTTTCTACAGTTGTACCTACAAAGATTGTTTGTTTTTTTGTACAATCATGATCTATTTGATTATTGCATGTTCTAGCTCTCTCTAAATACTTTTTTTTATTATGATAGACCAGACAAACTGGGATTTGGCCCTGTACCACTTTTTGTTGTTGCTGTTTTGTTTTTGGTTGATTTGATTGCTTCGATTCTCATTATTTTGTGTGCCACTATGGATAAAAGCATCTAAATAGTTAAATGTAGGTGATATTGTTTTTTTTTTTTTTACAGTGCGTCTGATGATGTGGGGCCACTGGAAGTCTCTGCACGGAACAGCCCAGCACCCAAATATGCTGAGAGGAGTTTTCCTAGACTTCACCCACCCGAGGCTTCCTAGCGCAGGGCACGCACACGCGACTGTCTCCTTGACAGCGGCTGCATGACTGACAGACGCACATACACGTTTCTTCCAACACATGCTTCATGATTTGTCCCTTTACCTGGGGGCGTGGCTAAGAGTGCCGCATAGCGCTGCTATTGGCAAAGAAGTGACTTGAGTTTTGCAGAAGGAGGGCCGTGTGTTTACGGGTGGGCTGAGCAGACAGAGGTTGTTTTGCTGCAGTGTCTTTACATTAGAGCTGCTCTCTCTCTCTCTCTCTCTCTCTCTCTCTCTCTCTCTCTCTCTCTCTCTGCGGAATGCGCACTGCACTGGCGGGTGAGCAGAGCGTCGGGCGTTACAGAGGGATCGAGATCTTCTCTTGCTCAGTCCTCGCTTGAGTGCTCAGGTTTAGGCAGAGTCCCCTCGTAATCAATCTTAAGCAGTTTTATAAAAGAAACTTTCTGTAGAGCCACAAAAGATCGTTTTAACCCTTTCTCCACACTATTTAAGGGTTGAATAGCTCTTTATTACTCTTAAAGATAGTGCTAGCCCCGCGGAGTTGTCTCTGTGAGCGCACATTTGTTTCGTCCAGGAAAATGGCCAAGGATGATAAGAACGGCTGGAAGGAGTTCTTCTGGAACCCGAGGACCCGCGAGTTCTGCGGGAGGACCGCGAGCAGCTGGGGTAAGACTAAATAACACTGACTAGAGATATATGCCAATTAGTGTCACATATTTGTAAATTAGATATATGCTGAGCTGCAGTCGTTAGTACATCGAGTCTCGCTGTGTGAGTGCAGAGAAGTTGAGCGAAGATACTGATTCGCTGTCCGCGGTGCTGAAACTCCAGTTGCCGGCGTCGCATGCGTTTCCCGTCGTCGCCTGTAAAACTTTATACGTTACCATTTGAATGTGTTTATATCAGTCGACTGACTCAAATTTACATTAGCTGTAACTGTGATCACTGATTGCTCGGTTTTGCTGGAGTTTGCAGATAAAATGTTGAATGTGCTTCTTCAGCCAATGAACAGTGTGGAGAAATGCAGCGTCGAGTCACTGCACAACTCCACAATGCGCTTCAGGCACAGTGCCTAAATACAGGCTTGTATCAGTATTCCCCGAACTGCGTTCTGTAGAAGTTTATCTACAAAGGAATGTAGAACATCTGCTCTAAACTAAAACCTTACTATATATATGGTCAAATAAAGTAGAATTAAAACAAGAAAACGAGCATGATTTTTTTATTTATTTATAATTTAACTGTTTTTTGTTTGTTACATGTATAGATTTAAATCTTTTTTGTGCAGTGAAAGAGGTATTTCCATGCTCATTAAGTAATATTTGTTTGTTTTGTATTTTGTTTTGCTTGTAATTATGTGTGCAGAAGAGCTGGATGCTGTATTTTATTGAAGTTATATTTATTGCATTGTTTTACACACGTTGTGTTTTAACCTGAGCAACTTTCACATTTGCTAGAGAGGCCAAGTTTAATGAACTCTAAGCCTCATTGTGCCACCTGTATCATTATAGGTAAATTTTATCACAGCAAACTAATTTCAATACCTCAAATATCTTGTATGTGAACATGATTCTAATTTAATGACCTTATTAAACTGTAAAATATGCAATCATCATTTCTAATGCTATGCAAACCTTATGAATATCTGCCTTTCGAATTGAATATGATCTTTCCAACAACAAGTGTCGCATAAAAGAACTTTAGCCCGAGTACCTATTGTTGCGTTCTGTCTTTTACAGTGACATTGAGATGATTTAATCTAGCCAAGGGCCATTTTAAGTGTGTGTGTGTGTGTGTGTGTGTGTGTGTGAGGGGTTTTTGTGAATTAGTGTAAGATGTAATCCTTTACTAATAGGCTCATTGGTTGCCTTGGTGAAGCTGTCATGTGGAGACGCAGCCTATTCAAGGACCGTAGATTAATTCTGCAACCAAATGCGTCTTTTAATCAGGGTGTGATGGCATTAGCATCTACGGCACTCCAGAATTGCCCCTCAGGCATCTATAACTCAGCTGTCAGTGCTCTGGGAGTCTGTGTGTTTGAGTGGAAAAAAATGCTAGATCACTGCCTTAAGAATTATATGTATGCCAGCACATTTTGCTCTAGGGAGTTCTGTGTGTGGCACCTCGCTTTGTGTTCGCACACGTGTGTGTATGTGTGTGTGTGTGATGCTCTGAGGACTAGCTGCCTAGTTAAGCCAGCATGCTCTCTAAGACTCCTTAATTAGTCTATTTTTGTCTGTGCCCAAACCAAAGTGAACCTGGGTATACTTAGATTCTTTAACAAAGTACATCCTCATTACTGGGGCTTAATAGTGACCTATGCAGCATGTAGGAAGCTGCAGATACATTCATACAGCTGTGCCTCATAACCAAACACATCCCAGGTTGCTTTCAGGACTCGTTAAGGCACAGGAGGGGTCAATACCTTCAGATAAAAGCACTGAAACCTGATCTTACTTCAGTCAATAAAACCTGTGTTCCATCTTGCTGTAAAACATGACTTTTGCAAAGGTCTTAATTGAATCTCTAAAAACTCCTCCAGAGACTTTTACAGCTCGAACCACAGCATACAGTTGCAGAGGTTCCAGGGGCTTCCTGGAAATTCACATTAAAAAATTGGTGTTTTCCCTTTCACATTCACATTTTTTTTCTCAGTGTGAATGTTTTTTGTTTTTTCTACTGTGCCTTTGTGGAAGTCCATGCATGTCAAAAGTTCACCACAGAATCATAGATGCCAATTGAGAAGCTCATATAGGGGCCTTTTAAGTATCTTAAATTTTAGGGGCATATAACTGCATTTTATATGCTTCATCACACTGTTCTGAATTATAAGCTTACTACAGAGGTATGGGGCATTCTGGGTATTTTAACTGCCTTAAAGTGTAATATAAAGTTTTGTTCTCATAACTAATTAGCACATTATACAATTATGCAATTGTAAAAACGCTAATATTACTATGAAGTCTTTTAAAAAAGTATTGAGCTCCTTTTTGTACACTGCAGTGTACAGGATTGCTCTAAGTGCAAAGTATAACTGCGAAGATTGAAATTAATTCATATATACTAAGTATATACAAAAGTCCAGAGAGCAGTGCTATACAATATTATCTATCAGAAGTTTTACATGATCAAACTATGGATATTGGTGCAATCAAATGAATTTTGGCCAGTACAGTCATGTAAATAATATATCAATTAAATTGATTAATTGAGATAAAATGTATTGGGTTAATAGTTTTTATTTTATCTGTCTCCAAGGAAAAATACAAAATTCATAATAGAAACATAATAGAATACACAGAACTCATACATGTAGAAATAAAAAAGAAAGAAGTGTGTCCAATACCTGCAACACTATAATTTTCGCCACCACCTTATGCAATAAGTTCAGGAGATTCACCAATAATAGAATGAAAGAATGCTTATACCTGTCGAGGTATATTTTGCTATATTTAACCCTATAACATCTACCCGAGGGAAGCAGATTGAACTAACTTGAACAAGAAATTTTACACTCAGTTTATGTGCATTCATTACAAAGTTACCGACAGAACAGGAAATTGATATTGTGAGGCAATACTGGAGTGAGTGCTGTCTTTGTCTGCATCAAAGCTGTGTGTGTGTGTGTGTGTTTCTCTGAAGTGTTTGATAGTATGGTGGCCCGGCAGGTTTGGTGGATTTCTGAACTGAAAGAGATCTAAAGAGACTGTTTTTTATGGGGTTATGTCTGTATTAATGGAGGTGAACATGCAAATAACAGATCACAGCAGCACATTCTGCTCCTCTCTTTCAGCCTCTGTTCAGATTAGAGGGTTGAAAGAGAGAGGCTGACTTTCATCATGGTGAGAGACAGATAAAGAAACAGAAGAGCACTGATAGTGTATCACTCTCACCCACACACACGCACACATACAGATACAGAGAACGTGAGGATGTCCAGCACAGCTAATGAGGATGTACCACATTTTAACCATATAACCAAGTGCAGCAAGTAATACAGGAACTTGGTATCCTGACAGAGATGGTGGTTATTTGAGGCTCACCTGCTGTGAGATTAAGTGGCGCTTAATGGTTTGATTATTTGGACTTAGTTGGAATTTCTCATTTACTGTACACCAAAGGTCATGGCTATGAATTGATAATGAAAAATATGTCAGCAATATGGTACAAGAGATGCCTTCAGCTGTGACTTATTCACAATACTGCACAACCCAAGAAAATTATTGCTTTTATAAAATTACTCCATGCTATAGAAGTATTAAAGACAAAAATGTATGTATTTGTGTTTCTTCCTGACAGTGACAGTAATCAGCAGTAGAATGTTCTAGTGTAAAGGTTCATTTTTCATCTTTTAGTTCAAAACAATGTGATTAAACAGTACAAATTGATTAAAATAATGTATAATTCCTAAAATTGAAAGCTTTTAAATACAGTAAGATTTCCCATTCAGTTCAGAACTGCAAGTTTTTACACACACGTATGCACATTAATTACTACCACATGAGAAGAGTTTCTTTGAGGGGCCTTAAAATGTGGTTAAAATTAAAAAAAAGTGGTTAGTCATACTTAATTACCCAGATACAAAACAGTTCATTTTGACGAAATGCATAATTCATTGAATGCTTATGACACTATGTTGTTTAAAGGTAATCACTGGATGAAGCAGTCATTGCTGTGTTTTATTATGAAACACAGCTATTGACCAATCAGCATCAAGGACTGCAACTAACCGTTGTATAGTTTATGTTGTAAAGTTACAATAGAATAGCAGAGTCCCCAATATAGCTTTAAAACATAAAGGTACATTTAAACCAAAAAAACTCACACTAAAACTATAAAATAATTTTATTAACTTCAACACCATTCAATAATGATTTATTGTAGGTGTTTTGGTCTGCAAGATTTAACGCTTAACCTGTTAAAAACAAAAGTAATTCTGATTGGCTGAATGATTCTGAAGCGATTCCAACAATTTGTGAATTTTCCTATTCACAAAAAAATATTAGAGGAATTATGACAAGTTTTAAAAGTTCATTATTAATAATGTTCTTGGGTTAAATAGGACTTAACGGCACACACAAAAAGCACGCAGCGTCTCCCCCGAACAACCATTTCTTCAGTGTTAAGAACATTTTCATAATCTAAAAAAACCTTTTTCAAACTTTAGTTGAAAGAAAATGTTTTATAGATGTTAAAGTTTCTTTGTGGAGCCATCAATGAAATAAATAACCTTTAGTTTTAGTAGTGAACTATTAAAATCACTTTCTGAATGATTTTCCCCTGAGCTGTTGAAAAATACATGCATTTACAGCCAATCAGTGTCTATCTGACATTAAAGAGCAAGATGTGTTTCAAGATGCCACAACATTGTGCAGCCATGCTGAGACTTAATAACTTCTAATGAAGCATCTACTGTATATACTGTATATGAGATTTAAATATATATAATTATTGGTTTGAATGGGTCTTGAGATGAACTATTCCTTTAAGACCCAATCCATTTTAGGTTCAACAGACAATATAATATATGGGGTGCATACGTTTTTATTTTTGGGAGATCTATCCCTTTATGGCAACATTTTTACCTCCCCTTTGGCCTCTTTTACACATCCACTGCATCTTTTTTGACTCTAGGTCTATGAACACAGTCCGCGGTGTGTGTAACTCTAGCCTGTAGAGTAACCTCACAGTGCCCTGCTGCTATCTGTGGAGATCCGGTGTCCTTCTCCTTCGGCCCGGGGCAACCTGATCGACTGTCCCCACGGGCCACACTGCAGCCTGAAGCTCAGGTGTCCTGTACAGCTTAATGAGCTCTGATCCTGCTGTCCACCAGAGCTTACAGCACACATATACTGTATGGCCATCATATAAAGTGTAAATGTACACCTACATACACACTGTGGCTTTCCCTATGGAAACGACAGAGCCTGATCTGTGCAAAAGCATACATTATTGATTATGCTGCTGATGGATGGATGAGGTTATTCAAATAATTAAGCGATTTTAAGTGTTTGTGTCCTGCAATGTGCTATACAATGTCATGCAATATTTTTGTAATAATTAATATATTACATTTTTAAAGAAATCATGAATGCAGAATGGATCCATTAATTATTTATCAAAGGTGACAATAAAGGCATGTATAATGTTAAAAGATTTAAAATATATATATTTTTTAAATCAACACTTTTCATTTGGACTTTTTATTCAAATAATGTTGAAAAAAATATCAGTATTCACAAAAATCTTCTAAGAAATGTTTCTTGATCATCAAATCATCTTTTTTTTTTTTTACAATGTAATTATCTCTGTAATTTTTAATGTCACATAATGGAAATCATCTTATATTTAATAGTTACATTTTAAAGTTGTAATAGTATTTCACAATATTTCTTTTAACCATGTTCTGAATGAAAGGAATCAGAATACAGTAAAACAGTAAAGACTTGACAAAACAGTGATGTATTTCAAGTTTAAACAATTTTTAATGTATAATAAAATGGTGAATACCAGTAACTTAAACATGTTTGAACTAATTATAGTCCGATCATTTAAAAATATATTTCAATGTATTTTAAAAAGGGTAAAATGATATAAATTAAAATGGAATGCTGTATCACAATATTTTCTATTAACCACAACTGCCTTTAATGAAGCAAAATACTGTAAAAACAGTAAAACACAGTCAAAATTGTCTTTTTATTCTGTCATGTCATTATTAAAGCCCAAGAAAAGTAACAGTAAAGTAAAACAAACAAACTAAAAATATATGTTTTTAATATATATTAAAATAACAAAAAAAGCAGTAACAGCACACACATACTCATTTTAAAATCTTAATATTGAAAAAACACATCTATGATGACTACCCATGCTGTTACTAGGTTTGTTTGTCTGAAAAAAACTATATATATTCTAGATATTACCTACCATACAAAAATGGTGGCTCATAAACAATACAATAACTAATTCTAAATGACTTCCTCCTACATTAACATCAGCAAAGACTCCAAAAACAATTCCCAGATTCTACATTCACAATAGACTAAACCACACTGAAGTGTTGACATTATATATCTAATGCCGAAAGGTCACTCTGTCTTACTCCCAATCAAATATGTCATGCAGAACATCTGTAAATCTATCCTACACAATTGTGTCCACATACAGTAATAATCAAGAGTATGATGAATACTTAAGTCGGCAGTGTTTGAATGAATGCCTACAGAATGAATGAAAGCTACTCTGCTGTTTCTAAAGCATGTATTCTCTGAAAATCCCCCTTGTGATTTAATCTGGCCTTGTCTCCTCCTTCTGTCACCGTCTCCCCACCTTTCACCCCTCTTAACCCACATCTGCCCCACTCTAATTCAGTTTTGTCACAGAGCA
>CAIGQV010016645.1:2852034-2915338 GCA_903798115.1 Danio jaintianensis
ATCTATCTATCTATCTATCTATCTATCTATCTATCTATCTATCTATCATCTATCTATCTGTCTATCTGTCTGTCTGTCTGTCTGTCTGTCTGTCTGTCATTAAAAACACAATAGAAATCCTCGTAGAATTTATAATGGTTTGTATTGTTTTAATGGGAACTGTTATGGTCCATATGGGTCTCTACTACATGTATTGCCTTTTATTAGTGGCATGTTAAATCCACTTAGCCCTAATGAACTATGTCCCAAAACAGACTAGAAACCATTAAAATGTACTTGTTTTAATGATTAATTTGATGATTTGTAATGTTTTTGATGGTATTTTCCTTATGAAACTTAACCATGGTTGTATTATAGTAAAAGTGTAACCATGTTGTTATTTTATTATTATTATTTGTTTTGCTGTACTGATTACACTGTGGGCTGCATGGTGGCGCAGTGGGTAGCACGTTCGCCTCACAGCAAAAAGGTCGCTGGTTCGAGCCTCGGCTGGGTCAGTTGGCGTTTCTGTGTAGAGTTTGCATGTTCTCCCTGTGTTGGCGTGGGTTTCCTCCGGGTGCTCCGGTTTCCCCCACAAGTCCAAAGACATGCGGTATAGGTGAATTGGGTAGGCTAAATTGGCCGTAGTGTATGTGTGTCAATAAGTGTGTATGAATGTTTCCCAGTGATGGGTTGCAGCTGGAAGGGCTTCCGCTGCGTAAAACATATGCTGGATAAGTTGGCGGTTCATTCCGCTGTGGCGACCCCAGATTAATAAAGGGACTAAGCCGAAAAGAAAATGAATGAATGAATGAATGATTACACTGCAAAAAAGTATTTTCTTACTTACAGTAGAAGATTTTGTCTTGTTTCCAGTTGAAATATCTTTATTTATATTCTTAAATCAAGAAGCAGTTTAGACAAGTAAAAATGATTTTTTTTCCCCTCTAAAACAAACTAAATAATATGCCAGTGTAGTAAGCAATATAATTTGAAAATAAGGATTCTAGATATTTCGTCTAGAAACAAGGCAAAATCTCCAAGTAAGAAAATAATTTTTGGAGTGTACCAGATCTAGTTTTTTCAACATTTGGTTATAGCAAATATATAGCAAAATCATGGTTGATTTGTAATTTACCACATTTTCACTACCAAAAAACAAAACAAAACGTTTTTTATTTATATTAAAACCATGGTTAGTTTTTTGTAAGGGTCATAAAGGAAATCATTATAATTTATGTAATTGTTTCTATTATATATTATTAAGAGCATACAAGGTACCAAGTCATTTGTCATATTTTATCATTTTATCACTTTATCAATTTAACATGTCTTGTCACCGTCAGCTCAAAATATGTTAAATTCGTCAACTCTTGAAAATGTTACTGAAAAATATTCAGTTTTGTGACAAAACCTCATCAAATTTGTTTACTTGTTAGCTATAGCCTAAATTGTCAACTCATTTAAACATGGCTGACTATAAAGATTCAGGCTTAATTGTCAACTTAGTTACTGAAGAATATTCCAGATTTGTTCACTTGTTAGCCAGTTAACAATATATAAACGGTCAACTCCTTTACTGAAGAATTTTCAGTTCAGTGACTCGTTTGTTCACTTTCACATGTGCGTCTCTGTTTTGACCTCCGGTGTTTGTTATTGCATATTTTATGCGCGCGCACGGTGAGGCTGTTATCTGACCCGGGAGAGAAAGCTTCAAATCAACAAAATTAAATATTCATTTCCCTCAGGACTAAGATCGCGTATCATGGCTTTCCCCTGTACAATAGTTCACTCTGGAGAGAATAAACACCATCCTAGCCATGGTTCTTTGAGAACCCGATTCATTATTTTTTTTTGCAATACGAACAAAAAAGCAAAGAGAAAAATAATATAATGAAGTGCAGATTTTGCTGCATGCAGGCTTTGATATAAAATTTTGTAAACTGCGCCCCTAGTGGAAAAGTTGTGCTGTGCCTCTCTCGCACCATCATCTGTTCATACTCGAGAACTACACATTTAATGTAATGTAAAATACTCTTCTGAAAAGCAATATATTTATATTTTGTGTCAGTTTCGTGTATAAAGAGAAGAGAATGGCTTATGATGAAGAAGATATTGTTGGCCTATTAGTATATATATATTTGAAAATATCTGTAGAATGGAATGACTATATGTTTTAAAATGCAATACAGAAAAAATACTATATTTTCAAATAACCAATGTTTTTATTTTGTTGATCATTTATGAAAAAAAAAGCATGTAACAGCTGGGGAATGTATGACGGATATTAAGCTTTGCAGTGCTTATGTTAAACGTAAGGAGGTCATAAGACTTAATCAGCCCAAGAATGTAATAATTCTTGTTCACTTTAATAGTCTGGGTCTCACTGTAGCCTTTTGAATACCAAAATGTATGCAACTTTTTGTTTCATAAACCTACAGATGTAACATTAGCAATACGGATCGTAGCAGTCTGTAAGGAGAAATGCAGTTCATTCGGTATGGCTCAGTTTTCACACAGCGCTGATGAGAGCCTGAAATTATATTGACTAGTTAGTTACATAAACACCTTATACTGTATATGTTCATAAGCTTACTTTAATGTATTGAAATAACAAACTTAATAAAATGAATAAAAATGGCAGTGTCTCCTTTTTATTATGTGCATATCAATTCCAGAACAGCTGTTGTACTGAATAACAAATTAATTTCAGCAGCCGTTGTACTGAATAACAAACACAGACAAACAATTTCCATTCAGAGGTAGTTTTATATTATACAATTTGAAACAAATGCACCGTAAATATGACACACTCTCAGAAATAAAGTTACAAAATCTGTCACTGGGACGATACCATTTCAAAAGGTAAATTTTTGTTCCTAATAAGTTCTTTAAGGTATTAATACCTAAAAAGTACAAATGGGTACCTCACAGTACTTTAAAGGTACAAAAGTGAACCTTAAATCCACAAAAGTGTACATTTTTGTAAAGGTGAAAGATTTTGTACCTTTATTTCCGAGAGTGTATGAGCGACATATGTTTTTATGTTCATTCATTCATTTTTCTTCGACTTAGTCCCTTTGTTCATCAGGGGTCACCACAGCGGAATGGACCGCCAACTTATCCAGCATATATTTTACACAGCAGATGCCCTTCCAGCTGCAACCCAGTACTGGGAAACGTCCATACACACTCATTCACAGACATAAACTACGGCCAATTTAGTTTTATTCAATTCACCTATAGCGTATATGTTTGGACTGTGGGGGAAACCAGAGCACCCGGAGGAAACCCATGCAAACACGGGGAAAACATGCAAACCCCACACAGAAATGCCAACTGACCAGCCTGTACTCAAACCAGCGACCTTCTTGCTGAGAGGCGACAGTGCTAACCACTGAGCCACCGTGTCGACTGTTTTTATGTTTATTCATTCATTCATTTTCTTTTCGGCTTAGTCCCTTTATTAATCTGGGGTCACCTCAGCTGAATGAACCACCAACTTATCCAGCATATGTTTTACCCAGCGGATGCCCTTCCAGCTGCAACCCATCATTGGGAAACACCCATACACTCCCATTCACACACATACACTACGGACAATTTAGCTTACCCAATTCACCTATAGCACGTCTTTGGACTTGTGGGGAAAACCAGAGCACCTGGAGGAAACCCACGCAAACACGGGGAGAACATGCAAACTCCACACAGTAATGCCAACTGACCCAGCCGAGGCTTGAACCAGTGACCTAATCAAGTTCTAACTTTATTTTTTAAGTTTGTAAATTGTAAATGCTAATTTGATTCAACTTAATTTAAATTTTTTCAGTGTGAAAAATAACATTTAAACATTAACTATTATTTTCTTGTGAAATGCCTTATAATAATAGTGGTATTGTTTACAACTTCACAATATTATTATTATTGTTATTTTAAGTTTAAAGGACAGAATCTCAGTCACTTTCGTTGCAATAAATGCAGAATTTTTATACGAAGAACTTATTTGCATGCACTTTGGTTTCTTGGAATAATATGCACATTTCACATGTGACATAATGTGGGGATAAATGTCTAATTTTATGTGAGTCAATTGTCAACCTTTATTCTGTATATTGCTGCTCTCACTGAAGTGATTTGAAGTGAATTCTTTCACCCTAATTTGTAAGTCTCTGTATAAAAGTGCCTGCTAAATTAAGAAATGTAAATGTTTATTGTGAAAATTATTATGTAACATATTTCTCCTTAATAGCTCTCTTTAAGTGCTCTTCATATAGCCACATGTGAGTAACATGAGTGGTTTCTGTAAATGGATCACTCCAAAAAAAATGTATAATAATAATCAAATGAAGCAATAGATGCATTGCAATCCGGTTTGTCATGTCATCCTGCCATAATAGTTGGACATACACGAGAAAGTTAAATATTGGCAGAACAATCATTAGATATCAGCTAACAGTTATAAAACTGCATGCTATAGACAAGCATATGCATTGTAAAACTTTTATGCTTGAAACTTAGTCTTACATAACAAGTCTGCAACCTTTGCTGAGCCTGCACTGCCATGTCTTTCACAACTGATCAGGACTAGTATGGTACAAACCTACTGAATATTCTAATATCTTCACAAGAATCAATCCAAGACTTTTTCCAGTATCAATATTGCAGTATTTTCCAGGATCAGGAGTATCAACTAACACACTTTTTAAGGTTTCCAAAAGCAAGGTTTTTTGGTGATGCCACAGAAGAACTAAAAGATTAGTCCACCCAAAAATAAAAATTCTGCTATTAATGATTCACCCTTATCTTGTTCCAAAAAATTAAGATATTTTAGATGAAATCCGAGAGTTCTCTCATTCTCCATTCCAAAGGGAAAGGTGGCTTTAGTGATTCAACTGTAAACATACGAAGCTCCCTGAACACTATTGTGTGCCAAAAAACTGTAAAAACAACTTTGTTCACCAATGTCTTCAATATCAGATCTGGGTGCGCATTTACTAATATGACACTTGCATGTTGCGCTGCTGACCCTAATGGCTACACGTCGCACTGCTTGTAGTAAACGCACACCCTGACCTGACACAGAAGAAAAGATACAGGTGAACAGAGTCATATTGATGTATTTATTACTTGATTACAGTTGAACCAAGCCAAATGGAATGTTTGGACAATGTTTTTGGTTTCACTTCTGGATTTTGAAAATCTCAGGACCATTGCTGTCTATAGAGAATGGATAAGAGAGCTCTTGGATTTCATCTACGAAGGTAATAATAACAGAATTTACCTTTTTGAGTGAACTAATCATTTAAGAAGTAAGGACCTTTAAGCAGTTCTTAAAAGAACCATTTTATTGAAACGTGAAGAGCATTTTAATAATTTTAAGAATGTGTTTCAACTATAAAGAACATTTTGTTGAATAAAAAGGTTTTAAGGATGTTAAAGGTTCCTCATGAAACCATCGGTGACAATAGGACCTTTAACTTGCATATAAAGAATTTTTAAAAAGTCCGTTCAAGTTATGATTAATTTGGTGGATAATAATCCTTAAGAAAATGGACCTTTCTTCAAGTATATCAATAAGATGGACAACATAAGCCAAAGTTCTAATCTTGTATTTTAGGTTCCATTTCTTTTAGTTGGTCTTGGTCTTATATCTCAGTTCATGTTCAGGGCAGATCCAGCATGCTATGTTCCTGTAGAGCCACTTCATTTCTCTTATACACCTTCTCTATTGCTTCCACAACCCTGTTCAGCACCACAGACGCCTCTGCCTGTGTTTTCACACAAACCAACTTGTAGAAATAAGGTCGTTCAGGCATAGCGAGAAAGGCCAGCTCTGCAGCTTTCCTGGCCCACCAGGAGTGATGGCGGGCCAGTGTGCGCTGGTAAGTCTCCTTGCAGAGGTCAGAAGGTCTTCGTAGATGCTCTCCTTCAGCCGCATCTTTCCCCAGTTCATGCAGGAAGTTCTGCAGCCAGAGTAGAGCACGGTGCAGACGCAGCAGAGTCCTGCAGCCAGAGTCTGTCTGCTTCTGGAAATTCACCAATCCGTTCCCCAGCTCCAATTTAATCATAGACCGAACAGAAGTGTAACCTGATGACAGAGTCTGATCCATTTTACTGTAGTTTGAGGATTTGCTGTGAGCTAATTGCTTAGTCGTTCCTTTTCTTTCATTCATTCTCTTCTCTGCCTCTTCTGCTTCTTGTGCCAGGTCACGGATTATGGTGGTTTTTGACTCAATTTCTTGTGAAATGATACCAACTATTGGCCCCAAGGCTTCTAAAAACCTTAAAAGCACAAAAAGTGAGATATATTTGCTATTGAGATATGTTTTTACTTTCAGTACATATATATATTATTGAGATAAGATAAGAGAAAGAATGCCCCAAAATAAAATAAAATACACCCTCCCACACACACGCATACACACAAAACGAACAAAAACAAACAAACAAACAAATAAATTGAGTAGCTACTATGCCTATTTTGTATGTAGAGCGAGCCCTTGGTTAAGCATAATACAATGTCATACACATTAGCTTACTTGATAAGTTCATCCCAGCTTGCCAAGTATGGCTTCAGCAGAACATCATTGGCTGCGAGTGGTGCTGCCTGCAGGTGAGCCAGCAAATAAGCAATCTGGAAACTCTGATCAGGACAAACACTCAGTGGAGCATCTGAAGTGTTGTCTATTACCAAAGACACAACCTGAGAAAAAGACAAGAGATAGAAAAGTGAGGTAAGGATGACATATTCTGTATAGGAGAATTGTGCCATAAAGCACACACAGACTGAAGCTCTGTGATGAAAAACAGCCTACTAACGGTGTGAAAAAGTGTTTGCCCCTTAATACGTTTTCACACAGGGCTATATAGTTTTGGATTTTGATTTACTTTAATAATAAAAACATTTGTTTTAAAACTGCATGATGTGTTTACTTGTGCTATATTTGACTATTGTTTAAATTTGTTTGATTATCTGAAACATTAAAGTGTGACAAATATGCAAAAAAATAAAGAAATCAGTAAGGGGGCAAACACTTTTTCACACCACTGTCATTCATTCATTCATTTTCTTTTCGACTTAGTCTCTTTATTAATCTGGGGTCGCCACAGCGGAATTATCCAGCACATGTTTTTACACAGCAAATGCCCTTTAGGCTGCAACCCATCACTGGGAAACATCCATACACACTCATTCACACACATACACTACGGTCAATTTAGTGAACCAAATTCACCTATACCGCATGTCTTTACACTTGTGGGGGAAACCGGAGAACCTGGAGGAAACCTACGTGAACACGAGGAGAACATGCAAACTCCACACAGAAATGCCACTGACCCAGCCGAGGCTCGAACCAGCGACCTTCTTGCTGTGAGGCGATTGTGCTACCCACTGCGGCACCGTGACGCCACACCACTGTATATTGTGTTTTTAATATACTTCATTTTTCTTACCTTCATTTTCACACTGTAAACTTTGGAATGGTGCTCTAGAATCCGGTCTAAAATGAGAGAGGTAGAGGATGAGTAATGGGAAATGTTTAAAGAGGAAGAGAAAAGGAAAAATTTGAAAAATGCATATTTAAAAATCACATTTTCCCAAAGAAAGAAAATATGGTTTCAACTGTCCCACATAAATGCATCCATGAGCTCTGCACTTCCTTGCATCGGATAAACCAAAATTGTTCATTGAAAATATTCATGAATAAAACTAATTCTTAGCTGTTATCTTTTACTTCTCATGTTGATTCTTTAAGTCATATCATTTACATTTCGTGGAAAATATTTCAATAATCTCGCCTGGGATGAGATTATCAAACCAGTAAATCAAATGAACAGGGCTGGATTAACATAAGGACAAGGTGAAGCTGCAGTGAGCCCTGCATGGGAAGCCTGAGGGCCCACGGAGGGAGGAGGCCCTTGATTGACTGAAAAATTATCACCATGATGCCAGAAACGCCTCTTTGCATTACGCTTTCACATGATGAATATGTAACCTTGTGAGGTACGCTGTTTGGCTTGCTAGTGTTCAAAACAGTGACAGCGCTACTCTGGACTAGGAGTGGGGATATAACCCAATAAAATTTTGAATAACCCGTTATAGCCCTTCCCACAGGGAGACCTGTTGTTTTTCAGGCAACAGTTCTATACTTGAGCTCTTTTTTACTTAACAAGGCATCACAAGAACAACTAAATCAAAGGTAACCAAGCTCATCTTAGAACAGAAAAAAAAAAAAATAAATACCATTTAAACACAATTTGTTATCAATTAACTTGCAGTAAAGGAAGCCGGTGTAGTACTGAAAAAAGCACCCCTACCAGATTATGTCTCCCCTCTCTTATGAAATGGGGCATGACGACAGGAGTGGAGGATCCAAATGCAGTGGTTATTAAGAATGGTCAAACAGGCAAGGGTCAAAACAGGAGTAAACAGTAGCAACAGGGGTAATCCACAAGAGTAATCCATGAAACAGATGAAAGGTCAGGGCAGGCAGCAAACAACCAAAAATCATGGTCAGTCCAAAATACAAAACACGGCAAGGCGAGAAACAAGGAAACAGGAAATCTGCATAGTGAGTGTCTGAGGTGCTTATGTGGGTGTGTAATTTGATGCAGGTGTCTGTATAATCAGAGTCCAGTTCATGTGTTTCAGGTGTGAGGTGCAAATGATTATGGGGGTGTAGTCTGCACAGACTACGCAAGGTTTGTAGTGCCCTGCAAGCTACAGAAGCCATGCAAACCCCCAAACCCCCCGCTCTTCAATACCAGTTGCCAATGACATCCACCCCCCACCCCAGTTGTCAAAATATCCATTGTGTAGACTATCTCAGGTAAATAAAAGTCTGTTGGCTTAAGACTAACAGAACCAGTGAGAAAGCAAAGGTTTTTTAGGGGGTTTAACCTTTAATGGATAGGACAGTGAAGATTATTGACAGGAAACCATGGGGAGCAGAGAGAGAGAGAGGGGGGAAGGACTGGCAAAGGAGCTTGAGCCAGAAATCTAACTTGGGTCACCGTGAGCAGCATTTCAGTGTCAACACATTTAACCAGTAGGCTATTGGTGCAGGCAGCAATGTTTTTTTGTTTTTTTTAAATAAATGTTTACTTTGCCCTTTTAGATAAAAACTGACTCCCAAGACCAAAATAGCAGAAAATTAGAAGTATGGTTTTTGTCATAGAGATTTCTGCTCAGTTAAAGTATACAAGAAGATGGTAATGGAAAGAGCCTATTTAAATTATTTAGTGTACAGCCATTACTTTAATATTTGATTCAGATTTTTTTGGCTTTGGCTACCTGAACTGAAGAGTGAATAATGTGTTACATTTTGTTTATGCTAGTACTTTTCTAAACATAGAAATAAAAAAAATAATTAAATATAACATTAAAATCAAATAGTTAGCAAATTAGCAATAATAATAATAATAATAATAATTATTATTATTATTATTATATTAAATAATAATAACAAAAAAATTAGATTTGGTGTGCCAAAAATAACCTAATTAAATTATTTCGGACGGTATTTAAGAGAAATACAGTAACACTATATTTGTTAATATTCGTTACCTACATTAGTTTCCTGAAAAATACGTTTAAAGTCTTTATTAATGCCAATTTCAACAATAACAAATTGCAATTTGTTAATAATTTACAATTATTTTTAAATATTTTCTAATGGAACTGAGCTTCTGTGAACAAGTTGTATTTATTTTATGAACTAACATTAACAAGGATTAATAAGCACTGTAACAAATGTATTGCTTTCTGCAAGTCAGTTAACTATGGAACCTAATTAAATGTGACCAAAAACACTTACGCAGACACAACGAACCAAGCAAAAGGAAGATGAAGATGATGACAACACAAGCCCTGCATCTGACATCCATAATGTTTCAGTGTTCTTCACTTTTGAGTGTCTCCTCGTTCAGTCTCAGTCTACGTGCTTCCTCGCTCTCTCCTCAGCATCTCTTCTCCACTTCCAGTGTCCTCTCTTAAACACCTTTCTTCTCCTATACAGTGTATTCTGTATTCTTCTTCTCTCCACAATGAACTAGCAGGCGAATCCCAGCCTTTGTCAGTCTCCAGAAATGTTGCTCAATCGGAGAGTCCATAGATTAGTCAGGAACAACAAATCACTCCTTATTAGGCAAGCCCTAAGCAACCTGTTGTAACCTTTACACAGTCAGACTCGCACAACACGTGTCACAAATAAATAGTGAAATCCCGGAATACACAAGAGAAGGTCCAAGTTTTATTTGACTAATTTGTTTATCTCTCAAAAAGTCTGAGGAACAAACTATTGTCTTTAAAAGATTCAAATGTCCGATTCAAATGTTCAATTCAAAATTCACCACATTCAAATACTGAATTTAAATCTTTGGGTAGGGCACTAGATATACTGGTGTGCTTTAACTTTTATTTACTCATATTCAGATATTGTTTTAGTATTTTTTTTTTATTCTTATAAAAGTTTGATGTTTTTAAATGAAGATTTACTGTTAATTCAAGTCAACACTGGACAGTCACTGTGACCTGAAATGTCAGTGAGCACCTTAAAAAAGCTGTCATGCCCTAAAAAACCTCACCCATCTGATTTGAAAGCTGATGAATTTTTAGTGCCCCAGTTTGGCAGAGTAAGTGTGTCTGTAGGCATTAGCAGTTTGTCTCTGTGTCACTATATTTAGACCCAACTGCTGATTTATAGGCATCTGTACTATAGACATGTACAAAAACGTAGCAAACATTGCCACTCATGAAGGATGACATTATCTGACCAAGCATTAACTTGCACATATACTGATCATTGGTTATTATTTGTGTTGTTATTATTATCCTTTTCATAATCATTGTTTAATGGTGATATTGTAAACTAGACGTCAATACAAATCAAGAAAAAAATATTTTTTCTTTTTGACTCTGAGTTGAAACATCTCAAGATGTATCTATACATATATATGTATTTTTTAATAAACTTGTCAGTTGTATAAAACATTAAACTATTTGTGCAATCCTGTAATCTAGCCAATCACTTTTCAGTCTCTAAAGAACCAACCAGGGGAAAAATGAAGTATCAACTTAAATAAAAACATACAAATCAAAAGCATAAAAATTCCTGGAATCACAAAATGAAATTTAACTATGTAAAAAAAACTCTGTCTAATTTAACTCTAACTTTGTATGTTTGAACAGCTTAAAAAATAATAATAATAAAGGCCTTGGAGGCACAAAGCACCAACATAAGCTTTTTTATACTGTATCAAACATGATGCCAAGTACTACTGAACAACTTTCATTTATAAGGATTAGAGCTCCACCTACTGGAAACTAAAACACTTTTTACTTCATTTAAGTGATAGCTCACCCAAAAATGACAAATTACCCACTGTTTTCTCAACGTCAAGTTGTTTCAATCTTGTTTCAAAAAAGAAGATAATTTTAAAAATGTTGGAAACTGATAACCATTGACATCCATACTTGAAACAAACAAATGGAAGTCCATGGTTAGGCCTACTGCTTTCCAACATTTTTCAAAATATCTTTCTTTGCGTTTAACAGAAGAAATAAAGTGAAGGATGAGTAAATGATGACAGGCTTTTCATTTTTGGGTGAACTATCCATTTAAGAAAAATAAATGTAGAGAGTGATGCAGCCTTCAATATTGATTATGTAGGACACTAGTATTTTGTATAACAAATTAGGATCTTTGCTACATTCCCAGTGGTGAGAACTTAATCTGTTTTGAGACCTGTGGTCCCAAGGGCACATTTTAGTAATTTTGATGAAGACAAGAAGTCACTGACCATAACACTTCAGTCACATCTCTATTGGCAAACACAGTGTGTGACGTTTCTCCGGATGTGGAGTTTCCGGTTACCCACATGCAACATGGTTGGATTTCAGATCATATTAATAGTACACAAAGGAGACAGGAATTCATGCTCCGGTAAACCCACCAACAAGCTTTGCAATCCAGTGACACTTAAGCCCATGTACCATGTACCACTTAATCCTGGTGGCCAGCAACTGGCCAAGTAATGAATCTGTGTCATTTAGCTTATACAAAATGTAAACAAAACAAAAATTGTGTCATCATTTATTTTCTGCACAATATGTATGGATTATTGAAACATCCTATAAATAATTGTGCTTTTTAATGTTTTTTTAGATGTGTAGAATAGAGTCAGTTATCATACTGTGAGCTGGAGCTCATAAATCATTTAAAACCTCACACGCTGGACAGTTCTGTACATGATCTCACCACTCAAGCATATCTCATAACTCACTGTTCTGAACTTTTGACCTGCTGGGAACAAAAAGAAACTTTTAACAGTTCCATTTCACACACACATTTAAATAAACATTTTCTGCCACATTCAGTTTACTTTTATTTGTTTTCCCTTATGAAAATTATTCATGGTTTTAATATGGTAAAATTGTAACTGTCTAACTACACACTTTAAAATATGTGCACATTTAATAGATTGTATTTTTACTGCAAACACCTTGGTTAAACTATAGTTAATGTAGCAAAACAATGGTTCATTGTGGTTATCATTGTTGAGCTACAATAACCATTGTTGTTTGCCATTATTGGTTAATTTTCATAAACTGATGATTACTGAATTTTTACATTTGAAGACATTTTTATTTGAAGACATTAGTGTGTCACTAGTGTGATTGCTTAAGCAATTTGACTAGCCATCAGTGAAGATGATTTTAGTGTTTACCATTGTGAGGCAATCTGGACCCAATGTGTAGGCCTACTGTAAAAAAATGGTAAAAGTTACCTCCAGGGCATTATTTGTTAAGATTTAATTTGTTGTTTTCATAATTAATAGTAAAGTTTAAAAAGCGAAATATATTGTTTATAAAATACTGTACATTGGGTACTATTTGTACGTACTTTATTAGAATGTAAAGGCAAAAGTAACACACACAATACACTTGTTCTTATTGATGACTCTCTGCATTTTTACATTTTCAAAATATCTAATTCTTTGAAATTTATTAGCATGTTTACCAGTGGGGGACCTCAATTTAGGTTCCTATGGTGACACAAGTTCCCATGAGTCTGGTTGCATTGCCCACCAGGATACATAAACACATACACATACAAATGCATACTTGTTTTGGTGGTTTATGAGGACACATAAAGTATTTTGTACTCTAAAAAATGCTTATTATATAGCCTCACCCTACCCCTAAACCAAACTCTTAAAGGAAACCTATAGCAAACTTTGAATGTGAAAAGATCCAGACAGATAATTAAGATTTTTAACAGTTTTAAAATACGAGGACACAAGACGTGTGTCCACCTCAACATTGTAATACCTCCATGTCATTATACAAATTGTCCTCGTAAACCACCAAAACCAGTTCGCACACACACACACACACACACACACACACACACACACACACACACACACACATCGTAACACTCTGCATTTACCTTGTTCCAGGCACATGCAGAGCAGATCACACTGTCCAGTCAGGCACTGGTTATTTATACCCAAGTGCATGAGAGACTTCAACGCCAAGGCTCTCAGCGTCCCACTCCCCCACCGCCGTACACCTGTTAATATTGCTTATCATGTCTTCAGACTGAAACACAATTCCCAGAGGCTGAACAACACTATCAATAACCGTTGTACGTATTGTTATTAATCCATTATGATACTCGTTGCAATGCGCAACTGTCAGCATCAGCGCGAGTGGAACTTTTACAACCGGCACCTTAAAACTGACTCTCCTGTCAGCATGTTTAAGCTATATTCATAGTTCCAGAGTTACTCGGCAAGCAACCGACATAATCTGCATCATTGTCGCGTATTAGAGGCATAATGATATTGTCGATAAGTAAATGTGACTTTAAGAGCGCGCGAGTGGAGCTGTAACTCGAGCCTGGTGTAGTGACAGCTGTACTTGAGCTGAGCTGAGGAAGACGGAGCTCCACTGCTGACTGCTCCACAATAGCGGCTCTGGCTCTTTCTTAACAACTTTTACCGTGTTTTGGCTACCATGGCTGTGGCCGAGACATTCGGCAGGACGTGTGTAGTTACGATTGCGCTTCTGGCCACTGTATTACAAGGTATGTGCATTTGTGTACCTCAAAACTAAGAGTGACTGACTTTACTCTTCGTCTCTATCATACTTGTTACATAGGCTATTGAAGTATAGAATCTTTCATACAGTATCTTGTGGGTAACATAGGTTTGAAAACCAGTTACAACTTTAACGTTATGTTTTTCCACAATAAACCCATAATATCTGATAAAGAAAAAAATGGGGTTCACAGTTCAGCTGCTTTAAAATGGCTGAAGGCCTACAGTATGTTATAAATTAAATTTGTATTTTTTTAAACAATTTTAAGTCACGGTGGCGCAGTGGTTAGCACGTTCGCCTCACAGCAAGAAGGTCGCTGGTTTGAGCCTTGGCTGGGTCAGTTGGCGTTTCTGTGTGGAGTTTGCATGTTCTCCCTGTGTTCGCGTAGGTTTCCTCTGGGTGCTCCGGTTTCCCCCACAAGTCCAAAGACATGTGGTATAGGTAAATTGGGTAAGCTAAACTGTCCGTAGTGTATGTGTGTGAATGAGTGTGTATGGGTGTTTCCCAGTGATAGGTTGCAGCTGGAAGGGCATCCGCTGCGTAAAACATATGCCGGATAAGTTGGCGGTTCATTCCGCTGTGGCAACCCCAGATTAATAAAGGGACTAAGCCGAAAAGAAAATGAATTAATTAATTTTAAGTCTTTTATCGCCATTAATTAAATACATTAAACTGTAATACCGTTTGATCCAAAGGTATTAACAAGTGCACATTTTTCAAAATATAATTGTTTTGGAGATTGTTTATTGTGTATTCCATGTAGTTCATTTTAATCCATTTAATTCAACGGCAGTTGATCTAAAGATAAAAAAAAGATCTGAAATTGTTCAGAATAGTATTCTTCATAATGCAGTAGACTTATTTTGAGATGCTATTTCTGTATTTTTTATATACTAAATTTGATCTATTTAAATCAATGAACAGTTTCACCTAAATGTGTCAGACTAATTAGTGGCATACCTATACATGGGCGGCATGGTGGCTCAGTGATTAGCACTGTTGCCTTACAGCAAGAAGGTCACTGGTTCGAGTCCCGGTTGGGCCAGTTGGCATTTCTGTGTGATGAACTAATTTGGCTGTAGTGTATGAGTGTGAATGTGAGAGTGTATGGATGTTTCCCAGTAAAGTTGTGGCTGGAAGGGCATCCACTGGAATAGTTGGCAGTTCATTCCGCTGTGGCGACCCATGACAAATAAGGGACTAAGCCGAAGGAAAATGAATGAATGAATATCATTCATACATTACTACACTGTTAAAAAAAATCCGTTAAATTTACGGAAAAATACCGGCAGCTGTGGTTGCCAGGATTGTTCTGTAAAAAATACGGAAGTTTTATAGAACTGTTTAGATTTACGGAAAATAACCGTATTTAATTAACTGATACAATGTTCAGTTCACAAAAATGTAGCTTTGCTCACAAAAACGTAAAGTCATTAAATGCATTAACGTGTTCATGCGATTGCAATCAGCAAACAGATTTTCACTGCATCAGTAACTACACAGTTACATTTAAACAAAAGAAGATGCAGCATAACATCAGATGCTCTTAGTTCATCTTAGACTTGAACACAGATGCTACTATCCTGCACAATGGTGACACAAAAAAGTTTTTACGGTATTTTGCAGTTTTTTTTCTTGATTTTACGGAAAAATACCGGCAGCTGTGGTTGCCAGTAATCTACTGTTCTTAACATTTTACGTTCGGAATTTCAATTTACGGAATATTCCCGTTAAAAATACATTCCACAGTGTGAATTTTTCATCAAACACATTTAACCCCTTAAGTGAGCAAAATCCTCACTAGTGTCCTCACTACAGAGGATTGAACACTAAGGCAGTGAGGAAGTTAATGACATAATTGTCTAATTAAAGGAAGATTGATAATGATTGATGAACAACTGTTAACAAGCAGATTCACCAAAGTAAAGAAAAACAAGACCAAATAATACAAATTACAGCCAAAACCAAAGATGAAATCAACTGAAAATAAAACTCTC
Organism: Danio jaintianensis; assembly: GCA_903798115.1. Lineage (NCBI taxonomy): Eukaryota > Metazoa > Chordata > Actinopteri > Cypriniformes > Danionidae > Danio > Danio jaintianensis. Next base: position 2,868,118 of record CAIGQV010016645.1, read on the forward strand.
AATAAAAATAAATTACACAATAAAAATTATTTCTCAAGATCTCAGCAGAGGATCATTAAACAACTCCACAAATATCAGGAGCTTCACTTATTACTGACCTTTGACTTTATTTCTGTCACTTGAACAAAAGCTCTTAATGAAATTTTTGTTGTTCATTTGAAATCACCATGATGGAAGTCAGAGTCTGCTTTAGTTGGGCTCTTCAACTTCTTATTTTAACAGTAGTTTTAATTTGGTTGCTGTAATTAATTGTGTTAATTACACTGTTTGTATAGCATTTAAAGCCAAAAGAAACTCTAGGAATAAGTCTGACAAGATTAACTTTGACATCAGAACCACCCTCACCTGCTTGTGTACTCATTAAACATATGGTTAGTTACGTGTGAGGAATTAATAATATACATAAATAAAACCACTGGAGCTTCAACAATTAAAGACTGTTTAACAAGCCCAAATACATCATTCACAATGAAAATGTTTGATCTACAATGGAACTTCAAAACACACAGACATCAACAATTAGTCTTTGAATCTCAACATTGGTGACAATCAAAAAATAAAATCAAAATCACCCCACCCTTTTTTTCACCCCCAGAACAATATAAAATAAAGGCAAAGAAAGAAATAGTAAGAACTTTAAGCTGCATAATTTATTCACGCTGCAATGCATGCTGGGAGTTTTGTACTATGCTGGCACCCAGCATGCATTGCGGCATCAATGAATTATGCTGATTTTTTTTCTTTTTATCAACCATGGTTGAGGTTCATATCCTGATTCTTGATGTCTGTGTGTCTTAAAAATATTGCTGGAGCTCTCATGGTTTTGTGCATGAAATTATAATTATTATCTAGGAGTTTTTGTTAATTCCTCCATAATTGTTTCTTTACCGTTTATGGGAAGCTGCGGTATTGTCCCAAATAGCATCACATGAAAAAGACAAAATAATTGAATTTTTTTTATAACTTAACTTATAAAATACTAGAAATTATATCTGTAACTGTTAAGTACATAAAGCTTCTCATTGCCATTCTTGTCATAACTGATGGGTTTCATAAACACAGTTATAACAACCAGAGAAATATTGAAATAAAAGCGTAACGGATCAAGAGCCCAACTAAAGCAGCCTCTGATCTCCACAATGGTGAGGTCAAATGAAAGATTTTCAATAAAACATATAAACCTCTCTTAATTATTAAATATTTTTACAGAAATGAAGTCAGACTGTAATCAGTGAAGCTGGTAATGCTGTTTGTGGAGTTGTTTAATCCTCTATTTTAATTCAGTTGGTTTGGTGTGAGGCTGTTGCTGTATAATTTTATTTCTTGTTCTTTCCTTCAGTGATTGTGCTTGTTAACAGCAGGTGTTCATCAGTGTCTGAATTTACTCATTTGTGGTCATTCACTCTGTCTAGTGGACTAAACTAGTCAACTGATTTAGGGACTAGTGAATGAGAGTGTATGGTGAGATTTCAGACACTGATTACTTTCCCAAAAACAAAGGTTAGATCTGTTACAGTTATTTTCTGTATTTTGTACAGAAATGAACTGTTAATCATTTAACAGGTTTTTCACTGTAGATTGTACAGACTTTTACTGTTAAAATTACGGACATTTTTTACAGTGTATTTCTATTTATTGTGTATTTCCAGCGTTGTACAATTTTGTATATTACAATTCATATATTTGGCTCAAATCATTTCTAAATGTCAAACGTAAAACTAACTTTACCATGGTAAAATACTGGTGGTTTGCAAACAATGGTAATTATAAATTGAAATATAAAAATACACTATATTACTAAAAGTTTTGTGACACCTCTCTAAATCATTGAATCATGGTGCTGTAATCACTTCCAAGGCCACAGGTGAAATCAAGCACTGAGCACCCAAACTGCTTCTACAAACATTTGTTAAAGAATGGGATGCTCTCGGGAGCTGGCACAGTGAATTCAAGCATGGTAATGTCCCACCTGTGCAATAAGTCCATTGATTTTATTACTAAATATTCCACAGTCAACTAAGTACAAATTTTGATCAAAAGTGCATGCAATTAGCAACAACAGAAACTTAGTCACAAAGTGTTAGGTCACGTAAAATCACATGCTGAAGCGCACAGTGCGCAGATGTCACCATCTTTCTGCAGAGTCAAGAGTCAATAGCTTCAGAACTCTAAGCTTTGTGTTGCCTTCAGATCAGCTCAAGAACAGAGCATAGAGAGCTTTATGGAATGGGTTTCCATGGCCGAGCAGCTGCATTCAAGACTTACATCATCAAGTACACTGCAAAGCATGGGATACAGTGGTGTAAAGCATAGCATGCCACCACTGGACTCTAGAGCAGTGAGATGTATTCTTTGGAGATACCAATCATGCTTCTCTGTCTGGCAATCTAATGGGTGAGTCTTGGTTTGGCGGTTGCCAGGAGAACAGTACTTGCCTGACTGCATTATGCCAAGTGAAAAGTGGCCACTTAGTTCCAGTGAAAAGAGCTCTTAATGCTTCAGCATACCAAGATATTTTGGACAATTTCATGCTCCCACTTTGTGAGAATGAGTGATAGCCCCTTCCTGTTAAACATGACTGCGCACCAGTACACAAAGTAATATCCATAAAGACATGGATAAGCGGGTTTGCTGTGGAGGAACATGACTGGCCTACACAGAGTCCTGATCTCAACTCGATTGAACACCTTTTGGATGAATTAAAGTGTAGACTGCGAGTCAGAACTTCTCATCCAACATCATTGCCTGACCTCACAAATGTGCTTTTAGAAGATTGGTCAAAAATTCCCATAAATACACTGCTAAATCTTGTGGAAAGCCTTTCTAGAAACGTTGAAGCTGTTATACTGTAGCTCCAAATGTTGGGCCAACTCCATATTAAACCCTGCAGTTTAAGATCGGAATGTCATTCAAGTTTATGTGCATATAAAGGCAGATGTCCCAAAACGTTTAGCAATATATAATATTACAGTGATAATATATGAGCATTCTTCACCTCTGAACCCTTAACCCTTGACTTAATTTAATTTGTCTACTAACAATATGTTTATGTGAGTTTTGCAGCTCATTTCTTTCTTTGATTCTTGTACTTTGCAGTCACTGGAAATGAAGAGTCACAGTTAATTGCTGATAAGTTTAAGAACTACAGTAAAAATATTCGTCCAGCAAGACACGCAGATGAAAAAGTTAAGGTTCAGGTCAAGTTAACTCTCACCAACCTCATCTCCTTGGTAAGTAACCTCCATAATAGCAGTGACAAGTATTGTCAGTTTTAATAAACATATAAAAATCTTTGCCAAAACATAACAAATAAAAAAAAGTCAGAAATTTGTGCATCATTGGTGCATTCATCTAGAATATTCATTCATTCATTCATTTTCTTTTCGGCTTAGTCCCTTTATTAATCTGGGGTCGCCACAGCGGGATGAACCGCCAACTTATCCAGCATATGTTTTATGCAGCGGATGCCCTTCCAGCTGCAACCCATCACTGGGAAACATCCATACACACTCATTCACACACATACACTACGGACAATTTTAGCTTACCCAATTCACCTATACTGCATGTCTTTGGACTGTGGGGGAAACCGGAGCACCCGGAGAAAACCCACGCGAACACGGGGAGAACATGCAAACTCCACACAGAAATGCCAACTGACCCAGCCGAGGCTCGAACCAGCGACCTTCTTGCTGTGAGGCGAACGTGCTACCCACTGCGCCACCGCGTCGCCCATCTAGAATATATTTGCACAATTTGTTTTGTTAATAATTATCTATTTTTTATTGATTCAGTGATTTATTCCATAGACTATTTACATTTTGACAACTTTCCCTCCTTGTACAGAATGAAAAAGAGGAGACTCTAACTACAAATGTTTGGATTGAGATTGTGAGTATCTTACACATCCCCCTGGGGTTGTTATTATCTTTTTTTCATTTAAAGTTGCATTGTAATAAATGTAGCAATTGCTATAGAAAAAAGAAAAATATAGAAAAGGCCAAAATATACATAATATTGAAAAATAAACAAATGTAGGCTTGGTATTTGCAATTGAACGTGCAACTTGTTAAAGTGTATAGGGACATGGTGTGTTCACACATGGCAGGTGTGGTTTGAACAAAGTATTGTTTGGGATTGCTCTGCCAATGCTGTTTGTTTTTAGTGCATTTGAGAACTTCCATTTGAGCCCTGTTGCGCAATCAAACAAATTGGCAGAAACTCTTGAAAAGATGGATTACAAATTCACTTCCATTCTGAATTCGATTCTCAATCCACTTCCAAAATGAATTCTGGTGCATTTTGACTGGAATATGAATGCAGCACACCAAACAAATCTCAAATGAACCAAACACAGGACATAATGTCCTAAAATGCAACCACATAAATCACAGAATGTTTATATAAATGTTTTATAAGCATTTAGTACTTTCATAAAATGTCACAAAAGCAATATAGGAAAAACAAATTAGTTCTCTCATTTTTCTAAATAATTTATTTCAATATGTAAGATATTTTTCATATTTTGGTTCAAGCATATGAAGATCAGGCTTTAATCTCTTTTGCTTATTCCTCTGAGTAATCTCTCCATATTTAATCTTCTGAACACAGTTTTCTCACCTCTTTCTCTGCTCATTTAGTTATAATCTAAAATATTGTATCCAATGCTAATTTATGTCTACACCTTTTCTCTTATTTTTCCTGCTAACTCCTGCTTTTCTTCTTTTATGTTCCTGCTCTTCAGCAATGGCATGATTACCGCCTTGCATGGAACACATCCGAGTATCATGGAATTGAGCTCATTCGTGTGCCATACAACACTGTGTGGCTACCAGACATAGTATTGGAAAACAAGTGAGTTAACAGTAACACATAAAGTTTGCCATTATTTTCTCTCTGTGTTACTTACAAAATAACCTCTTTTCAGCATTGATGGCAAGTTTGATGTGGCATACTACGCTAATGTGCTGATTTCAAGTGATGGCTCAATGTACTGGCTTCCCCCTGCCATCTACCGCAGTACCTGTGCTATTGAAATCACCTACTTCCCATTTGACTGGCAGAACTGCACACTGGTCTTCAGGTTTGCACAGACTGATTCATGGAGATTCATGACAAGATTTTTGGATGAAATTATTTTATTGTATTTTTTATTATTTTCATATATATATTAACATACTGTGTATATATATATATATATAATTTAGTTCTTAATTCTTCATCTGCAGGTCTCAGACATACAGTGCAAATGAAATTGATATTGTACTGGCAGAAGATGAGACCGGAAAGCCTATTGAGTGGGTGGACATCGACCCTGAGGCCTTCACAGGTGCCATGCGTACACATTTGACTATTTATTACTCACAGACATAGAAGACAGAAATGAATACTTTTATCAGCAAGAAAAGATTAAACTGGCAAAAAGTGATGGTTAAGACTAGGACTGTATCAATATATTGGTATGGGTTAATACATTGATCAAATGAGTAATGATACAATCAGTCTTGGGAAAGTTACTTCAAAAAGGAAATCAATTACATTATTAAAATGGTATTGCTGTGTCTTAAAAAAAATGTAATTACTCAACAGGGATTTACCTGACTATTACTTAAAATCTTTATAAATCTCAACAAATAGATAGACAATAGAAGTTAAACTTTAATTATTTAAATTTGAGTCAAATGTGGACTTTTAGCTTTATTAAACAATGTAATACTAAAACATTTTAAATGATTCATAGCAATGACACACCATATTTTTCTAATCACATGGTCTCACAGAAAACGGTGAGTGGGCAATCAAGCACCGGCCCGCCCGAAAGCTGACAAACCAACGGTACTCTCCAGATGACCTGGAGTACCAGGAGGTATATTACAACATTATCATCCAGAGGAAACCGCTTTTCTACGTCATCAACATGATCCTGCCCTGCTCTCTCATCTCCTCTCTGGTCGTTCTGGCCTATTTTCTACCTGCAAAAGGTGTTTGTGTGTGCGTATGCAGACATTCTGAAGATTATGTTCAATATGCCTCAAAATAAATCATTGTTAATTCTGACATCACATGTCAAAGTTTCTGGATACGAAAGCTCTATCAAATGGCAAAAGTGAACAACGACTGATACTTAGATAGATATGCTCACATTGTGCTGGAATTCTATTTGAATTCTAATCTCAGATGGTCAGACTATTCATGTCCACACTAAAATGCATATATTTCTCTAATTTTGGGCTTCCATCCACACCGATACTACATTTTAGGCAATGAAAATGTATCTTTTTTGAAAACCTCCAAAGTGGAAAAATTAAGAAACACTGTTATTGAGTCTGTGAAAATGGATGGTTTACGAGCACAATAACGCATTTTTAGTCATGTGGCCAATTCAGCCAAAATGCTGGAGGACTTAGTACAGTCGTTGAGTTTTCCCAGTTCAAGTAAAAGTAGAAGCTTGAACTGAGAAACATTACTCCCTATGTCACAATTAAACATTCATTAATTTCCTTCGGCTTAGGCCCTTATTTATCAGGGGTCGCCACAGTGGAATGAACCGCCACCTATTCCGACATATGTTTCACGCAGCCGATGCCCTTCCAGCCGCAACCCAATACTGGGAAACACCCATACACACTCTCATTCACACACGCACTCACACTATGGCCAATTTAGTATATTCAATTCACCTGTACCGCATGTCTTTGAAATGTGGGGGAAACCGGAGCACCTGGAGGAAAACTACGTGAACGCAGGGAGAACATGCAAGCTCCACACAACTAAACAAGCAAGATTAAAATTCTTCTCTGTTTGTCTTAAAATTGATCTTCCTCTATCTGTCACTTCTGTTTTTGCACTTTACTGTCTGTCCAGGATACTGTTGTCTCACACTTTCTTACTGTTTCCTCTTTTTCTTAGCTGGCGGGCAGAAGTTGACTGTGTCCATTTCTGTTCTGTTGGCTCAGACGGTGTTTCTCATCCTGATTTCTCAGAAAATTCCGGAAACGTCACTTTCTGTGCCTCTTATCGGCAAGTCAGTACCAGTTTTTGAGTGTCTCGACAGTTTCGATTTTTTTATCCTTAAATTATCTGATTTGACTCTTTTTTGCTGTTTCAGGTATTTAATTTTTGTGATGTCTATGACCACACTCATTGTAACCAACTGCATCATTGTCCTCAACTACTCCCTCCGCAGTCCCAGCACACACAACATGTCCCAGACCATCAAGCACGTATGTTCTGTCCTTAAAACATTCATATTTGCTAGCTATGATTATCACTTCACAGCTTCTGGATCTGTACCTCTCTTGTATCCATTAGATTTTTCTGGAAGTGGTCCCTCGTTACCTTGGCATGGCCCCCTTTGTGGATGAGGGGGAGCAGGGGGGGATGTATGAAATGAGGGAGAGGCGACGGAGTTCATTTGGGCTCATGCAGAGGGCTGAGGAATATGTTTTGAAACAGCCACGCAGTGAGATGATGTTTGATAAACAGAGAGAGAGACATGGACTCATGCGCACAATTGGTGAGAAACTCAGACTTAACTTGTGCATTTAAAATATTGTTCCGTAGAAGTAGGACTTACTGAGAACTGAATTTGCATGTATTAGGTCAATTTTTGGAATAAATGTATATAATTTGGGAGGGGAAGCATTTTCAGTGCAAAAACATAATTGTCTTTCTCAATTTTTTTGTCCAGTAGAAACATCATAAACATTCTGAAATAAAAACTTGAAGACTTAAAGGGATAAAATTCTGTCATCGTTTACTTATCTTTGACTTGTTCCAAACTAGTTTGAGATTTTTTGGTCTGTAGATCATAAAATAAGACATTTTGGAGAATGTTAGAAGCTGGTGACCATTGACTTCTATAGTAAGAAAAACAAAATACTAAGTTAATGGTTGCAGGTTTTCAACATTCTTCAAAATATCTTGAAAAAAAACAAAAGTCAAAGTCAAAATGGAACAAGTCAAAGGTGAGTAAATGATGACAGAATAAAAAATTTTGGGTGAACTATTCCTTAAACACTTGTTTACTGAACATTCTATAAAAATTAAGCGACTTTATGCTTAAAAAGAAAAATCTTGTCAAATATATAAGGAAAAACTTATTAAAAACTTAATTTTTGTGACCCCCATTGAAATATATTTTTACTTTTGTTACAATTTTAAAAATCATGTCTAGGTACCCAGAACTTTAAAGATCTGAAAGGTGATAAAGGGGTTATAAAACAAATCTACATGAATAGTGGTTAAATTCCTCACTTTTACTTTGTGCTCTATATATGTGTGGTAATATGTAAAGATCAATCTTTTCTCTCCTGTCCCTTTAAAAGGACCCTTTTGCTGCAGTTTGTGATGTGTTTGCATATGTCTCCCTCTAGTGGATGAAATTGATGTGAGCAGTAGCGCAAACCTCTACAAGAGTCTGGCGAAGACGGCCCCAGAAATAAAAGAGTGTGTGGATGCCTGTAACTTCATTGCTGAATCCACCAAGCAGCAGAATGACACTGGATCTGTAAGTGTGTGTGTCTGTGTGTTTATGTCAACATTCATGAACATTAGAGTATACTTGCTCCATCTTGTTGCTCTTCTTTTTTTATCTCAGGAGATGGAGAGTTGGGTGCTGATTGGTAAGATGATTGACAAGGTTTGTTTTTGGGTGGCCATCTTGCTATTCTCCATTGGCACCATTGCTATCTTCCTCATGGGTCACTACAACCAGGCACCTGAGTACCCATTTCCTTGGGAGAACAAAAAGTATGTGCCTGAGTAGTGCTCTGAAAACTCTGCTTGACAGATTTTTAAGTAAGCCGGTAAGCCAGTTCCTTTCTGTTTATTTTGGTAAAAAATAAATGCCAAAACAAGTTTTATAGCTTGGGTTAGAGTACAACAAGCTGCACATGATGTGAACAATATCATCTGACTTGATATGTGATTTTGTCTTATATTTAATATTAGGGTCTATGGGTGTAGATGCATGTATAAACGTTTTTGTACTAATTATTATTTACACTTCTGGGGTTTTTACAGAAATGTACATTTTTGCATATGCTTTTGCGAAAAACATTATTGTCAAACATTAAAGAGTAAATACACTAAGGAATTCACCTTATTTCATACAAAATAGTGACCTTCCAGTTTGCTGTGACTGCATTTTGTAATCCCCCAACAAGTTTTACCATCTCTTTTTACAGTGTGCGATTATAACCAGTGTGTTATGTCAGCCACTTTTTTATTTATAAAATATACAGTAGTATTTAGTATTAGTATTAAAGAGATGCATACTCACTTTTGTTTGTTCTATTTTATGTATTTATTTAATGTACTTTACTTTTGCATATGCAGTGTTCATCAAATTTATTATTAACTAATTTTGTGGCCTATTTGCAGTAAATAAATAGATTTCCTTAATTCACACTGTCTTAAGATATGCACTGCAAATGCACCAGAAATAAGTCCTAGTGACTTCTTGTAAGAACACTTTTAAAACTTTTATTAAGCAATGTGCTGTTCTGCCTTTTCTATATGTACCTGGGACAAAGGATTAAATAAATTACATATTCAAAGTATCAAAGTAAAGATTTGTCTCGTTCATTTTAGAGCTTGGAAAACCTTTAAAAAATGGTACTAACCCAGCGACCTTCTTGCTGTGAGGCGACAGCGCTACCCACTGCACCACCGTGCCGCATATATATATATATATATATATATATATAAAATGTTTTTTGTTTTTTTTACAATATTGATTTTACTTTATAAACTTGACTTTCTTAAGTGGCAATGACAGACTTCAAAGAGGAAGAATAAATTACACTGAACTTTGGAACCACTTTGACTTTAACAGAAGTTAATGTTTTTATTTCAGTGAAAAAGTTTTTATAAAGCACAGTAAACATGTTTTCATGTGTAAAGTGTGGGTATTCACCGCAATGACCTCATTTCCATGCACTGAAGGTGTTAATGTCCTGCTAGACCAGTGCCGTCCTCAGATGCCTGAGCTGTGTTTGCTTCCAGTGGCACGAGCCCTGTGTGTGTACATGTTTTTGTGCCATATCAGAATTCAGGACACAAATGTGTATGGCGCAGGGGCGTAGCAACCGGGGGGGACGGGGGGGATACGTCCCCCTCACTTTTAGAGCCAGACCATTTAGAAACGGGTGATTAATAATTATATGAACGTAAACTTTTGGGTCTCATTCACTTTTCTTTTAAAATTTAAAATGTCTGCTACGCCCCTGGTATGACATATTACACTGGTATTACAAGGAAATTATGAGGACATTGCTAATGTCCCCATTTCTCGAAAAGCTTTTTTTCCAGAAAGTAAAACTTTCCTGTGAAGGTTGGGTTTAGGGGTAAGGCAATATAACATACAGTTTGTATATACAGTTTGTATATAGGTTTCCATATAAACGATGGAAACCTATGAAATGTCCCCACAGTTCACAAAAACAAACGTGTGTGTGTGTGCGCGTGTGCGTGCGTGTGTGTGCGTGTGTGTGCGTGTGTGTGTGTGTGTGTGTGTGTGTGTGTGTTCACTGATGTGGATGTTATCAGTGTTGAGGGTGCTGATAAAACCAGTGTTTCTTTCAATAGTACAGATGCTCCTTCAGCACCTCCGAGGATTCTGTCATTTCAGTGCTGCAGCCCCCGCGTCGCATCTACGCAAATTACGGTGAGGATGTAGAAGATTTGCGCCAGTGACAAATGCCCTTGGGGAACATTTGCTTTAATAAATCAACCAACAACTATAGAGGGCGTCTGTTTTTGAAATGATTTCCTAAATAGACCGCATTTCTCCATGTGTGTCAAGTAAGAGGTCGATGCACGCGCGCTTATGCGTCATTCTCGTTGCGGATTGTTTTCGCGGCTTTACGGTAAAAAACGGCCTCAAGTTTGTCTACGTTGAATGTTACAGCAAACCTACGCCTTGGGAGTTGTGATGGAGGACAAGTTATTCAAAAGTTCGAGTCTGCCTCGGAAATAACAACTTACGAGACTACGAGAGTTTAAACTGACATTTCGTCGTGACGGTTTCTTTGGCGGTGAGTAGAACTGAATAAACTCGTGGTTAGAAAAAAGGTGTTACGATCACGTTGCTTCGCCAAAAGCACTTCTGTCACGTTTTCGCCATTCAATTGTAAGATATCTTTCTTAAGTCAACCTTTATACAAAACTAAATCAATTGTTGTCTTTAAGCAACGAGTTGATTTGATTATCATATTTTTGTTTTATATTGCGAGTGATGAAAGTGGCAGAAATGTCAGTGGTCGCTATATAAGATCAGTGATGCATAAACATGGACTCTGTCTCAAACATTTGCGGTCTGCAAGTGCTTTTAGACAGTTTTGTGCACTTTAAAGAGTGTGAACACGTGATGCTCACTGCGTTTTGAGACACGACCACACTCTTCATTCCCTCCTTCATCTTGACTGTTGACAGCGCAGAGAGAAACTCATCCGGGATAAACTACCTGGTAGAAGCCGGTTTTGGAGAGATTTTGAAACGGGGAAAGTGTCTGAGAAAGGTGTGTAAAAAGAAAGAGAAGAGAAAGTAATGTTATATAGATGTCAATCATAGTAACCACACTTCTGTTTCTGGAGCGAGGAAAAAATATAAACACTAAATGTAATGTAAAATTAAATGTAAGCGGGGATAATATTTTCATAACCTCATTTTAAAAGATAATGTTTTAAACAGAAATATATTTTTTTGCTGTGGTTACTAGGTCTTTAAATATGAGGTGGTATTTTGTACAGATGTGTTTGACCCCCTCAGTAGATACAAAACTAACAAAGCTATATACTAAATTTACTGGCTTCTATTAACTATACCTGACTATGACCTATATGTGTAACTGCAAACATATTTTGTCCTTTTTCTTTGCAAAAAAACATTAAATTACTATTTCATTTTACATTTCAGTTCCATCAACGGTTTCAAAAGTATTATTTAGTATGTATTTTTTTATTATTGGCATTATACATTTTTATAACATCTAATTGGAAACACTGTAAAGTCATATGTGGAAGTCAAAATAAGGTATTGCTGTTAACCATAGTACAAAAATAACAGCATTACTTTTGTCCTGACAGGAACTCTTGCTATTTATACACAATTTACTTAAATGTAAGTAAACGTAAAGGACTTGTTATAAGCAGTAAATAACCTGTATAGCAGTAAATAACCTCTGACGCACTCTGGTTACTCTGGTTTTGATATTTTTAGACATAAATGATAGTATAATACATAACTTTAGTTGTCAACCTTTCCATTCCAAGTGTCACTTATTTGTGTACAGCTTGAGCTGTTGTTATCAAGGCTGATATTGCTTTTCAGGAAATCACAGATTACTGAGTGTCCGTTCTGATTTTAGCAGTGGTTTTCATATCTATAAGCAAAACAGTTGCTAATTTGAGCATGATCAGTTGCAAACATTTGCAGTGAGAGGGCAGTCATTATCACTTTACTTCTTAATTGTTTTATGATTTGTTTGATCCTGTGGGGTTTTATGTTCATGATTTGTTTTTAATATCGCCTGTGCCTTCTTCCAGCACTTTTCTAGCTAACTTGAACTTCTGTCTCTCTCCCACTGTGTCTAGGGTTTCACCTGGTTACCTGGCAACAGTAGGCATAGTCAGCCTGTGTAACGCCCTTTAACCCTCTGTCTGTAAACCATGGTGCTCTTCTGCTTTTTTTACATTTTAATATTTGATATGTAAATTTACTACACACCATCATTCAGAGGTTTGGCATCAGAACATTTTATTAATACTTTTTAGGTGTCTTCTGCTAACCAAGGCTTCATCTACCTTATCAAAAAAACACACAGTAAGAAATTATGTAAAATAACTTTTGTAGTTCAATGAATATTAAAATGCACATTTTTCATTTATTCCCGTTATTACAAAGCAGAATCTTCCAAATTTTGTGAATTTTCCATTTCATATTATTATCAATGTTGTGCTGTTGAATGTTTTTGTGGAAACCATTTATTCCCCACATCCACTTCTCTGGCCATGATCCCCCACGCTCCTCTAGTGTTTGAAAGGAAGGCACGTTCACGTTTTACCGGATCTGGGACCTCAAATTTGGCAATGTTTGTGTCGACGTTGAACAGAGGACCATTCATTTATTGACTCTGAGTCGACTGTTTCTTTTGAAAATCAATAGTTTTAAACACTGTGCACTTTCTTATTTAAACCTCAGCTGGATGTTTTATTCACATACTGTAGAGCTGTGTCACTCACTGCATTGAAGGGAATTTTCAAAAACCCATAATAGGGGCTCTTCAATATCTGCTGAAATAATATGTTAAAGTATTATTTTATTTTTTTATAAATACATGCTGTCTTGTTCAGCAGTAGGAACTGATTAAAAAAAAACATTATTAAAAAAATCATACCTATTCCATACTATTGAATGCTAGGATATATTAGGAATGCACCGATAGGGCCAATACTGATTGGGCCAATACCGATTTCAAAAAGCCTCTATTTTGCATTATAAAAGGTCATATTTTGGTTTTGGGGGTCTTCAACAACAGGCTGATATGCATGCAAGGTCAAAAAACACTTTCGTTGTCTTATAATATTCATTTATTTTTACCTAATTATCCCAACAACTCTCATGTGATTCGTTCAGCGATTCATTTGTTCCCAAACCCCTCCTTAGAGCGAAGCTAATCTGCGCCGATTGGACCGATGACCCAGTCTGTTGTGATTGGTCGACTGCGTTCAGACCACAGCTATGAAGTAGCAGAGAGTAGGCATGGGACGACAACCGGTTTTAAGGTCTACCGCGGTTTGGAAAAGTCAAGGTTTTATTACCGCTAAAATGTTCTGTTATACCGTTCCCAAGGTTTATTTAAGGTTTTTTAATGTATTTTTTATGTGTTGTAAAGAAATCTGTGTTTTTGAAACTAATGAAGAGAGCAGAAGTCAGTGATTTATTTTAACTATTTAGCCTGATATGTTTACCGTTCCAAAATATTATATTTGTTTGTTTCTTAAAATAAAATAAATTGTGTTCAATGGGGAATTTTTTTTTACCCAGACATTTTAAAAGAACTTATTTAAAGAGCAATAATCACAATACCGTGAAACCGTGGTATTTTTATCCAAGGTTACCATACTGTCAGAAATTTATACCGGCCCATGCCTAGCAGAGAGTATGTGAGAGCCCAGTGCAGGAATGCATTAAAGCAATGCAGTTAAACACCAGCATATTACTCTACTCTTAACGCTAACCCCAAGTAATAACGACACACATTCAGTATTAATCCACACAGTGGCAAAAGTTTAACTATTTAGACAATTGACCGCGCTGCGCGTGCGAGGAACAGCTGACGGTGGCCATAGCAAAGGCAAACGGCAGAAGAGCGCAAGTTCAAAAACGCATTTAAATCGGTAAAGGAAGAAGCACGCGTCATGTTTTCAACATGGTTTTGGACACAATATGTGAATAGCCCCATACAGATTTAACCTGAGAGATACAGTACAAGTACTGATCTATAATAGATAAGTGATTACAAGCCGCATGGGGAGATTACAACTTCTAACACACAATTAAACACACATTTTGCAAACTACACAGAACGAGGTAACAATTTTAATTACACTTGCATGTTATGATCCGGAAGAAGAAGAAACTGGTCCATATGAACTGTAACAGTTACTGACAAAGTCTGACAAAGTCCCATACATAATAGTCTCTGCTGCTCCTTCATTTAATAGCAAACAGCCGGCGAATCCTGCGTTGCAGCGTGGGTTATTGTATCAAAAATCTGAAAAATGACAGGAACAAACACAGCACTAGGTTGGCTTTACTGTGGTGTTGTTGTGAAAATGAACTTTAACCCTTTATTCCCCGCAGCCGAATCTCCATCTGTCAGTGATCGTCATCTTCGCGTCATGATCAGTCCCGTGATCCCCCGCACTCCGCTAGTGTCTGAAGGGAAAGCGCGTTCACATTTTACCGGATTTGGAACTACATAATTGGTGATGTACCATATCGATGTCGACGCGTTCAAGTAAAAGATCCGAACCCCCTACTCGATTCATTTATTCGACTCTGAGTCGACTATTTCGTTAAAGAATCAGTAGTTTTAAACACGGTGCACTTTCGGATTTAAACCTCAGCTGGATGTTTTCATTCCCTTAGAGCTGTGTTACACACTGCATGGAAACTCATTTTTTAAAACCCATAATAGGGGCTCTTTAACACAAATCCCATTAACATATAACACAATTTACAATATGATAATCAAAGGTGATTTTTGCTATTTAGAATTTCTTTAAACAACATCAACTTTTATTTGACATAGTAGAACTTTTAATTAAATAAACTTAACAAATAAAGCCTGTGTTGTTTGTTGCTTTATGTAAATGATTTTGCTGCTTCAGAAAAATATTGTGTAACTAAAGTGCAGTCGGTTTCCCAAATTTACCTCTGGTTTGTGCCAGCACTTGAACATGGTGTACACCAGTTGCTTTCTCAACACACAAATATTTGTACATATTTGACTGGTATTTTGTATGGATTTGGATTATATTTATGTTTGTTCAAGTATTTAATGATTTTGCTTTTGGAGAAATGTTGGATTATTCAAAAGACGTGCAACACATTTCTTCAATGCAATTAATAATTCATCAGTATCTATCAGCCTTTTATATGTTGCCGATATACTGATTAGGGCTACTGGAAAAAAACTGACAGTGCAGTATTTAGTTTTTCTGCGATTTTTATATATTGCAATACGAATATTTTCACAAGATGATTCTATTTGGAAAGAATTCATAATTTTACATTGATTGGGATGATTTTTGGAGGAATGCATCTGCTTAAAATGTACAAAATGATAAAAAAAAGAGTAAATATATGCAAAATAAAATAAATTCAAGCACAGATAAAAACAATAGAACAAATATAAAAATTAAATAAACCTCGCTTTATGGTTTTTGGTGGAGTCTAACAGTATTGACATACAGAAATTCAATCGTCTTCATCGTATAAATAATTAAACACAATTAATCTTATGTAAATATTGTGCAGTTATATACCATCAGTGCATCTCTAGGATATATAGCTTAAAAAACAAACCACTTTATTCTAGTTCTGAAAACTATTCTACATTTTTATAACCTGCCTACCTTATCATAAGACTGATTGCAGTGCTCTGTTCTGATAGTCTTGTTTATGGAAATAAATTTAACAAAACCTCTGTGATTTCTCCCTGCCTCAATTAAAATATGCGTGCATGTCAGTGTTGATGTCACAGTCATATCCAGTATCGTTACAGAGCCTCAGAGAAGTGGCTTAAATTACCTAAGGTATCTTTTAATGAACGGCCTGTTCATAGGCCTGTTCCTGGAAACTTGTTAAGGGTCTCTCTCTCTCTCTCTCTCTCTCTCTCGCTCTTTCTCTACTAATGTGCTGATGGGATGAATAAGGTTTGTTTGATTAGGGAGACAATCAAAATGTGTGCATTTGAAGAGTCTGCAGGTATAGGGTTTACAACCACTGGATATACATGACTTTAAAAGTTATCCACTGTAAAATCAACCAAAGTCAGTATCCATTTGTTTTTGTCTACTCTGCTGTCAACTGAGGAGTTATTTACATTAGAGAAAAGAAAAGGTAACTCGACAGTGAGTCATCTGTACCACAATTGGAGTACAGTTTTTTTTATTTTATTACTAGAATGATGTGCTGTTTTGTTTTGTGGGGAAGTAGCTTTCAACATGAAATACACCGCAATTCAGCCCAGAGACTATCTGGATTGAATCCAAAAGCCACGAGCGCTTTAGCTTTTTTGTCCTAGTTATTTTTACTCATGCTTAAATGAATGCAGATTATGTGACAATATCAACAGAGCAGGCAAATCCTGCACCTGTGAGTATAAAATGCACGGTATTAACAATAATGAATGTTGTTTTTAATCATACATCATTTCATAGATATTATACTATGTGGCTTAAGTTGCTTTACAAACTGGATACGAATACTCAAAATATGAAAAGTGTGTGTACAAAAGAAAGCAATTATATAAAGGAACAAATAACATAAGCAGAGAATAGTATAAAAAAAGATTCTGGAACTGATAGTTTCTAAATACCTGTAGTGTTGTAGAAGTTCCACGTATCATAAGTAAGCTACACTTTCTCACCATTGGTAAGGGAAGCCGTGTGATCTGCTGTAAATGGAGAAGAGCAGGGGTCCCAGCACAGATCCCTGCTGTATCCCAGTCCTAAGATAGTCAAAATGTACATTGTTTCCAACTTTCTAAATTTTAAGATACATCCAAAAAACTTTGCTTATTATATTTTTTTCACCTCTTTGTCTTGGTGGGTGTTTTTTAATTTTTATTTTTTACTTCAAGTATTTATTTATTTATTTTATTTTTTTATTATTATTATACATTTTTTGTGTGTTTGCACAGGTGTCGCAGTCCAGTAGCCTTATGGCTAGTCCTGAGTCGAATGCAGTTCAAAGGTGGCGGAAATGTGTGGACTCTGTGATAGTCAACCTTACTGAGGATCAGCTGAAATCTATTGAAAACAACAGTGGTGAGACAAATCACACAGAACTGTATTCATTATCAAATCACAAAATTGATTGAAACTTGCCTGTACCTTTCAGGTGAGAGCGAACACATTGATTGGCTGGTTAATGTGTGTTTGATTTGAGCTGGAATTACATAAAACACACGTTTGGGAACAGAGTTTTAAAGCTTTTTTGTTTGTTTTTCATATCTAGGCTCGTCTAAATGGTTTGCATACCTCTCTGCTGCCTGTCCCACACCCAAATTCAAAACTGTTGGTTGAAGTTTTTTTTATGCATTTTGTTGTTTTAATAGGTTAAGTTTTTATGTTATTATATTGTAAAAGTAGCAGTTGAATTTGCAGGTACAGTGTTATGTATGAAGAACAAAGATTGTTTTTAATATAGACAATCAAGATTATAACAGTGTAAGCTCTAAGTTTGAATATTTAAAAAAACAAGGTGTGACCATCTGGGTGATTTCCCAACAAAGAGGAATCCATATGGTCAGTTTGTCATTGTAGACATTTTATTTTTGGTATTTATTACAGAACAAAAACTGTTATTATTTATAGATCTCACAATTCTCACAAATCTCACAGTTACTTCTTCTCAATCGCTGATTTGTCTCTGAGGACAAAAGACCTTTTACCTTTTACTTCCTGTGTAAAGATTGTGAGAAATGTAGAGAAAGGAATGACTGGCTTTACGGCTGCTTTCTTTCATTCACGTACTTCTGGTTGGATTGTGTTTTTAAGCACAACACCGAAACTGAATGACTCCTCTGATCTTTGACCCCTGGTGATGTAACAGTGTTGATACTGAGCCCTGGCACAGCAGCTGCTTTTCAAAACACAATGAGGAATGGAGGGGCCAAAGATTCAAAATCTATTTCAAAGCTGAAAAAACAAAGAAAAAAAAAAAGAATATTTCAGATTTGCACTGTCACTAATCAAATAAATTCTGTGGCTCCTTGTACAAATAGTCAGATGCTCTTTTTCCACTGAACAAGATGCTGATTTACTTATTTCAGATAATACTGGCGAACAAGATCATCAGTTTTGTTGTTTTTTTGTATCCAGGTTCACATGCTTTAACAAGACCAAATCTATGAATAGGCCAATCGTGCAACTGGCTGAGACCATTTGAGTCCATGAACTTTTTTTAAAGATCTCATTTCTGTCATATACTGCTGTTTACACTAGTGCGTTTTCATTTTAAAACTGCTGTTTTTATTGCATTTCAGAGAAGCAATCTTCATCCACACTGTACAGAATGAAACGCATGATACATGACCATTCACACTTACTGGGCATTCGCATATTTTGCCAGCATTTGTACTTGCAGTCTACTGGTTGCGTAGTGGTCATATGACAGGGGCTTGGTGAGTCAGGGAACGCAATAGTCCAGAAGACCAATCAGATAGCCATTGTTGATAACTGCACCTCCATTTTCAAAAGTCTGCACAAAAAGGGTCTTCAGTCCTTTCAAAACTCTCCATTTTTGAGGGTCAAAGTAAATGCTGAAGTACTGTGGATGCCTGATGTGTAATCGTAACAAACCTATGCATTTTAAAATCAAATGCACTGGTGTAAACGGCACCACAGGAGAATGTGGACTCAACATATTCAACTTCAACATATCAACTTCAACAACCCTAGAAATATGGAATTCTGGATAAATTTATGATTTAATTTAATGCAAATTGCTTTACTGAAGTACTGATATACTGGTTCTATATTACAATATGTTTTCTCATTGCTTTCATATCTGTGTTTCTTTTTTGTTATTGAGAGGAAAGCTTGCAGCATGTATTTACATCTAAACATCAGGCTCAGCAGCGTGTGCAGCATTGCTATGTCAGTTATTATATCACTGCAAAGGTGTTTAGATTTAGGCTACATCCACAAGAAGCCAGAGCTTTCCCTATCCAATCTTAAATTAAATTTTTTGCCTCATCTCAAAAAAATATGTGTATCCACAAAACCATTAAAACTGACTAAAACGATGTTTTGTATGCATGCCAGTATACAGTACATGCCATGACAATTATGTGGAGCTGTAATTCTCCCACAGAGATACATAAATAAATGGAGAAAAAGACCCCAAACCAACAAGACGAGCATGGAAAATGCTTTTTTGTGAAGTTGTGGGTTCTGCAGTGCAAACACAGGCATGTTGTCTGCCATTGTTGCTGTTGTCGCTGTTTTTTGATGAAGCGGTGTTTGACTAGGGTTCAGACGTGCGTGGATGACATCATAGTTTCATAAAATATAAGGACTGGGTGTTCTGGCACCTGGTCTCAAAAATAGGGCTGCTTCCATCTGGACAAAACACCTATATGATACAAAATACAGCTTAATGTGTCTCTGTGTGGACAATATTTTTTATCTTTTGTGTGCACATGTCCGAACACAAACAAAAAATTGCTGGCTGCAGTTCACATAATGACCAATGGTGTCACTAGTAACTAATTAAGATTTTCTTAATTCTTCTTAAAGCCCCTTTAAATTTAGATGATGAAACAAAAACAATTATATTAACATATTATTAAAATTATTCATATTTATCTTCCTGTGTGTCTCTCTGTCAGAAGAGCGTGACTTTTTTGTGGTCCATCACCTGGCAGACCTGAAGGAGGGATCCATCTCTCCCCTCATTCATGGCACACCGATCACCTGCAAAGTGGAAAACACAGAGCGATACACCACCCGCTCCAAGGTGCGTTTGTGAACTTGTAATCCATTGTCTGTTGCTGTGTTATACATAACAATCTGACTATCCTGTTTGTAGGTACATGTGTGCACTCTATACACAGTCCGTCTGACACATGGCGAGTTCACATGGACGGTAAAAAGAAAGTACAAGCACTTCCAGGAGCTCCACCGAGACCTGTACAAACACAAAGTGATGCTTCAGTTCTTGCCTCTGGGGAGGTGAGCGTACTCACAGACACATGCAAATTCACTACACTTCATTTGTTTGGGCTGGAGAAATTGCATCATGTTTTCCTCCCATTGTTCATGTGATGTAAATTAGATTTGCAATACAGAGACAACAGCTGGCAGGTTTGACAGAGGAGATGCCGACTTTACATGGAAGCGATAGAATCAGGAGAACGTCTAGTAAACCGGTATATATGCACTACAGCACTAAAACCCACTGCCATCCAAAAGTTGCAAACATAATGTGTTGAACAAGATGTGTTTGTTTGTGTGTGTTTTTCAGAAATATCTGGAGGAGTATTTAAACAACTTGCTGGAAAACACCTTCTACAAGAACTATCATGGGATGGTGAGAAGCTTGCATACACATTTTATTAGAATAATTATCTGGATTCTGAAAGAAAACCTTTAGATGTTTATATATTCCTATTAGGGCTGAATGATAAATCATATGCGCAGTATTCTATAAAGCTGGCTCTGCAATCAGTTGTGAACCTTCAGCACGTGTTCATCTGGAGATGGGTTTACTGCACAAAGCTATAGTTCTCTGCCAAGCTACACAAAATATTGCATGCGATATCATCATGTGATAGTCAAATTGCAAATAATAATTTTGCGATATTGACAGCTGTTTGAGTAGCTTCTCGATTATTTATGGCCCTTTGTAGTAAATGTTGCTAATGTTAAACCTGAAAGCATGTGCAAATACAACATATAATGATGTTTTTACACAAAACTCACTTTATAGCTTCAGTCCAGTGTTTAAAGTCCTTCTGTGGAATGTGTCTTCTTACACAGAATATAGGAGGAAGCATATTTCACAATAGCATTCTAATAAGAAGCATCATTACATACTTTATTATCAGGAAAATTATAATAAGAAGAACTTAGATAAACCATATGTTGTCAAGGTCATGTGTTAATTAATTCTGTTGAATCAAATGAAAGCAGTTTTTATCTTCTGTTATCCCATAGACGGTTTGGCATTTTCAAACCATTTCCTGTGCTACTTGTGAGAGCGCCCTCTGGCCTTCTAGAGGAGATTTACTACTGATCACAGCACCATACTTTACAGTCATTTAAGACTTTTAAAGTATGACACAGAGGCACAACAGGTCATTTCTGTTACCAGATCTATTTTTAATTAAGCACCCACATGAACAAATACTATAGTAATTTATAGTAAATATACTATAGTGTTTTTATAGAATTTCCTACTCTAGAAAAAGTTATTATAATGCAAATATTATATTATTTACACATTTTTTTGAATGAATAATAATAAATTAAACAATAAATTGTGTCTTTCCACGATTGGCAGAATCACACTGTATAAACTCACAACTGAAGCGTTCTCTCTGCCTGCGTGATTTCAGACAACGTCATCAGTTCTCCTTTCACATGAACTGTCAAATACAAACACACAGTTGTCAAAATGTTCATCATGTGGACTAACTCGCAGTGGGTTCAGTGGGTGTATCACAGCACCAATAATGGTTGATCAGACTTAGCAGGCACACACAAGCACACCAGAGAAATAGTTTACATGAAAAGCTATGCTTATTCTGCAGAAACTTCAGTACAGACATCTGTTACCAATTTTATGAAACTCCGTTCCAAGAATACATCTCACACATTTATAAGGCATGTTAATAGCATAAATATTCAAATGTTTAATGAAACATAACTAATAACTCTTAATAAAATTAAGAAATTCATTATGAATATGAAAATTTCCAAAACTCTATGTCGGTATGAGACATGACAAAAATAGCATGTAAGCTTGTATGAGAGCAAAGATCGCACCGCGTACACCAGCCTAAATGCATAAAAGATCATAAAAAAACATCACAAAGATACAGAACCACATTCACAGCATTAGTGTAATGTGAGAGAAAATTAATGTTTACAGTAACCATACTGCATTAAAGACTTTTTCTGCATTATAAATAAATTTAGTGAAATTCTGGAGAGACCATAATGTGTCCTCAAAGCGAATCCAAGTTGACACCAAATACCAGTCAGTAGAAAGAAGGTGGCTGGAACAGTAAACAAACTTTGATTGCAAAATAAATAAATAATAAACCTAAGCACTAGAAGGCATCTAGGCATTTTTCCCCCTGAAGCTATATCTAGTTAAAAAGCTAGCACATCAATTGCTACCTGCTTTGATGCTCATAACCAATACAGTAATGTTTTTTATTTATTTATTAAAAACTGCTTTTATTCTAGCTGAAATAAAACAAGTAAGACTTTCTCCAGAAGAAAAAAATATTATAGGAAATACTGTGAAACATCCCTTGCTTTTGTTAAACATAATTTGGGAAATATTTGAAAAAGAAAGAAAAATTCACAGAAGGGCTAATACATTTTTAATTACTATATAATGTATAAAAATTTTATTAATTTATTGATTTTATTATTTTTATTAATGTTTTATTTATTTTTGTTTGTTTAATTCTCATTCTCAAAAGTCCATTCTGTCCCCTCATGTATGTATGTATTGACCCAGATTTCTTGTGTGTTTGCGCACACTTGGCTGATTCTAAATTAAGAGGTAACCCTTCACCAAACCTAAAACACCTTTATGAATGTCCCAGGCCTGGCCCTCACTATTTCTTCACGGTCATCACTCCTCTGTGGGATTCAAGACTCAGTGTAGCACACAGGTTTCGCTCATTACTTCTTGAGCCACCTATCTTACTTGCTTCCCAGACTCTTGGCGTTGTCCCTTTCATCACTAATACCCACATCAGCCCTCACTGACCTGGTGTACTCTAGAGACTGCTGTCTGCCCTATCCCACTAATCACACACCCATTAATAAATACAAAGTTACAGAGGATTGTGCTCGTAATATATATTTGCATATTAAAGTGTGTGTATTGTGCTCTGAGATGGACTTCCTGGCGATCAGTCCGTTGTCCTTCATCAGAGACCTTGGACCCAAAGGCCTGTGAGTACTGTGATTTTAGTACTTTTCCATTGTTGGCAGAATGTAGTTCTGATATTTTTTTTCCCCCACAGTGAGGGTTATATTCTGAAACGGTCAGGGGGTCACCGCATCCAAGGGCTCAACTGTATCGGACACCATCAGTTCTGCTTCCGCTGGTCTCGCCGCTGGCTTGTGGTGAAGGATTCATTCCTCCTGTACATGTCCAGGTGAGTTTCACCGTCATACCGATACACCCACGTCTTGGGTGTTATCTGTAACTCCAATTTGCTTCATTCTCTTTTTTTATTGTCTCATGTTAAAACATGCCTCTCGATTCGATCTGTAAATAGATAAGAACACACATCAGCCACTTACTATTTCATTATTTTTTGAAATTCACCAGTTTTTTTGGTTTTATTGTCCATCAATATGAGTCCTATTTTTCAGAACTGCTGTCATGTGAAAACTCAGATCAGTACATCTGGCATGTTTCACTTATACAGTATTGTGCAATACTGTACAGTGCAAGTGGGAATGGATTGTCTCTCTCTCAAAAAAAAATCGATCCTCTCAGCCTGCAGCTTAGTTGAGGCTTCAGAATCACAGAAGGTCAATGAAAGGTTAAAGCTGTAGTTAAAGGTATTCCAGGAGATAGTTCTTGTACTAGAAACCAGCCAGACAGGTTCTCCTCTTTTACGATTTCAGTGTAGAGGTCATGATTGTTTGGTAGGTGTGTGTGATGTTGACAGAAATAATCTTGATAATCTTTTAAATTTAAGCATATGTTTAAGATAAGAAAATGAAATATTTTTGCCATAACTCGCAAGACGTATTTTTGTTGAAAAGTGATATACATACCTGTCAGCTCCTACACTGAGACACACCCCTGGTGTCGTGTAATTTCTCAAAGCAGACACTTTCACTGCTTTCACACTGCAGGCAAATGTGGCCCAAAACCAGTCAGTTTTTGATTCCCATATGTGACTCAGATCTGTTTTTGTCAGGACTCTGGAATCTGGTCTTTTCAATTCCGATTTGTGCCACTTTCATCTGTGGTATTAAATCCAATACAGATCTGGGGTCTGATTTGCATAAAATTTGCATAGGAATCTTCTAAAATGTACATAAGAATACATTTATTTATGATTATGGCTAATATGATGATTTTTAAGTGGTTCAATTAAGTCAATACTTGAGTTAAATATGTTTAGTTTGTGTGCAGCTGTAATTAAACTCATTCTCCGGTCAAGCAATGTGAACGGTTATGTCTGAATTCATGCAACTTTTGTGAAATTTTCGATTTTACAAACATCCCCATTTTATTTCAGCAGCTGCTCATTAACTCTTGATAAGTTTACTAAACTTGTGTGGTCTGTCTTACCATGCTTGTCATAGATTATGACTTATCAGTGTTTTCAATCACATAACACTTATTTTAGGCTTCAGAAATTGAAATACACATTAGTAGGATCCAATCAACCATAAGTTCATATAAATTCACAGCTGTTGTCTGCAGAAATGGCAAAAGAAAATTTACGCAGTGTGTTGTTTGGCACATTTGGTTCAGTTTAGGACCATGATCCATTCCTTTCACACTGAAAATCTGATATTGGCCACATTGATATTGATGAACAGAATTATTAAGACATGTTATTATTACACTTTGTTAGAATATTTTTATTGTAATATATTCTATTTAATAATAGAATATCTAATATATTCTAAAATTGTATTTTTTTTCTTTGATGCCAAAGCTAAATTCCATAAATAGATATCAGCAGCCATCACATGGCTCATTAGATATGCTTAAGAAACCTTTTGGATAACTTTCAGTGTTGAAAAAGAATTGCACTTTAATATAAATCATTTTAGTAGATCCTTTTGAACAAACTATTAGTTTCTCTTAAACACAGAATTTTGAACAGTATTGTAGATATTTGTATTGATTTTGAAATCATGTTTAAGCTTTTATTTGATGTGGAAATTGGAAATGGTTGATTCAGCTCTGAATAGTCTCAGCATTGTTTCTGTTTATTTCACTCCTATTTGATGTGCATTAATATTTAATCATTCATTTGTTAATGTTTTTTTTTTATTGTTGTTTTTTTTTTTTACTGCCGTGTTTGAGCAGAGATCCTGGCATTGTGTCGTTTGTTCTGCTGTTTGACCCTGAGCTGAAGGTGCTGGTTGGACGTGTTTACACTGATATCCAACATGGTGTCTGCATCGAGAACTTCGGCAGGTAAAATAGTGCATTCTCACGACCGGTGTCAGGAAGTCTTCCTGCTCCTGATACAGATCTGATAGTCTTATTTTAGAGAGGCATGTGAAGAAATTGCTGGTATTTGTGTGTTTTGTAGGAAGCTAGTGATTAAGTGCAGCAGCTACAGGCAGGCCCAGTGGTGGAGTCATGAGATTCGCAGTCTCTCTGAGCGCAGTGATTTCTATAAGATGCATCGATTTGAAGGCTTTTCCCCACCCAGACCGGCCACCCTCACAAAGTGGTCTGTGCATTTGCATAATGCCTTGTTTCAGAGAATATTGATTTATGGGCTGGTTTGTGCAATGAATTTGGTACTAGTAAATGACTGTTGATTGACAGGTATGTTAATGGCCATGGCTATTTCTCAGACCTGGCTGATGCACTGGAACAGGCCAAGGAAGAGATCTTCATCACTGATTGGTGGTTAGTTTGAATACACACGCACACACACACACACATACAGTACATGACCTGAATGTGTCAAATCAATTAACAGAATCAATGATGCATACTTAAAAATGAGGCAAATTCTGCTATAAAATGTTGGGGTATTAGATCTATTCCAAATCACATACTGCCAGTGTATGCTTAATACTTGATATGATGGAAAAAATATATTTGACCATGACCATGTATACAGACAATAACTGTGCGTACAGTTATTGTGGCCTAATGGAAAAACATGTAATTTGGGTATTTTTATTTACTTCCTTATTTCTTATCATACTGGACAAGTGACATGGCTTATCATGTACTTCCATTCAAAATGTTGGAGTCAGTGTAAATAAATTATTTTTTTATTAAGCAAGTAAAAAATTAAATGATGGTTCACCCTAAAATAGATATTTTCACTCTCTCCTTGTTACTTGTCCATTTGTTGCAAACCTGTTAGAGTTTTATTTTTATGCTGTTGAACACAACA
The DNA here is from genome assembly GCA_903798115.1 of Danio jaintianensis. NCBI lineage: Eukaryota > Metazoa > Chordata > Actinopteri > Cypriniformes > Danionidae > Danio > Danio jaintianensis. The sequence goes on from CAIGQV010016645.1 coordinate 2,894,717, forward strand.
GAAGATGGTTTGTAGAATTGTAAACCAGTAGACATTGACTACCATGGTATTTTTTTCCTGATATGGATTTCAGTGACGACCAGTTTCCATCATTTTAAAAAATAGTTCTTCTTTTGAGTTCAGCAGAAATAGGAACCAGTGATTCTTAAGGACCATAGTCGCCTACCCCTGACCTAGTGTGTGCCTTTGGAGAACCATAATGTTAAACATTGGTTTAAACTGTCCTTATGTCTGTGGTCTCTAATGATTTTAAAATAACTTAAGATTTGAAAATTGTGTACCAAGTCTAATATGTTGGTCAGATGAATATGTGAGAAGAGTCGAACCCAAATGTTTTTTTTTGTCTACTGGGAAATTAGACATTCAGATTCTAGGAATATCTGAAATTGTTAAGTACATGAAAATTTGTAAAAGTGAAAGTGTTGTGAAAATTTTTCTCTTTGCAGGCTCAGTCCAGAGGTTTTTCTCAAACGTCCAGCAACTGGAACATACTGGCGCTTGGACAAGATTCTCAAACGCAAAGCAGTATGTGAGAGAACCTTTTTACATTTATATTCATTACCTTAATATGTAAAGGGATAGTTCATGCAGAAATGAAAATTCTGTCATCATTTATTCACCCTCCAAACCTTAAGAATTTTCTTTGTTCTGTTGAACACACAAGAAGAGATTTTGAATAATGTTGGAAATCAGTAGCCATTGACTTCCATAGCGCTTTTATTTGTTTATTCATTTATTTTTTGCTTTCAACATTCTTCAAAATCTCTACTTTTGTGTTCCACAAAAAAATTTAAAGAAATCAAGGTTTGCAGCCACTCGACAATCAGTAAATTGAGATTAAATTGTAACTTTTTAGTGAAAATACAATGAAACCGTATATATTATTTATTCATTCATTCATTAATTTTCTTTTCGGCTTAGTCCCTTTATTAATCTGGGGTCGCCACAGCGGGATGAACCGCCAACTTGTCCAGCGTATGTTTTACGCAGCGGATGCCCTTCCAGCTGCAACCCATTACTGGGAAATATATATTATTAAATAAAAAATAATTCTATTAATAATTATTAATATTTTGAAAGATGTTAGGAAGCAAACAGCTAATGATAGCAATTGTCTTTCATAGTTTAATAGCTACTGTGAGCTCTCTGGTTGACTGTATTTAACCAGACAAAACATTACATCTGTAAAGACTTTCATAAATTTACCATGACGTGTGTGGGTTGTTTAGGAACAGGGAGTAAAGGTGTGTGTGCTGTTGTATAAGGAGGTAGAACTGGCTTTGGGCATCAACAGTGGATACAGCAAGAGAAAACTGATGAGCCTGCACCCCAATATCAAGGTCCATACAGCATAATTCTGTCACATCATAACAGCTGTCTTACTCTGAATTCTTTCCAGGTCAGCTTTTAGATGACTCAATCCCAATCCATTTCTTTTTCTCTAGGTGATGCGTCACCCTGATCATGTGGCCTCAGTTGTGTTCCTCTGGGCCCATCATGAAAAAATGGTTGCCATCGACCAATCGGTGGCCTTCGTGGGTGGGTTGGACCTTGCATTTGGGAGGTGGGATGACAGCGATTACAGGCTGAGCGATTTGGATTCCCCAAAACCAGCCAGTCCTGCAGAGGCAGCATCAGAGGTACAGCTGTGACCAGTAGATCTGATGTTGTCCTCAAGCGACCTTTTGGTGTCATACTCTTCCTCTGTCCCCATTTAATTTCACTCTTTTACCTCCCCACTCCACTCCCACTCCCTCTGTGTGTCTCAGGCTGACACTGTGGACGGCTCTGCAGTTCCTCTGACACAGCCTGCGTCAGAGTGTGAGGATGAAGTAGATCTGAGCTGTAATGCCCTCTTGTGGCTGGGAAAAGATTACAGCAACTTTATCAAGCGGGACTGGACACAGCTGGATCAGCCCTTCCAAGGTAAACAGGCCAATCCAAAACAGCATAATTGTGAATAAATAAACATTTATGTATTGAATGTTCCCTCAAAGTTTATAGCAGGACATACAGTACCTCATGTAGGCCATGCATTGCTTGTTGTCTTGGTGTAATGAATGCAATGAATTGATTTTCTGATCTTTTTTGAGAAAACAAGATCTATGAGATATTACCAGGGTTCCCACGTGTCTTGAAAGTATTTGAATTTCAGACATATGGACTCAAGGCCTGGAAAGTACTTAAAAGCAAATATGGGTTCTTGAAATTAAATTTGTTAATGGTGTTATTTCAACAACTGTACTGTGCTGCTGTCAAAAACAGAATGAGAAAAGTAATTTAAAAGTACTCAGTTGAAATCTTATACAAGAACTATGACAAATAATGCACATTTTATTTATATTTCAGAAACCACGTTGGAATACTTTGAACATTACTGAACAAAATGTTTGAAAATGACACATTCAGAACATCATCATTACTCTGATATTTTAATGTAAATATTAAGTGTATGTGAAATGTTAAGTACAGTAAGGACTTTCATATGCTGGGGTGTGAATTACAAAGGTGCTTGATTTGAAATTAATAGTGCTTTAAAAAATCTTTGACAGTTTAGAACATTAGTTTGGTTTAACAAGAACAAAGGTAAGGAAAAATTCAATGCGACTTCAAACATTAATGTAGCTTTTGCTTTTGTCTCTTAGACAATGTTGACAGGACTCAGGTGCCACGCATCCCCTGGCGAGACCTGGGTGCATTGCATCATGGGAAAGCAGCCAGAGATCTGGCACGACATTTCATCCAGCGCTGGAACTTCACTAAGGTTGGAAATAAAATATTACTTTTTTTGTTCTAATTTACTACATACGCACTACAAACTTTTACAACAGTTTTTTTTACACATTGCCTATTTTCTGTGTAAATTAACAGATTTTTAAGAACAAGTATAAGGATGACTTCTACCCGTATCTCCTGCCAAAATCTCACTGCACAGCAGACAAACTGCCATTCAGCATCCCCGGTGCCACAAAAGCCTCTGTACAGGTACACACGTGTACCCATCCTTTTCTTTTCTTTTCCCCCAAATGTCATTTATTTTGTCCTCTGCCGTCATCTACATGTTTTTTCTTTTATTCCAGGTTCTTCGTTCAGTTGATCGCTGGTCTGCTGGCACATGTGAACACTCAATCCTCAATGCTTATGTGCATGTTATTGAGAAGAGCCAGCATTACATTTATCTAGAGGTAACAGTCGCCCTGTGACCTTACAGAAAGCATTTGCTTCTGACTCATAAGACTCAGCACACACACAGCTGAACAGACACTGCGCTTTGTTCACACACAGAGTCTCAGTGTTTTGGAGTTGTTTGCACTGTTTTCTCCCACTAGGATCATGTGATTGCACTGCATTCAGCTGGCAGCACACAATAGCTCTCTGCTTTGGCCTCATGCTCAGACACAGGGTCCTAATGCAAGTCATCTAAGCCTGAGAGAACACAACACGTGCTTATATTACATCAGGAGGAAATGTTTGTGTCCATGCAGAAATTAGAATAAAATACAGAATGATAAAATCTTTACATTTAAAGATAAAAAAAAAACTTTTTTATTAAAAAAACTGGTAAAATTTACTGATAATATTTAGATATTAAAATACAGTGTTATACAGTACTACAGCCCAATTTATACTTCTGCGTCGAGTGCACATGGTAGGTCTGAATGTAATACATAGCCTATTCATAACCTTTGCACATTCACGTATTCTTCGACATACCCTGACTTTTTATTTGTTTTATAAGAATGTCCCTAGTGTAATTGTTTGGAAATAATAAATATTTTCCTTAGAATTAAATGTCATTTGTCTGATTGTAATGATATTAAAATATACAATATATACTTTTATAAATATACAAACTGGCTCCAGGTTGTTGTTTATAGAACTTTTAGGAAAAAATGTCTACTAGATCAAATGTGAATAATAATTTTTTTTTAATGATTTTCAGACAATCATATTCTTACATTACTTGATGCCCAGATTATAGAAAACACATGAAACGTATTAAGAAAACTCTTCTGTGTGATTTCTGTTTGTCAGAATCAGTTCTTCATCAGCTGTGCCGATGAGAAGAATGTCCACAACACCATCGGAGATGCCATTGTCAAGCGAATCTTACGAGCTCACAGGTCTCTTTCTGCTGGAAAAAATTATACAGTTCAGTCAAAGAAATTCTGTGTTTCCTAGCATGAAGTGTATACTTTATTTGTGTTGTTCTAGTGAGGGGAAGAAGTTCAGGGTCTTTGTTGTCATTCCTCTGCTGCCCGGCTTTGAGGGAGACATCAGTCAGGGTGGAGGAAACGCCATTCAGGCAATACTGCATTTCACCTACAGGTACAGCACACACACAAAAAACTGTTTATTATATTTTTTTAAACTTTCAGTTTATGAGGACTAGTGGTGTCAAACGTTTAATCGCAAACCTAAAATAAATGTTTGTATTTATATAATGTGTGTAACATATATATTGTGTATATATAAATAAAAAATATATGAAATACAAAACAAATACAAAGTGTGTGTGTGTGTGTGTGTGTGTGTGTGTGTGTGTATAATACAAACATTTATTTTGGATGCAATTGATTGTGATTGATTGTTTGACAGCACTAATGAGGAGACATAAACAGTTAATGTTAGCATTATAATACCCATCTCATTATACAAACCTGTCTCTCCTTACACACACAGCCAACAAATCTACAGTTACACACACACACTCTCTCTACCCACAGTTTTTAAGCATGTCTTGCTAACAGAACTTTTCTGTACACAGAACGATTAATCGAGGAGAACACTCCATTCTTTCAAGATTAAAGCAACAAAGTAAGTATCTGACAGAAGCATATTTAGCTGTCTGTAATACTTCCACTCTGGTGCATTGTTTATATTTTAGGATCCTTTCTTGTTCTCCATCTGTTCCTTTCCTTCTGTCTGTTTATATAAGTGATTCTAAATGATTGAGTTTATTCATTGTTGTTTTTTTCAGCCACGCATTATAGCATTCAGGCCATTAACCAATCTCACAGATGGTTTGGCATTTATTGTTGTAATGATTGTGTCGTCTTCTCATCAGTGCAGGACAAATGGACGCAGTATTTTTCTCTGTGTGGTTTGCGGACGCACTCTCAGCTCGGGCCGTCTCCTGTTACAGAGCTCATCTATGTGCACAGCAAAGCCCTCATCGCTGACGACCGTTGCTACATCATAGGTGAGAGGCTCTGCTTCAGATTAATACAATAAATAGCACATAACTGACTATTTGTAAAGCATGATGTACTGATCTTTATGTACATGGCCATCAAAAGTTTCAGGTCAGGATAAGTATGATTCAAATTGAAGAAATATTTCATTAAAATTCTGTCTTGGAAAAAAGTATGGGTTGCACAGAAATATTCAAGTGGTAGTTCAACCAGAAATTAAAATTCTGTCATTATCTACTCACTTTTCACTTGTTTCAAACCTGTTTGAGTTTTTTGTTGAACACAAAAAATATATTCTGAAGAATGCTGGAAATCAGTAGCCATTGACTTCGATAATATTTATTTTCCTGCTATGAATCTCAGTGACTAATTGTTTCCAACATTTTTTTGTGTTAGAAAAACGTGGACATTAGAAAAAAGAAAATCAAAGTTTCAGAAGAAGTTGAGAAAAAAACATTTCTATGTGTGCTATTCCTTTAAAATAATAATGAATAATAACAAAAATGTCTCCAAATAACATTTTTACTGACCAGCCCTGATGATATCTACTAAAATTACTTCTAAAGTTCATTTGAATTATTTTAACCCTTTAAATTATAGTTTGTTTACATAATGAAATGGTTGTTTTGTTAAATACATTTTTCCCATGTACTAAAAGTTAAGAATTTTTTTTCTTGGTCAAAAGTCAGTAAAAACAACATTTAAATTTGATGCATTTATCAAAATTTGTCAAAATACATCCATACCAACAAATAAATAAATAAATATTGCTTTAATGGGCTTAGCTGGGGACATATTTGTACTAAAAATCCTCAGAAGAACTATGTTAGTATAGAAAAAAAGATTTATTAAAGGAAAAATATTTTATTTATATATATATATATATATATATATTAAATTTTTAACAAAATTTTCCCCCACTATCCCATGAATGCCGATACAATACTGGAAGTACTGATCAAAGTTCTTCAAAATGTCCTTCCTCTCCTGTTGTTATCAGGGTCAGCCAACATCAATGACAGGAGCATGCTGGGTACTCGCGACAGTGAGCTGGCAGTGCTGGTGGAGGATGAGGAAAGAGTTTCTTCAGTCATGGACGGAGAGGAGTACCAAGCTGGACCGCTGGCAATGGCCTTGCGAAAGGAGTGCTTCAGGTCAGTTTATTTAAGCTCAAAGCAGCAATGTAGATGCGTCAGAGTGTGTTTAAAATTGTCAAGGTTTCTGTGAAGAAGTCAGAAAGAGTCAGACTCACAAAACAGCTTTAATCAAGCACATTTTGAAACTTACATTGGAGTTTCTGTGGTCGCTCATGATCAAGATTAAAATCAAGAGTATTTTAAACATAGCCTGGAAAAGTCATGCAAATATCCACTTTTTTGGATATGTTTTGCATAGAGGCTCAGAGAGCTGGATTTGGTTCCAGCACAGAGTTTGCAGTCTGAATCCAGTTTGATAAGCTAACAAGACCAGAAAATCGCAGCAAGACCCATGTCTTTCTGTTAAGCAAGAATAAATATATGCAGCATAGCCAGTGTACACTACTGTACAAACGTATGCATTGATTAGATTTGTTGTTGTTGTTTTTAATATTGCGAAAGCCTACATTTTCTTTAATTATTACTGCAGTCTTCGGCTTTAAATGGTGCTTCAGAAATCATTCTGATTTGCTGATTTGGTGCTTAAAATATTTTTTGTTATTTAGAGCAGGGGTGTTAATTATGCGGCCCAGCGGGTGAAAACAGCCCACAAAGGTGTCTAATCTTGCCAAAAAGATGATTCAAACTTTAATATAAAATAATAAATAATATATTGATTTTCAGAAATTGAAGTGCATTTGCTACAATACCTTCTCCAGACAGTTTAGAATGAACAAAATAAATGAGCTAAGCATCGTCTGCTGTAATACTGTCATTTTTTTTTTCAATGTTCATGCTTGCACATTGTAAAAATTGTTCAGAAACAATTGAGTCCAGAAACACTGGCTGCATGACAAAGCCTATGAATGCTGTTACGATTAACTTCTAATTCAAGATATGAATGCTAATTATATCCTTGTAAGACTCCTTTTTATATTTATGTCATATTATATTAGCCTTTCTCACAAGCAAGGGTGCCCTTTTCCTGAATGTCAGTACATTCACAAATGATTTTATTTTAAACAGCAGTTCAACAAAGAAAATGTTAGTAGTATGTGAATTGTGTTTTAGGCACAATGTTATGGTTTCACCAAAGAAAATGGTTCCAAACAAAGCCAGAACAGAACATCTGTGCATCTCTGAACACTGAAGTTTTATTTCTGAATGAATCTGTTTTGAACAAGTCAGCGATTCAATGATTCATTCATGAAAGCAGTCATTGATTTGTTTCTAAATGTATGAGCTGTTTCAAATTAATCATTTGAATGACTGATACATGAAATAAAGTTTTGACACCCCTGATTTAGTGTAACATTTTGGTGAAAGGATTCTTTGGTGAATACAAATATTCTGTAACATTATTAATACTTTTACTTATGAATAGCATTACAATATTGTGTTCTTTCAAAAAGTTTCATTAAAAAAAAAAAACTCTAACTCACCATTAACCCTTGAACGGTTTTGTTTGATTCACACCAAATGACTCATGAGCCAGAGCCATAAGAAACATTTAAGACAAATCACACACACTTAAAGGGTTGGTTCAAAAACTAAATAAAAATTATGTTATTAATTAATCACCATCACGTTGTTTCAAATCCTCGAGACTTTTGTTTGTCTTTGGAACACAATTTAAGATATTTTAGATGAAATCTGAGAGCTTCCTCATCCTCCATAGACAGCAATGGTCTCAAGATATTCAAAGGCCAGAGAAAACAAAAAAACATCTTCAAAACAGACCATATGCCTTCAGTGTTTCAGTCAGAGCTCTCGAATTTCTTCTAAAATATCTTAATTTGTGCTCCGAAGACGAACGAAGGTCTCTGGGGATTGAAACAACATGAGGGTGTGTAATTAATAACACAATTTTCATTTTTGGGTGAACTAACCCTTACAGGTTTACTGTTTCAAATCAGTATGATCAAATCATAATGCTGTTCAGCCTGTAAGACTCAAATATTAATTTCAAAGTTCTGAAAGGGTTGAATTGATCAAATTTGTTATGATATGCTACCTTATCTGCAAGCACAGTTAATGGGACCCCAGATACAAATATGCAATAGTTTATAGCAAATAATAACAGGCTGTTCAGTTTTTGACATTTCTCTCCCTGAAATACCTCTAACAGTCTTTCGTCTATTTGAATAACGTGAGAGCTGTGATAGATCTGTGTTTGTGCAGTGAAGCACCTCAGCTTCCCATTTTGTCCAGTTTCTCCCCTGCCTGTGTAGGAGTGTGTGAGTGAAAAAGAGGTGTGTGTTTGTGATTTGTGTTGGCACGCTGCGTTCCACACTGCCAGCTACCAGAACATCTCTCGGTTGCCAATGGAAACAGTGAGATGCTTCTAATGATGCGTGTCTGCAGCACCTTCTACTGCTGGCCTTCAGATGCGTGACCTCAAGCCATTGTGTTCATGTCCGTCTCTGGGTCTTATGATTTCATTGAGTTATTTCACTCTAATCTCCTCACATAGTGAGACTTCCTACTGAGTGTACTTTCCAGAGGGAGCAGCATATTAGATTGTTGAGCAGTTTTGATATTTCCTTTTGTGATGTTTCCCCTGATGTATGAAGCAACACGTTATTAAATTACCTTTCAATATAATCTGATTCAAGTTTAAAATGATATTATGATGTAGACTGAGGTTGTGCAACCTAAGGCAGTTTTCACTCAGTGTGTATTAGAGATTTGAATCTAAACCTGGTGCATTTTTTCTTTTCATGTAAGCATTTATGAACATAACAAACACTCTCAGATCTACAGACTGAAATCACCTTGATTTTCATTAAACATGATTTGATTAATTTCCTTACTTTTGTCAGTACAGTGTTGTCCATTTTGAAGTGTTCTCTTGTGGACGTGAACCGAATCGTTAAGTAATTGTAAGAGTTTAACCAAATAAAGTACTGAATATGGTTCAAATCTAGAGTTTTCAGTTTTTTAGATGCTAGGACCTCCAAATATGATCATTCTCCTGCAAAAGAGAAAAATGTCATGTAAAATACATTTATTTTACAAAAATGTAAATACATTAATATAGCTTTCTTGAATGAAGACCAAATTTATTCTGTGAAAAATCTATATTATAAATGGATTTAAAATATTATTTGGAAAACATTTAGTTTTGGTCTTGTTTTGTCTTAGTCTTGACATATTCTGGTCTTGATTAAAACTACTAAATGAGTTCACACTTTAAAAAGATAGATGATATATGCATTTTATATCTTAATCTTTTTATTGGTCTTTTGTATGACAAAACAAGTTAAATATTGAGAGAGGTAAATAGTAATATATTGACTTGTTAATCCCTTCCCCCAAACCCTTGTTCATTAACTCAATTAACAATACAAGGAAAAAATGTATATAAGTATATAAATATCAAAACTACCATTCAGTGGTTAGCACTGTCGCCTCACAGCAAGATGGTCGCTGGTTTGAGTCCCGGCTGGGTCAGTTGGCATTTCTGTGTGGAGTTTGAATGTTCTCCCCGTGTTGGTGTGGGTTTCCTCCAGGTGCTGCGGTTTCCCCCACAATCCAAAGACATGCGATATAGGTGAATTGAATAAACTAAATTGGCCGTATGTAAATGAGTGTGTATGGATGTTTCCCAGTGGACTGGGTTGCGGCTGGAAGGGCATCCGCTGTGTAAAACATATGCCGGAATAGTTGGTGGTTCATTCCGCTGTGGCGACCTCTGAAATAGAGACCTAGCCAAAGGAAAATGAATGAATGAGTGAAATACCAAATTAAATTAAACATTAATTTATATATAGTTTGTTAAGTTTAGTTTTTTTTTTATATATGTACTGAAAAACGCTCCACCTGTGGGACTATCAGTTAAGGTGTAAAATTAAATGTTGCCTATATTGAAATTATGTTTACCATTTACCTCGTCTCCACAGTGTACTACTTGGAGCCAAATCTGACCCCTCTCTGGACATTGATGATCCAATCAGTGATCATTTCTTCAACGATGTCTGGAACAAAGTTGCCCGAACAAATGCCATCATATACGAGAAGGTGAGTGATAGAGCATTTGTTCTGGATTTTCTCCAAACTCCCCTAAACGCCATTTATGAAACTGATGTTTTTAAGCAAAGGTTTTCATTTTAAGTCATTGTGCAGGATTTGAGCTGATACAAATGCACTGAATGCAGGTCTAAACCACAGTAAAACCTGCAATTACTGTAATTTGCAGGTTGTGCAGAAGTCCTGCAGACAATAGCACCACTCCCATACACTGCTGCTCTATCATTACCCTTATATTTACACTTGCATTTATAATCCCGATGTGTGCATGTACTAGTTATGGATTAGTTTTCCAAAATGTTTTGGCTTTAAAATAAACATCAGGTTGCAATATTGCACCAGTCAGTGTTTCTGCTGCAGTACCCTTTCTTCACTGTGCAGGTCTTCCGATGTCTTCCACTGGACTCTATCCGCAACTTGCGTGAGCTGATGGAACATGTAAACTCAGAGAACCTCAGTCTTGCTGAACCGGAGAAAGCCAGAGAAGAGCTCCAGGCAATCCGGGGCATCCTGGTCCATTTCCCACTGCACTTCCTGTGTGAGGAGAACCTGCTCCCGCCACTTAAAAGCAAAGAACGAATGGTTCCTATTGATGTGTGGACATAGCAGGGAAGAGTAAATGGTCTGAAGTGTGCCAGTAAAAATCTAAAATTAGTAAGAAGGTACGGTGGTGACCAAAACGCTTTTGGTTTGGACTGAAGTAATGGATGATTAGCTCTGAACACTAAACCAGATATAGAGTAGAATAATCTATTTAAACATTAATAACAGGAGAATCAAACAGTGCAGTTGCTTATACATGACAATACAGCCAAATGACTTTGATGTTCTCCCCAAATACCCATTACAACCACAAAAGTTGAGATCTGAGTATTTAAGATGGCCGAATGTTGCATATCGAGGGTGGAATGAGAACAAGGAAAGGAGAAATGAGCCAATATGGCGAAAAAGAGAAAATCCAGATTTCAGAGTTTAAAATATTTCACATCTCCTAACCAAGTGAGATGCTGTGGTGATGACAGCCACACTGTTTGATTTGTCCATTTTGGTTTGGATTAAACTAATGTACGATTAGCTCTGAACACTAACACAAACACCGTAGAAACACATGATGATGTGTGAGAATCTAAAAACCATTTATACCAGGAGAATTGAACATGTGAATGTACACGTGCATGTGAAAATGCAATGCAATGAAATTACTTAGAAATTGCACCCAAATGCCCATTATGTCCATAAGAAGTACTGATCTGAGTATTTAAGATGGCCGAGTGCTGCATATTGAGGGTGGAATGAGAACGAGGAACAGTGAGAAGAGCGAACGAGGTGAAAAAGAGAGAGAGAGAGAGAGTATTTTTGATGGCCGAGGAACAGAACGTACATTTATTGTTGTGAATGTGTGTGGGCGGTTAGCGTTGCTTTACCTTCTCTTCCGTCTCTCTTTATTTCGTTCTTTCGTGCACTACACCTCTCAATGCAGTGGCAGCAAATCTGTCAGAACATTTGTGGTTGTTATGGTGACGGGTATAAAGAGCTGACTTGGTCTTGGCTGCTGAGAGGAGAGATAGAGAGAACGAAAAGAACAAGAGAGGAAGAGATCGAGAAGAGAAGGAAAAAATAGACAAACCGTTAAAAACAGGGATAGAGGTTAGGTGGGAGAGAAAAGTACCAGTGTACTTGGTCACGAAAATTACATAATGTATGTGTGTGCGTTTTGTCTTTTTAAAAAAGCAGGAAGGGGGGAGTGTTACGGAGCAGGGATCAGGTGGGGCATCAAACATGGTGAGATATTCAGGGGGAGTCTCAGCTCAACATTTATCACCCCCCCTTCCCAATCTCCATGACAACCAGGAGAAATTATTGTTATGCAATAATGTCAGCAGCCCAGAAGATTCCACTTTGGGTTTTTCGGAAGGGGTTTCGACACTAGTGGAGAAGCACACTGGAGGCCAGATAGGCAAAGCTAAATTTATCAATGCCCCACTTTATAAGTGATCATCACTAATCTGCCTGTGTACTGTGGAATGCTATAGGTGACTTACACTGCACTAGAAGAGAATGTTTTAGGGTTTGACCACTAGAGATATGATCATTAATATACTGTAACATTCCAATCATCATAAGCAATCACCTTTATGAACTGACAATTATGCTTTTTAAACAAAACAAAAAAAAAACACACTCTACACTTGTTCAGACGTACTAACATATCTGCTCTTTTTTTGCACATTTTATACTTTTAATGTAAATAGGATTGCTTTTATTGACGAAGCATATAGAACTCACAGACTAATACTTAAATTAATCTTTGCTAACACTGTGTTTTCACTACATCTGGATGTCTGGTGTAGACTTTATCTAGGGTAGATGACATGAAATTTTTTTCAGATAAAAACAAGGCTGTGAAAGATGAACTGTGATTTCTGAAAATAATTTTTATGAAGTTTCAGTCTACTGAAAGTGTTTAAAGCAGTTTATATGTTGTTAAACAACAGTACAATATAATGAACAAGCTTGTAACTCTCACAGCCTGGTTTTCATTCCTGTCAGAAATGAAATACGGTGCTACCCTGACTAAAGGTCTATAAACTAAACTATAAACGATTGTTTTTCTAAATGTATGACACATTTTTGGTTCAATGGCTATAAATGACATATCATAGTTGTTTGTAAGCAACTGAGCAATCAATAATTTTTCTTCCATCTGTTCTCTGTCTCAATAAATATATATATTCTATACTTAAGTTGCTGTGTGTGTGAAGTTTTGGCAACATTGTGAGGATCAAAATAGTTCCTCAAAGGTAGTAAAGCCTGAAATCACCTACGTTGTGAGACCCAGCCAACAATGTTTAATTATTTATACAGTAGCTTTACTACACTCAAGGTCACTTTACAGAGCAGACAAAACTAAAATGTGCTGGAAAATCCAAAACAGTACAAAACTTAGAGGCAAAGGGTTATAAGAAGCAAGTTAATTAGGGGAAAACTCTGTTTGAGATGAAAAATTAAACACTTTAAAGTAATAGGTCACCAATATATTTCTGTCATAGTTTACTCCTGTATTATTCTGTTCTGCAGAACATAAAATATATTTTGAATAGTGTTGATAAACATTGATTACTGTTAAAAAAACACAAAAAAAAAAACACTAATGAACACAAAATTATGACATTTTTGACAATGTTTTTTAATGGACTAATGTGTGTGATGGTTTTAAAAAGTTAAAGCGATTTTAAAATGCAATAGAATGTCAAGTTAAATGTTAAGTCTCCAAAATACTAAAAATACAACGTTTGTGATCGTGCACTGCAATACTTTTGACAGGATCATCCCGGTGTCACCTGTCTCCAGCGTAAGCAGCTTTCCTCAGGTAGTTTGTCCCAGAGGCAGCACCGTAGCGCTTCTCCAGTCCAGGAAGACGGGAGTGAGAAGCGCAGAGGAGGGAGGGGGAGGAGAAGGAAAGTGGCTGGAAAACAGTGTTGTGTTTTCTTGCAGAGGAGGGACGTCACAGCCCGACCACAGACAGCAGAAGCACGAGCAGGATCATACCAAGACCGGAGAGAGAAGTTCAGTCGGACAAATCAAAACATACGGCATCAGTGCAAAAAAACAAAGTTGGCTTCCCGAGGCGACTCATTAGCGAGTGATTGAATAACGTTAATCAGAATATTATGTATGCATCGTGACGAGTCGCTGCCTGCCATTAGGGCTGAAAACAAGGGACTGTTTATGGTTCTCCGTTGTTCCCCCTCTCTTTCGCTCCCAACAAATCGGTGGAGGTTTTGCGCACAACCGGGAGGTGCCGCTGACTGACGGCAGGAGGGAATGAAAGTTTGCCAGGCGGGCGGAATTTTATTCGACGTAAACACTTCTTGTTTTTGACACCGGGGCTGTGTATTTCATTTAAATACACGTTGTATGGACTTTTAAAAACTGTGGACATTAACTGAGCCGAGCAGGGACATCGAAATCCAGGCAGAAATCCTGTTTAAGGCGTGTGCGTGGGTTGCGCCGTAACATGACGGCTGTGGCAGATTGACGAGGATATCACGAGCGCCGCTGTTTAGGATCGTGAAGTTCTGCCTGAGTATTTACATATTTTCGCGATTACTTGCATATCTACGCTTCGTGTATAGACTAATCTTACTGTTTGACTGAGGTAGGCTCGGCTTAATTTACGCAGTACTGCCAAAATGAGTGTAGAGAAGGAGCGCAGTGTGGCACATCTGATTCGAGCTCGTGTAAATGTTGCCATGCAATCTTTAGGATTATAGGCTCAACATCAGCCTTTATCATCGATAACTGCAGAATCTCGCCTGAAGAATCGGATTTCTTTGGCCTTAAAAGAACCGTTTGTTCTCCGGTAAAGAAGAAACAAACATTTTATGGTCAGAAATCCTGCAGCTGTTGTCGGTTGAGCTGGTCGCGGCCAAATGTTTCAGCGGGGACCTCGCAAGTTTTTCTGAACTGTCCCTTGAAATAAACATTGTGATCAAAAAAATAATAACTGCAGTCTTCGAGGACGTCTTTTCAATAGTCTTCAGAAAACGTTGTGAAAATGTCAGAAAACGCACCTACGCGGAGTCTGGATGACATCGACCTGGCCGCCCTGCGGGTGAGTGACTGTGTGTTTTTGAATGTGTGTGTTGCTCACCTGCCTGCACCTGTCAGAGGCCTTCTCACCCAAACAAATCCATAACGGCACCAATATTATGTCATATGAGGGATAATATATACACATCAACGATTGTAAATGTTTACTAGCTCGTGTTTGTTTGTTTTATTCTGCGAGCAGGTGAGTCCTGGGCCTGTATTTGTGTATTGTGTAACATAATAATCCAGGCCTGGAGTGTTTATGTGTTTGTCTGTATGCAAGTCTAGGTCTCTCTCTCTCTCAAACACCCACATTTGTGGTTTGGTAGGGCCTACCTTGCAAATAAGTGTTGACAGGGACTGTAATCTTAGCATAACTCTCTTGTTATGTGGGGAATACCCTGCAAAACATTAACCTTAGTGTAACTTTCTGTTTAGCCCATAGCTTTTTTTGTGTGTGTTTACCTTCAATACAATCGTGATAGAATCATTCAGTGGACTGTCTGTGTTTTTTGTTTTGTTTTATGGCGTCAGTTTATTTATTTAACAAAAACTCAGCATTCCCTACTGCCCCGGTGCTGGAAAATGTGAGTTAATGGATACATCAGATATTTTTGCATCAACAGTTTTGTGAAGGGAGAAAATTAGTTGCCCACTTAGCAGAAGTAGGCAGATTATTATCTTGACATGAATCCAGACTATGTGACAAGATGACAATCCTTTACCAAAGTCTGTTTTAGCATGAGACTAGCCTAATATATTTTAGTAAACCCAATACGCACCTACGTAATACATAAGGATATAAAGAATCTTTGAAAGTCTTGTATGTTTGCCAAGGCTGCATTTATTTGACCAGTAATAATGCTACTACATTTTAAAATATCTCATGTTTTGCGAAAGCATTTTTGCAGGATTCTGTAATGACTAATCCTGTGAAGAAAAATCCTTGCAGTATTATAAAGTGTTTGTCACATTGAATAAATTGTGTTGTTACTGAAAGTATACTATCAAAAATATATGTGCCTGGAAGAATCAAAAAGGGGATATTCACACCAATGCCATGCCATGGAAGAACCTTCTTTTGGTTCCCTTTTATAGAAAGTTCTTTCTTTTCATAGTGCGAAGAACATTTTCAAAATCTAAAGAACTTTTTTTTTACCATTGCAAAGAAAAGATACCACGGATGTTAAAGGTAATTCATGGAACCGTCAATGCTAGTAAAGAACCTTTATTTTTTTAGTGTGATTTCTTTCAAATCTTCCTGTCCTCACGCCTCTGAACAGCAGTGTGTGTATATATTAGCCTCAGAATAGCTAGCGTTTGTAGTGTACTAGAATAGTCCCTCTGTAGTTAATGTGCAAGCAGAACAGAAGGCTAATCTAGTCCTCTAGCTTAGTGGTATGTTAGCAGGTGGCTAATCCAGTGTCTTAGGGCTAATTACACTCAGTAATTAGGTGACTTCCTGCATATATATCTGCCATTCACAAAGAAATATTTTCATTTTAGGTTTAGCTTCTGCTTTAGTTCAGGTTTTGTTTTCATTTATTTAAATAAATACAGTCCCATGAAGAAGGGCAAATATAACAATTAGATAAAAATGCTATCAATTATGTAATGTTTAATTATGTAACGTTTTATGGAAAATATTTATATATTGTCTGGTAATGAATGTATATATAAATGTACACATCATTCATTTTGATCAGTTCTCTTGATTTGCACTTAATGGGTCCATGTTCATGCATGTTTCAATGAGTAAAATCTTCATTTGAACTGTTTTATTTATTTGTTTAAAATGACAATAGATCAATATATGATCCATGATTTTATACCTTAAAATGTACACCACACTATTACAAAGTATGTATGTAAGTGTGTATGTGTATATATATATATATATATATATATATATATATATATATATATATATTCTTCTTTGAAACTTAAACAGTTACATGTGTTAGGGTGGTTGTGAATTAGCTAGAAACATTAGAGCTGAGGCCATAACTCTCCTTCTCTCTTGTGTGTTGGTACAGTGAGTTCCTGGGCACGGCTCTCCAGGGTGTGATGTGTCTGATATTGCCCCTAGAGAGAGAGCAAGAGCATGATGATTCACTTCTGCTCATTGTTTGATAGCTGTCCTATATAACACCCACATATCGCGTCTCTCACACTACGCTCATAGACGCTTATTTAAGGGAGCAAAGCACATGTACATTATCACAGGAGGCCTGCCTTACATGTGGCCCTCCAGCTAGAGTTGCAGACTGCTGAGGTGGTTTGTAGTTTCATGGTATTGTTATGAACTTGAGAACCACCTGCTCTCCAGTTCACCTGTGGTCATCTCAATTTCAGTTTTTGTAAGGATCACTTTTTTAAAAAGTTAGCCTTGCCAGAGCATCAAAACTTAGCATAGAAGCGCTGTAGAAACAAGTTATTTTCTAGCAGCTGAATTTAGTAAACTAATATATTTAAACGCGTCTATTACATAATCATATTAGCAGCCATTTGACGGTTGGGTTGCTTATGTAAATGAAATAAAAATGCTAATGACATCATCACAAACCAGAATATCAATGGGCTAAGATATTAGGTAAACACAAACTAATGAATATGCACAAGGTAGCTTTTAAATGAAACAGAAGCTCGTCATTGGTTGATCAGAATAAACCAGCTGTCAAATAAACAAGCTGAACAAAAAGTTTGTGTAAAGCCAGATGTTTTTTTTGTGTGTATTATTTGCAAGGAGCAATTGTTTATGAATGCGTATTGGTTTCTGCATTCGTGAGGTCGCAGGTTAATGATGTAACTTGATAGTTCTTAAATATTGATATCTGTAGGATGGCTCTTATTATTTTATTACCTTACTATGTAATGGCTTCATCTGTGGTCTAAAAGCTGCAAGCTGTTCACAATATTTTCCAGCTGTTTCCATTTTCCAACCTACATTTGAAGTCTTTGTGTTGTGTGTTTGTGTATACATACACACTAAGTAGTCTAGGTATGTTTACTAGTTACAGGGATGTGATTTTCCCATATACAGTAAATATGGATTTCCGACGTATTTTCCAACCTCTGAGGGATGACCATTTGTGTAGCTTGTTTTTTTTTTTCGTTTTTTTTGTGGGGTAAGGCTTTTTTTCTTTTTGACAACGTATTGAGCTTATGCTTCACGCGCCATGAAGGCGCAATCTCAGATGAATATTTTTGGCCTGAGACTTCCGGTCTTTTTCACCTCCATTGATTTTTAGACGTTTAAACAGCTCGTTATGCTGCTTATTGTTGCAAACTGATATTTTCATATTATATTATTCTACTTTTTACATACAGTCATGAACACACTTGTTTGTAGAGCAAGCGGTTTGACCATTTTCTGCCATTTATTTTTCTTAGTCTTGTCTCCCATAGGCAACTGAAGCGGAAGTTCTAAAACAATTGCAAAAACGAGTGTCATGACAGTACAAGTTACCAACTGCCATAAAATGTTTAATATGGAAATTCTTCTCATCTAAGTATCAGTTAAATCCTAATTATAGAGTGTTTACAGAATGAAATTGCTTTATTTTTAAGAGCAAGATTTAATGGCTTATACCAGTACAAATGTTTCTAAAAATACAAATTCTCCATTTATAATGACTGTTATTACATGTGCATTAATGCAGACAGTATTGATTAATTTAGGTGCGTCATCTAGCGGCTGTGTTGAACAACTCTTTTGAGCTCACTGTGTTAAAGAGTGCATTGATTCATTCATTCATTCATTCATTCATTTTCTTTTCGGCTTAGTCCCTTTATTAATCTGGGGTCGCCACAGCGGGATGAACCGCCAACTTATCCAGCATATGTTTTACGCAGCGGATGCCCTTCCAGCCGCAACCCATCTCTGGGAAACATCCATACACACCCATTCACACACATACACTACGGACAATTTTAGCTTACCCAATTCACCTATACCGCATGTCTTTGGACTTGTGGGGGAAACCGGAGCACCCGGAGGAAACCCACGCGAACACGGGGAGAACATGCAAACTCCACACAGAAATGCCAACTGACCCAGCCGAGGCTCGAACCAGCGACCTTCTTGCTGTGAGGCGAACGTGCTACCCACTGCGCCACCGCGTCGCCTGCATTGATTCAGTATGTTTAAATTGTTCTCTGATATCTACATATAGGTATGTGACTTGGGTAAGTTCAAAAATTCTCCAGAAATAGTTTATATTTTATGAGTGTACATCCACAAGCACTGCCATTCGGCGATTTAAAAATAAGAGTCCCACTTCGTTTATTATAGTTTAATATAAGCTTAGATAAACTTAAAAATAAGGGGGGAAATGATAATTGTTGTAATCTCATTAGGAAACATTGTAGCCAATCAAATGCAACCCGAGGGATGTATATTAATGATCTTGCTGTATTTTTACCCGGATTTTACACTCATGGGATTTACATGAGAATGAGGAAACAATGGTTTTTGAGGCTCATGGTATGTAATTTCCATGTACTGAAGTCATATTATTCAGATATACCTATAGGTATTTCCAGATTTTCATTCGATGGCACCTTTAAGCACATGAAAAGTATTGCTGATATAAATTGTTGCTGATGCAAACTAGTGAGGAAATCTTTCTTTGTTTCCTTTTTTTGTCCCTGGCTGATCAAATGCCTGTAGGTAGTTCACCCAAAATGAAAAAAGTGCTGTTAATTTACTCACCCTCATGCCATTCTATACATTAGTGAGTTTTTTCTTTGTTAGAACATTTGAATGATGTTTTGGTTGATTCATAAAAAAGTCAACAACCATTGGTAACTTAAAAGAAAGAAAATACAGGCAAAATAACTTCAACACCCATGGCTTCTTTAAAGAATCTACTAAACAACAACAAAAATTACCTAAATAATGCAATTATTACCTAAATAAATAATTTAAAAAATGATGTCATCTAATTGTAAATGTTTGGGTGAACTTTTCCTTGAAGGAATTACATGATCCAAAATAACATGTATTGCTTTTTTCATAATCCATGGATTTTTTCTAATGTAATGGATTGGTAATAGTATAAACATATCTTCCATATTTGTTTATTTCCATTGACTGAAAGCAATAATCCTTAAAGCACATTAAATAAATGATTATATTATACTTTGACGTTTTTGAGCATCTGTATATTAGTGAGATTTATGGGAAGTCACATTCTAGTAAAGTCCATGTTTTACAGGAAGTATATACAAAACATTTTAATCGGCTATTTTATACAATAAGAAAACAATTTCTCTGATGGTGTTTTATTCAAATGTCTAAACACTTTCGAACATTTTTGATGATTCATTTAGTGACTATTGGCATGTATTTTTACAATGCAGTTCATATTCGGCCCCGTCTCTCCACACACCTGCATGGACACGCAGAGACTATTTTTAAAGTTTTTTTCCTGTGTGTTTTAATTTTAAATTCTGTCATTTCCCATGCAGTCTTTGAAATTCCTTTTCAGCAAACTTCCTTCCCTCTGTGTTTCCTCTCTCAATTTGTCCTCTTCTAGTCTCCAGGGAAAGCCTTATTATTATCTGTTTATCATCTTATTCATTGGCTCATTTATTCATTTCTCTGCTTATGTGTCGTCATCTCTCTCTCTCTCTCTCTCTCTCTCTCTCTCTCTCTCTCTCTCTCT
>CAIGQV010016645.1:2915348-2973732 GCA_903798115.1 Danio jaintianensis
CTCTCTCTCTCTCTCTCTCTCTCTCTCTCTCTCTCTCTCTCTCTCTCAAACAGATGCTCCCTAAAGAATAGGCTAATTGCCTTTGATCGTCTTTGATGAAACTCAGTTTGAATAATATAACGAACATTAAAATGTATATGTTTGATATGACATGTTACTTTGGGTTATAAACTGTCTTGCTTTTTTGAATCCTGTTTGTGTTTGTTCTCATTTCCATTCGGCCTCTTACTGATGTTTCACATAAGTGCGTGTTGCTCGCTTACAGCTCACCACTCCAGAGCTCTTTGAGAGAGAGAGAGAGAGGAAGAGATAAAAAGAGAGACGAAGAGAGTGAGAGAGGAAAAAAAAGATTGCAGTTATTGGAGGCAGATGAGAGCGAGATGATCGTGGTGTGTGTATATGTGTACGCGAGCTAGGAAGAACGTTAGCCTTGTCCACCCACAAAGCTGTACTGAGGCCATATTAAATCAGTGTGTGTGTGTGTGCGCGCGCGTGTGTGTGTGTGTGCGTGTGTGTGTGTGCACGCTGTTTTTAACCCTCTACTCATTCTAGTTTTTGGCTGCGCTCCCCAGCTGTAGCTGCACATAAGATAAAGCTTCTTGAGAGTTGCATAATTGCTCCTAATTCATGACAATGACACACGAATTGTCTTTTGAAAGCGAGAGGTTTGTACAGACTTGTCACTTTGTCTTGTTCGCAATGGCTGAGCAGGTAATGGTTCTGTCGTTGCCGTCCTCAGCCAGCAGGGAGCCGCTGGTATAAAGGAGAAATCATCTCCAAAATGAGCTAGATTTAGGACATGAAACATTTCTTGTCATTTGGACGGTAAATTATGTAGTTTTAATACTTTTTTTGTAGTGGGAGTGACAAAATAAGAAAGTACAGAGAGTGAAGATAAAACACAGAAAGATACACATTTCATATACTTACTTAATATAACAATAATAAGAGTAAGTTATGCATAATTACGTGCAATAATCATAAACAGAAACCTAGCCCTATAAATGCATGTTGTTATGTTGTTGTTCTGTAATTAAATGAGCAATTACACCATAACAAGGCCACTTCAAATATAAAGTGTAGCTGCTTGAAACATACCAAATGCAAGTACACCAATGCACACACTTCAAGCTAGATCTATTTCTTGTATTTGTAAGTGAAACCATGATCCTTGGTGATTTAAAACAATGCAAGCCAACAGCCTTTGTCATTTTAAAAGTAAAAAAAACATACACAGGCTAAGCACAATTAGTATGTGGATTTTAATGATACGTTGAGATCTTGTGAAGCAATACAGTGAGTCTATCCTATAATCTGAAGTTATTTGCAACAAAAGTTCTGGTAATGAATTAAATGTTCACGACAAACTCCCACCTGAGCTGATACGCATCAATTACAACAGGGCGCATTTGTTGTGTTGTTCAAAAATGGGAATTGTACTGTTCCTGAATGCAGTCTATATAAAAATGGTTAACAAACTATAAGGAAACAATTTCTATTTCTACTTAAGAAGAAAAACATTTCACAGACATTTGTTATTTTGTCATCTTAAATATTTTGATTACTAATAGCTTTTTTTAGGGTTATTTGAATACATTTAAGGAATTTTTTGAAAGGGTCTTTACAAACTTAGTTTTTTCATGTCTTTTTTGAGATTGCAGCTAAAACATAATCATTAAACCGCAATGATAAAATATAAAAACATATCAAGTGTTCATTTGCAAAAACATAACTCCATAAATCATTTTCATAAATCTAAGAGTGTTTTGCAAATGAACTTTTACGGAGTTATCTGTTTCTGCAAATGAACTTTTGATTAGTAACAGTTTATTTGTTTATTATTTAGTAATGTGATAATGTGGATACTATTTTTACCATTGTTATGGCTGAACCATTGAAAGGGCATACATCATCTGTTCATGTTCTTAAGTAAAGTGTGTTTCTGGCCTAAGCCTCTAGGGTATTTTTCATTTTAATTTGGCTTGGCTAGAGCAATTTTAAAATAAGTCAAAATTAATTGTTCCTCCCCACTCATTCTATTGGGGGATTGAATGTTTGAAATTATATTTTGATCCCAAAATTGGTTTCTTTCTGGCAGGACCCAGCAGGGATCTTCGAGTTGGTGGAAGTCGTGGGCAACGGCACCTATGGACAAGTTTACAAGGTGAGTTATAAGGAGAGATGGAGGGAGAGAAAAGGAGAGATATACCACAATATTTCAATTAAACCTCCATTTGTGTGCTTTGAAGAAATGCGTGATGTGGTGTGATGAAGGTTTCAGTGGGAGATGGATTAGAGATGAGGCTGGTACATGAGTAACAGAGGACAGAAGTGCTGTAAGGCAGTTGTGTACGTGAGGGCATGTGTGAGAATGTCATTGCACTCTCAGCATGGCGCAGTAACACACCAACTGCCTCAGATCACTGCAGCTGCGCTCAGACCTGTCAATACTCGCTCTTGAGATGATGAAGTCCCCTGGACATGAAGAACAGCTTAAATTGTGTCATTTTTGCACCTCTAGTGACAAATAGGGATGCTCCCATTAGTATTTTTGCCAATATTGACTACTGGTTTCATTATTCAAGCTTATATGCAAGTCAAATTACGTAATGCCACAGATATCACTTGGTTATAGTGTTTACAATGATGTATATATTTTTGGTGAAACTTTACAGTAAGGTTGTATTCGGTAATGTTAATATGTTTACTAACATGAACAAACAATGAACAATACATTATTACAGTATTTATTCATCTTTAACCATTGTCTGCTGTTGGGGATGTTTTTATCCACTCTAGGGTGACTTAGAGGCTTAACTTGGCAACAGCGTTCTCTGTGTTTCAGCAAATGGAATGCTTTTAGATGACAAATCTTATTTTGACACATATTTGGGAAAATACACTCTGGGCAAATAGTGAAAATGATGATCAACAGTAAAAATCACAAATTTTACCTCTTCCCAACAGGGAAAACCACCAATAATCAAGAATGCATGATTATTTGGTGCCATGACTTTGTAATCAAAAAATTTATAATGTAAGTCAATGGGGCAAAAACAGCTACAGACATAACAAAAGGGTAGTCAGTTTAAAGAGTACACAAGAGTTAATGAAAATAAAGCTGTTCATAGTTAGTTCATGTTAAGAATGAATTTGGATTTTAATAATGCCTTGGTAAATGTTGAACTGTGATTAATAAATGCTGTATAGTACATTAATAGTTCATGTTAGTAAATACATGAACTAATGAAACCTACGTCACGTTCTGACTACACAGAGAAAACATGTCGGCCTTCTGCAAGTTCTGCAGAAACTCCTGTTAGAGTCACTAAAGCTTAAAAATGCATCTCTAACTTTCACTTGTTTCAGCACTTTATTGTTTATGATGAAAATTCTTGAGCATGCAGGCAGTAATCATGAGCACTCAACAAAACTATGACCTTTCAGCAGTAAATTAGTGATTGCTCATTCTTGAACAATTAGTTCATTTTGAACGAACCTTTAATGTGACTCAGGAACGATGAGTCCTCTCAGAGAGTGATTTGTTCATTTGCAAAGGCACACATTGCACAGGTGTGGGAGAAGATTAGCTCCTTTTTCGAATCTTCTGTCAGCTTGGAGTCTTTCATTCATCATGTGAAAGACTTATAACTAAACCTTCCCTAGGCAGTCAGAGCCGGAAAAAGATTTGATTCGTTCATTTCTAGAGTCCTGGTTTTTGAGTCGTTCACCTCTTTACATGTGACTTGACCGCAGGATTGGATACTGAAATTAGTAAATGATTTCTAATTTGCATTATTATTATATGCATGTCTGATCTCAAGCTGTAGCTCCATTTTTAAATCTTTGCATTTCTGTCATTATGGTCCTTTTCTATAATACTGAATACGGTAATAGAGTTTTTAATCAGTGTTTTAAACTTTATGCATATGATGAAGATGAACTTATAATTTTGATTTTAATTATTCTTTCATATGGTGAAACCAGAACATTGAATCGAGACAAGAATGATTTAATTGCAGCTCAGACTGCAAAGCTTATTAGCTTTTTTAGTGCTGTAGCATGATAAACAAACAACTCAAAGACGCAGACTACATTCATTGGTTAAGCTTATGTGTCTGTCAGCGTAACGTGAACAAAGGACTCAAATGTGAAACCTTGTCAGATAAGAGGTGGGCTGAGCTAATCATAGACAAAAGACAAATGTAAACATGAATGAAGTATTCTTTTCTTTTTCTTATAACATTATAGCTCTGACTTGTTTGTAGTGGGATCAAGGTTTGTTTGATCCCTAGTTAGACATATTTGGGTAGGAATTTGTAACATTTTAACGATATTTTGGCAAATTGACTGAAATAAACAAATCATTTTTCAAATCATTTCGTTCATCTCGCTGAACGAAACTCAAAATTCAGAGTTTGTAAAATGATCTGAACTTTCCATCACTACAGTGAAGTCTTTCGCTTCTGATTGTCTTCTAAGTGTTTTTTTTTTCATGCTGATTTTGTCACCTATTGGTCAGTCAGACAGATACTCTTAGTCCAAACTCACTTTACTGGTAATGTCAAGCTGGTCAAGATGTCAAACAGCAGTGAGAAGTCGGCGCCAATAGCTTTGTGTTAAGTGTGTCGACATAAAGCACTGAGGTGCTCACGGAGGCCTGAGTTCGATTAATAAAGGTTAAATACCCCTAAAAAAAACAGCAGTAAGAAAGTCAGAGCGTTAACACTTTCAGGACAGATCAATATACAAATGGCTTACGTCTAGTCTGCATGTTGTTCTAGCATAGGAGTATTTTAACAAAGAAGAAAAAAATACGCAATTGACTTTTAAGGAACCATGTGATCTGTCATTATACATTCAGACTCATGTAGTGATTTTAACCCTACAGGCCTCTGTAATTATTGCAGTGTATGACATGAGCCTTCTTTAAAGTGTTTGTGAGGTGTAATTTATACTTCAGGCTCTATTGTTTGGAGAATGTGTCGTTTATAAGCTTTTGTGAGGATATTGTTTATGTCATGGTGTATAATGAGTATGTACAGTAGTTTATAAAGGGATATGGTGAGTGATTAATGTGTGGCTTGTGGAGAGACGGCGAGGTGGTTCATCCAGTTTAGCTTTAGATTAGAGTTGAATATTTAGTTTATAGAACAGTGTATACAATGTACAATGTAGAATTGTACAAAATATATTGTGATTATTCAGTAACATGGCATTTCACGAAGCACTGTTTTTTTTAGCACTGGAGTGGTAATTGTACAAAAATTAAGGTTGTGAAGAAGTCTGCTTTAGGATACATTTTTATAGTGTTATGTATATAGTTATATATATATATATATATATATATATAACTTTTCGTGTGGCCAAATAAACTGTGATTATATTCTATATGGTAATACATAAGGTGCATTACCAAAAAAAAGTCTTAATTAAAAAAGAAAGTCTGTTTATTTCTTTTTATTTGCAAAAAAAAAAATAATAATGTAGTTTTTTATAATAACAAAAACAATATTTTGTATATATTTAAAATGCAGTTTATTTCTGTAAAGATATGCTATATTTTCAGTCTTCTGTCACTGAGATTCTTCAATGAAAAAATATTTGGTAAAATAATGAATGTCTTCACTTTTATTTTTGATCAATTTAATGCCTCCTTGCTGTATAATATTATATGGTGTATATTCTGATAACGATGTTTTAACTAATTGTAAATTTAGGCTCTACTACTTGCTGATTTAATTTTTTTTTTCTGTTTCAGGGTCGTCATGTTAAGACGGGTCAGCTGGCGGCCATAAAAGTCATGGATGTGACTGAGGAAGAAGAAGAGGAGATTAAAGCGGAGATTAACATGCTGAAGAAATACAGTCACCATAGAAATATCGCCACCTACTATGGAGCCTTTGTGAAAAAGAGTCCACCTGGACACGATGACCAGCTCTGGGTTTGTTTGCTTCCTCAAACCTTTGAACCTGATCGCCAGCATATCCTGTGACTCCTGGACTAATGATTACTTCTTTAAAAAAACAACATTAAGATATTATGCTCAATTACAACTACGGTCTGCCATTAATAGAAGTGGTTTAGCATGAAAAAGTGACATTTCAAGGTCATGGTCTGGTTTATTTGGAGGAACCACTGGCCTGTATAAGCTTGCAGTTTTATAATGTGTATTTTGTGTGTTTTTCTTTAGTTGGTGATGGAATTTTGTGGTGCTGGCTCAGTAACGGACTTGGTGAAGAACACAAAAGGCAACTCTCTGAAAGAAGACTGGATAGCCTATATCTGCAGAGAGATCCTTAGGGTGAGACTCTTTAAGTCTCTTTTTTTTATTGCAGTGACTGTTATTATGCAGTGGTAATGAACATCTAGCTGGTTATTAGCACATTTTTTTGCAATAACAAACAATGAATTTAAATCACCGTGCTTTTTACTTGTTGCTTCCCACAAGTGTAAATATTTGGACACCAAACGTTGATTTGAATCAAAACATTTTACTAGCTCACTGAACGGAATGCTTAAACGATATAGCAGTATTGCTGTACTATTAACGCTGAAGTTTGCAGATTTAATTATCATAATTGATTTCATAATCAATAATCACAACAGACGCAGTTCTTGGCACTATAATTAAATAATCTTTACCTTTTAATTTATTCTTATTTCAAAGCTTCAACAAAGAAAAACACTTTCTAGAAAGTTTATGGTGCAGTGTCTCAGCCAGGGGTGGCACAATATTTCTGTATTTTTAATTTTTTGTTTGTGTTATTTACAATTTATGATAAAACTTTACTTGAGGTTTTAGTTGTGCCATGCTGTATGACAATATATATTGTATAGACGAAAATAAAAAGTCTGTCATTTCATATTATGTTCTATCATTTATTTCGTGGTCAAAATACATCGTTAACAGTAACACTTTTTCATCATTTGGACGACTGCAATCTTACACACCACTATGAGGATGGCGAATAACGTCATTGTCAGAAAGTTGCAAGCTTAAAGTGCAATGTTAAATTGCATTTTATTTAGCAGTGTTTTATATTGATTGATTGATTGAATATGGATTGGAAATGAGATGACTTGTGTCGTGAATGTTTTTCATATTGTAAATCCCTCCCTTTTTGTGTAATAAATATTAAATGTTGAACATAGCACATTTACTGTGGCTATTCTAGAATATTATGAATACATCATTTGCAATTATAAAGTTTTATCTGCATTCTGTTTGGTTTTAGATAAAAGACTTTATATCATATCTATACCTTATAGCAAAAATTATTTGGGGATCAGATTTTATAAATAAAAGGTCCTAAAATGCATGCAACTACAAAAGACAAAAATGTCCGCATACTATGAAGCTTTTAGAAATAAAGCTTTTAGAAATGAAGCACAACCACTGGACCCCACAAGGCTGAAGCTGCACAATATGTCTGCTTTAGCACATTTTGCAAATAAGAGACTCTTCTCTGTAGTCCTTCGGAGAAATGTGCCACTCATGAGAGACAGATTTTGCTTATTCGGTGTCTTTTAATCCCCTCACACCAGCACACATCAACATGGTCCTCTATTGCGAAAAACAGACAAGAGTTTTTGAAAGGTGAATCTAGGAGAGGCTTCAAAATAAAACTATAACTGCTTTACCTCATTTACTGTAGTGAGTCAGAAGTATGTTTATAATTAGTTTTTTCAGTCAGTATAATCATCATACAGATGCACAATTAACTACAATAATCTTAATAAATACAACAAATATTTTATGTATTAAAAATACAGTAATTCGTAAGAAACATAATTATGAAATGTAAGAATGTGTAGATTTTTGGTGAAGTTGCATTTAAAATCCATTATTCTCAAAAATCTGAAATAGTACATTGGATTAAATGGACATGATGCTTCTGGTCTCGACTGACCGCTTGTGATTTGAATGACTGAAGAAAAAAAATGCCAGTTATATATAGAAACTTAGTTTGATGTAATTATTTATATATGATGTCGCACGGCCAGTAAACACTGTCTGTCTGCTCCTCAGGGTCTGTCTCACCTCCATGCTCATAAAGTCATTCACAGAGACATCAAGGGACAGAATGTGCTGCTTACAGAGAACGCAGAGGTTAAACTGGGTAAGTGGGATATTTGCTTGACACGCAATGAAAAACACTCTCTAATTAACTTCAGTTTAGCTCTTGTCTGATGTGGAGATATCTGATTTGTGTAGCTCTATTTTGTGTGTGTTGTCTAGCCTATATCCTATATCCTTCATTTTTTTAACAACTAGAGCAAAGCACCGAAGCTCATTAATGTAGGCCTGACACCACGACAAAAATATCTTCACATCACAACCTGAGGGAGAGTGTGGCGGAAGTGGAAGAGTGTGTGTGTGTATGAGGTGGAAGAGATTAGCATAGATGAATATAAACATCTTGGCTGCGCAACAGGTTTCATAAGAGCGTTTGAAAGCAGAAATGGCCCTGTAATATTACAAACCCTGATTGCTTCCTCTTTTTTTTTCTTTTTTTTTTCTTCTTCTTCTCACTCTGTGTAGTGGATTTTGGGGTGAGCGCACAGTTGGATCGTACTGTCGGCAGAAGAAACACTTTCATTGGCACTCCATACTGGATGGCCCCAGAAGTCATTGCCTGTGATGAGAATCCCGACTCCACCTATGATTACAGGGTAAAATGAGCCTCTGACTGTCGATGCACACTAAACCGTTCAAAAGTTTAGAGGTCAGTTAGAGGTTTTTTGAAAGAAGTCTCTTATGTTGAACAACATTTGTACCTTTTATTTAGAATTCTTTGATGAATTGAAATAAATAAATTTATTTGAAAAAGAATATTTTATAACAATTTAAAAGTCTTTACTGTCACTTCTTTGTTTTGTTTTGTTTGTTTTTTTAAGAAACAAATAGTAATTTAAATTGAATGTGTTTGTGTTTAACATATAAGCGGTCTAGAAAGAGCTGCATCAAACTTTCTACTTTCATATTGGCTGCTTTTTTTATATCACCTAACACCCGGTTGCCATATAGTCATACCAGTAAAACTGCCAATCAGCTTCTAATATGTGACATTTCGCTTGGTCACTATTTAGTGAAGTTTTATACTCAATACAGCTCTTTGTTTGCTTTCAATGGGTATTGTTACTCAGCAATGTTTGTGACCGTTTGTTGTCACAGTGACTAACTGCTTATTAAACAACTAATTGTTGCCACTTTTAAGCTCATGGCAAATTTTTCTGTTCGTACTCATTTTTTATGGATGTTTCTTTTTATGAGGACCAGGTTAATATATGATTACTATTTGAAGGATGATTATCAATCCATCCATCCACTTTGCTTCTCTTGTATTTTCTTAGAGTGTTTATGTAGCACAACAGTAACAGTAGATTTTGACTTTTGAATTTTGTTTTTTTTTTCTTTTCCCTTTAAACAACAGAGTGATATCTGGTCTCTGGGAATCACTGCTATAGAAATGGCTGAAGGAGCACCTCGTAAGTACACTAATGTGGGGTCGTATTTGTAGACTCAAAAACAGTGTGGATTCAGATCTTAATATGAAGCAAAATAAATAATTATCAGTAAAAAAACAAGTAAATAACTGTCAGTGCCTCATACCAGCAGCATCACTCACACTATTTGTTGCTCCTGTTTTTAAGTGTAAAATCAAAAAAGGGTTAAATATATGAGTTTGTCCTGCCACAGTAACTTAGTCATGTACTCTAGTCTGAAATGTACTGAAATGTGTCCTTTTTAAAGTAAAAAGCACACCAATAACCAATAAAAAGGAAACTATTATAATATTCATATTAATGGACCATAATGTTCCATTTATTATATGTTGTTTGCTCTGCCACTTAAGTTCACCCCAAAAAGAAGATTATACTGTATCATTATTTTTTTTACCCTCTTGTCATTTGCAAATAATGTTTCGAATATTTTTTTGTGTCTGTCCCTCCATGTCTGTCTGAACTTCCATAAAACAAATTTGAATGCAAATAAAAGCCTAAATGATATCTGTTCATTTTCTAAAACAACTGTATTAAAGTGACTATATTTTATTGATTAAAACTATCTGAAGATTAGTCACAGTAAGTTATGGGTTTGTAACAACCTGAGGGTGAACAAGACCGGAATTTCAATTTTGGGTATACCTGACCTTCGATTCACATTTTACAAAACAAACAAACAACACAAAATAAAAGTTCTTCTTCACTCATCCATGCTATGCCAGTCTAACAAAGTGAATTAAAAAATAGTGCTAAAAGAGACACCCCACATTTGGAATTTACCCTTGAAAAAATCTAGATTATAAATGCATATTATAAGTTCAGGTTTAAATGTGCTGGAAAAAATGTCTTGAATACGAGACAGCGAGACTTAAGGGGTTAAATAGATTATAGCAGATCATTCAGAATAATCAATGAAATTTTAGGTAACACTTTAGAATAATGGTCCATTAGTTAATGTCAGTTAATGTATTTACTAACATTAAGTATGAATAATCTTGTAAAGCATTTATTAATCATAGTTCAACATCAACTAATGCATTATTAAAGTCCATAGTTGTGCTTTTTAACCTTAGTTAATGCGCTTAATATGAACTTTATTTAACTGAAATAACATTAACAAAGATTAATAAATACCATAATAAATGTCTCACTAATAGTTTGATCATGTTAGTAAATACATTAACTAATGTAGCATTATTTTAAAGTGTTACCAAATTTTCTTTTTTTTATTTTATTTATCACACAAATTTTAAAAGTGAAATCAGATCTAGTGGTTTATCTGCACTCAATTGTGATGGTAACTTCTGCAGCACAGCACTTAGTCATAATCTCTCTCTTACACACACACACTCTCTCACACGGACAGCGTGTAGCAGCGGTCCAGTCACTGCTCCACTTGCGTTCATGAATTGTTGTCACCTCTCAAATCAGTCAGTCAGTCTGATAATTGGGCATACATGGGTGAAAGAGTCTGTTATCAGCGTGTTTGATTTTTGTGCTCTTTCCCTCAGCATTGTGTGACATGCATCCCATGCGAGCTTTGTTCCTTATCCCACGGAACCCTCCTCCCAAACTGAAGTCCAAGAAATGGTGAGGACACCCTGTCTCAGCTGTTATTTTAAGATCAAGCTATATTTTCCTTCTTTCTTCCCTCCCTTTTTTCCCTTCGTCTATATATACACCCACACTGCATATGTATGATTGCTCCCGTCCATATAGCGTCTCTTGGTGTATGCGGTTTCCTCGTGTACCAATGATTTTCAGACAGGAGTGGAAGTGTTTGCACTCACACCCACCTACATCTCTACAGATATGGACTATTGTTGCAAGACGTAAAAGGCCTTTTCTAATTTTATTTTTCATATAGGTTTTTCTTTTCTCTGTCGGTTGCATTTTCCAGTTATTTTTGTCCTTCTGGTCAGAGCCCTGCCCTTGAACAGCTGGTTATAAAAGTAAAGATGGAGCATATGCTGGGCAAGGATCCAGAAGACAGACTTTTAATCAATTTTAAGATATAACTTTTTTGTGTTAGACAGAAATATAGACCATTAAAAAGCAGGGGGTCAGTAAAAAAAAAAAAAATATATATATATATATATATATATATATATATATATATATATACATATAATTTTAACTACATAGATGCATTATATTGTTTAGGATAGGTTTTTTATTCGTTTTTTAGCTTTAGAAAAGTTTTTATTGAGCTTTTCTTTTGAAAAAAATTGGTTAAAGGGGAAAGTATAGAACCGAAGATTGAAATTATAATAATATTTCACAGTATTGCTGTTTTTTTTTTTTTTTTTTTTTTTTAAATCAAATTAATGCAGTCTTGGTGACCAGAAACTTTCAGAAACTTTTTGAACTTACACCGACATCAAAGTTTTAAATGGTGTGCTCATATTTGTCATTAAATGCATTTTTAACAAAGCAAACAAGTTACAGTTATTAATTTTATTAAAACAGAATATATAATATAATAGATCAAATAAATTATTATATTTTTTGTAATATACTATTAATATATATATATTTTTTAAATATGACCAAGTACAATGCAAACTATTGCTAATTTGTCAGTCATTTTCAGCACATTCTAGCTGCAACCGAAGCTACTGTCACAGCTAATTGGCACATTTTTAACATGATCTCATCACGATCTGCTGACTGTACCTGGCTGATGTATTTAAATCAGCAGAGTTCACTGTTTCATACACTATGGAAATTGCCATTTGTTTGGCATAAAAAATTGACTTTATTTTCCATCAAATACATGACACCTGGATTAGTCCAGTCAGGTCAAAAATTAAATATTTGAAAGGAAATAAAAACTGGTTTGTTGGATTACTGTATAAGTCAGATGCTTCAGTTATTTTCTTCATAAATAATATCCCTAAAATATAACTATTACAGACAAAATAAACAGAATTTTAGTTCTCCTCACTCTACGGCAAATCTTTTAAATTTAACATTATTCAGAACACAAAAGAATGTACAATATTAATATGAATCAAATGATGATAGTGCATTCACTGCACGTAACATTACATTAGATTATATTGCATTAGATTCAACTTTATTGTCATTACACATGTACAAATAGAAGGCAACGAAATGCAGTTTAGATCTAACCAGGAGTGCAATAGCAGCAAGTGCATATAGGATATAGGTGTAAGTTATAAAGTGCAATTATAGAAAAACTTTGGTGATATTTACAGATGGATGTACTGTTAACATTATATACAGGTTGTAAATAAATTAATTGTAAATGTGAGACCTAAATGAATTTATTTAAAAGGAAACGGTGTATGGGAAGTGCTATACACGTTCAAATATATGCCTGCCTCTTTCTTTCGACACCAATTCAGATGTGTTTATGTGTTGCTTGCTTGAATATCAGTGGCTTGGGAATATCATTGCACATTTCAGATGATTTATAGATTTATTTATTTTTTTTGTTTGTTTAATGTAGTACTTGATCAGTAATTGTAAGCTGTATTCATAGCACCCAAAAAAGCAAATAACAGTCCTGTCAACTGTCCAAAACTTTTTCTATGATCAGATTTGGTCTTTGATGGTCTTTCCTGCTCAAAAATGAAATGCTTGTATGTTTTCCTGTCTCTTTCAGGTCTAAGAAGTTCATTGACTTCATTGAGGGCTGTCTGGTAAAGTCATATCCGAGTCGTCCATCCACCGAACAGCTACTGAAGCACTCGTTCATCAGAGACCAGCCCACTGAAAGACAAGTCCGCATCCAGCTCAAAGATCACATTGACCGCACTCGCAAGAAACGCGGCGAAAAAGGTATGTTTATTTGTGTTGTTTCATGTCATCTTTATGAATAATCATAAACGGTATACAAGAAGAATATAACTTTTTTTAATCAGAGAAGCCTCAAGCATTTAAGAAAAGAAATGTTTGATAATTGATCCAGTAGTTGACTCAGTTTTGCTATCAGAATAAGCACAGAATTTCCTCTAAGACTTAAAAGTTACCATACAGTGCTTTGGTTCAATGTGTTAAATTGTTCTCCAATATCTATCCATTGTAGGTTTGAGGCTTAGGCAAGTTCAACAGTTCTCCAGAAATTATTTTATATGCTTATTTATAACCACAGAAACCACACCCTTCAATTAAAAAGCTGTTTTGACCTTTATTTGGAACAGTCATGAATATTAATGAGCTCTGCTCTGACGCTCTGCAGCTCATGTTGGTGCCTGCTCTCACTCTCTCTCTCTCTCTCTCTCTCACACACACACACACACACACACACACACACACACAGCATGATGTACTCCGGAATTTTTTGTACTAAATAATCATACTTCATTTGTTAAAAAATATTTTAAATTGAGATTGTGCCTTGTTAACAATCTTTACATCTTTACATCTTTACATCTACAAGTGGTAGAGAGGTTTATTTTAGTTAGAATGAGTGAGTGAGCCATTTTTAAGCCACAAGACTAATCTAGTTTGAGTTGTGTCGTGGATGAAATATAGGCTAAATAATAATTATACTAAAAGGAACCAACAGATGTATTTAGAGTTGTATTTTGAAGCCTAAATGTATGTGAAAACAGATGCAGGAACTAATATCAATATCTGCATAAACAGATGAGTTTAGTAAAGTTTATTGGCATCATAAGTGATATGACACGATGCATAATCCTGCATTAAACTCTGCAGTTTACATGTGTTTGTTGCCTCATTAAA
The DNA here is from genome assembly GCA_903798115.1 of Danio jaintianensis. Taxonomy (NCBI): domain Eukaryota; kingdom Metazoa; phylum Chordata; class Actinopteri; order Cypriniformes; family Danionidae; genus Danio; species Danio jaintianensis. The sequence continues at coordinate 2,929,575 of CAIGQV010016645.1, forward strand.
ACATAACAAATTTCACAATATACACATTAAACTAACAAAAGATACATTTAAACAGACCTTATGTTTCTTATATCTATACTTCATACGGTATGTCCCACATTTTGTGTTCTGATGAGCTGTGAATAGATGAGACCCATGGCTGCCTGTCTCACAGAACCTTTTCAGTCTCCTTGCCCTTCTCGTTTTCAAAGAGAGTCCCACGTATATAGTATGTTTAACTCAAGCTTAGATACACCTAAAGATAAGGGAAATATAATTGTTGTAATCTCAGTTGAAAACTTTGGGGCCAATCAAACACAGCCTAGGGCGTGCGTATTAATAGGCCCATGTGGATGGTCATAGTCTGCATTTTGTTCCGTTTGGCCTGTTTATTTTACCAGGATTTTACAGTCACATGATTTTCATAAGAACAAGAAACAATTGGGTATGATGCTAATGGTATGTCATTTCTAATATTCTGAACTATTATTATTGAGCTATACCTAGGTATACCCAGATTTCATTTTATGCTACCTTTTGTATTAATGTTTACACATTGGAGATTGCAGAATGTGTAAGAGACGTGTTGTGCAGAGACGTCACTAAATCCCCATCCAATCATAGCTCACCTTTGGAGCACAATGTGACACTTGTATATAATTCATGTAGCTTAGAGTAACACATGAGATCTGTGGCCAGTAGTGTAATCGAATAGCACAGCTGGGCTCGAATTATGTTTTATTCTGGATATGGAGAATGAGGAACAGCTAAAAATGGAAGCATCACCCAGCAGCCTTCACCAGTGTTATTAGAGTTCATACACTATCAGTTTGGAAGAGCACAGATGATTTAGAATCTGAAGTGATACAGTCTGCATGGACTGTGTTGAGCCATATTATATTAATGCCAATAGCCTTTCTTATTATTTACTGCCCCCTCTCACTCTGTGCGTCTCTTCTTTCCTATTTTGTCTTCATTCCTTTCAGAGGAGACAGAGTATGAATACAGCGGCAGTGATGAAGAGGACGAGAACAGAGGAGATGAGAGAGAATCCAGGTAAACACGGCAGCATCTGTGTTTTCACAACCCTACATAGCACTACACAACACACCAAAAGCTCCCATCAAGAAGGTTTCAACTACAATGTTATTGGTCTTTTGTTAACTTACTAACTTAGTGGTAAAATGTATGTGAATTTTACATTCAATCCTTTCTGCTGTCCCTTGTTAATGTAGTGGTCAAGTTAGAAACACTATTATTAGATAACCTGTTTGATATGCTATTAGATTTTACCACTATATAATTATGTAATAATATGTATTAAGAGGTTTTATTTAGTAAATAGTTTGTCTTAATATTTGACATGGTCTGGTAGGTAAAGATAAATGGTCATTTGTTTAAGAATTCACTAAAACTAATAGATGATTGACCTGAGACTTAAACTAGTAAATATCTAACTAGAGACTTAAACTTGTAATTTTATGTAATATTAGTAGATAACTGATTCATACTTGATTGAACTAGCAGATAAATTGCTTGCGACCTATACCCACTGATAATCTATATCTGACATGAGGCTATAACCAGTATTTAACTTACTTGAGACTTGGATTGAACAACCAGATAACTGAATACTTAAACTAGTAGATAATTGACTTGAGATTTTAACTACTATATTACTAAAGTACTAGTAGATTTTAAACTAATACATGTTGCTGTTTGACTTGAACTACTAGATAGTACTTGACTTGAGACTTAAGAGTTGATCATTTAACCGATAAATGACTTAAGACTTAAGAGTTGATAACCAATAACCAGCTTGAGGCTTGACTTAAGTAGATAATTGACAAAAGACTTGAAGTAGAGGTTAATGTCACCAATAATTGACTTGAGACTTGACTTAAACCAGCAAAAAAAAAAAGAAGAAAACTTTAGACTTTAACTAGTAGATAACTACCCTACAAGTAGAACTAATAGATTTTACCGTAACACATACTGTAGCTGTTCGACTATTAGACAATAAATGGCTTGACTTAAAATAGTTTAATTCAATTTAAAAAAATGACTTAAGACTTTAACTAGTTGATAACCAATAACCAACTTGAGGCTCGACTTAAACAAGTAGATAATTGACTATAGACTTGAAGTAATTGATGATGTTACTGATAACTGGCTTCAGACTTGATTTAAACTAGCATATTACTGACTTGAAACCTAAAATAATTGAGCATTTTACATTTATCTCTTTAGAGTTGACTTAATATGTCAAACTGATCTGAGGCATGAATTAAATGATCTTATGATAAAAATGTAACTTTTGCGTAGAGTTTGTGAGAACTTATTAGGGGTTAGATTTGTTTTGGACTTGTCTGTACATGTCTGAATGAGTCAACAATAAATAAACCATTTGCCTGTTTGAGACAAGACTTCCTTGTCAAAACTTGTCATGTTATTTTAAAACAATCATTATTTTTGCAGTTATGCTTGGTGCTTTGGGGCAGCAATTACACACTTCACCCTTAATGGATATGTTTAGGGTAGTGTTTTATGTGCATAGATGTTTCCATTAATGTGCACAGATGATTCCATTAAAACATAATCATATTACTCAACATGGATCAATGCTTTTTATCAGCTGCACATGTCCTCGATGTAACCGTGAGAGTTGGATATGCAGTCCTCTTTGCAAACCACAGAACTCCATGTCTTCACTGCCCAAACTGTGTTTATGTCAGCTGACTGTTCCTCCGTTTGTTTATGTCTGTCTGAAGCTCTATTTTGAATGTTCCTGGTGAGTCGACATTGCGGAGGGATTTCCTGCGGCTGCAGCAAGAAAATAAAGAGCGTTCAGAGGCCTTAAAGAGACAGCAGGCGCAGCTCGCCGCTCAGCGCAGAGACCCTGAGGAGCACAAACGCCAGCTGCTGCACGACCGGCAGAAACGCATAGAGGAGCAGAAAGAGCAGAGGCGACGCTTAGAGGAGGTAATCCAACTTACACATGCACACTGATTTCTCAAAGAAAATGGGTGCTGATCATAACGTACATTAACATAAACCTACTTTCCAAAAGTGGTTTAATTATTTTAATTAATTTATTCTTTTTCAGTGTTTTTTTACCCAAAATTATGCCAATCATGAAATATATTAGCAGAAACCTGCTTGCCAAACAGTTTATCTGTTTATTTTTGTGATTGTTCACCCAAAATGATGCCAATCATTAAATATCTCTGAATAAAATTACTTGCCAAAGTTTTTTTTATCATTAATTCATGAATTGTATTGTTTGAGTGTTAATCCAAAATAATGCCAGTTAAAATATCTCTTCAGTAAACTACTACTGCCAAGTTAGCCTAATTGACAAGTAAATAGCTGGCTTGAGACTTGACTTAAATTAGTAGATAACTGATTTGAGATTTCAACTAGTAAACAAGCATTAAAAGTCTACTTGCCAAACTTTTTTTATGATTGGTCACCCAAAATGATGCCAATCTAAAAGTAACCTAAATATTTATGTTTTTTTTTATGTCTGTTTATCTCTTATTTGTGATTGCTCTAAATGGTGCTTCATGTGACCTCCTTTCTTGGAACTATCATATGACTTCAGAAGACAAGCCCCATGAACCACTTGTATAATACCTTTATGATTCTTTTTGCAACCTTCCTGAAAATGAACAGCTTTAGTCAGTTTATTTGCATTATATTTATACAAAGTGACCAGTACACTCTTTGTGTTTTGCAGAACAAAAAGAAAGTGATACAGGTTTATATTATGACAAATAGGGTTGGGTAGTATGATGGTATGGTATATAATGTTACTGCAGAAACGTAATAGATTTTTTGTTCTGAGTATACTACAACATGTGAATAAGTGGGTGTGGCTAACTCGCATCCAGTATGCCTGAGACATGGAAGTGCTGACCGGAGCACTCGTAGTAAGATCAGGTCATCAATTGGAGGTGATATTTTACCTGTGATTTAGATGAACTGTTTTGAATTACGGACTTGAAATTGCGAATTTGACTACAGAATAACTCTGTGTACAATATCCCTCAATAAATTAAATGGTATCATATGTAGTGCTATAGCCTCTACTGACTAACAGCCCCCCAGGTCCTAATGCCCACCGTTGCTCCTCTAGCCAATCATACAAAGGGGGAGTTGACGACACTCCAATGCAACTCATGTCTGCTCAGTGTGGCAGGCGGGGATGCATTAGTTTCCAGGAGTTTCAGATAATATAGATACTTTTAACAACCCTAAAGCTAATACTTATTGGGAAATAATAATCTCAAACCTTACTGTGTAAAGTAACTTGTACATTAACATTTTATACATAAACCCACAAACAGAAAAGATACCGGCATTGGCTTAGCCAAAAGGAGTTGAAAAAATATATATATTATTCTTCCCTACTATATTTAACAAGGTCAAAATAAAAGACCTTTTCATTTCTGAAATATTCAGGGTCTTTAAGTCTATTTATTCTAACATATTTGTTGTTTTTCTGGAATAACTGCCAGTATAAATAACTCTATCATGAAATATATTATTACTATAAAATTAAGTTACTCATAGCATGAAATATACGTTTGGACAAACCTCCCACCCCCAATGACAAGTGACAATATAAGAACAAGATTTTTGTTGTTTGGTGATCTTGTCATTTAAGTATTTTAGAATCTATCGTCCTGACTATTAAAGTTGGACTGAACATCATAGCACCCCACAGACAGAGCTTAACGTTTAAATGAGAACAACAATGATGAATACACCATGTTTTAAAAGGCATGCATCACAGCGGAAAGTTTTACAGCAGTGTTTGTTGAAGTGCTGTACATTTTTGTCTTATCTGGAGCTGCTCTCTCTTCATTAGAGTGAACTCGGTGTGGTATCTGTGGAATGTCATGAGGTACGTGGAGGTGAATTTGAGAGAGGAAAACCAGCTGAATGACTGAGAAGCCTTTATACCGTCTAACGTCAAACCTTTAATTGAATTAGTGCGAGCGGTCATTGTCACTGCATGACTGTGGAAGGACACAGTGGTTGATTAGCATAGGGTGATGAACAGGCCATAACAGAAAGGAGTGTGTGTATTTGATATGTACAGAATATTGTTGCTCATTGTGTTCATGATCGCTAGGAGAGATTCTCAAAGTCAAGCTCCTTATTTTTCAAAGAGGAATAGCAGAATAAGTAATATTTGTTTAATTTCAATTTTTTATGTAACAAGGTTAATTTTGCTCTGAATCTTAGGTAAATAATTGACATTTCAACCACCTCTACAAAATAGTGGATTACTCTGTGAATATATGTCATTGAAATGTACTATTTTGTTTTTTTATCACTATATGTTTGTCTGGGGACAATATTTGAATAATTATATATGCATCAATTTGATCAAAAGCTACAGTAAAGATATTTTAATGTTGCAAAAGATTTTCAATTCAAATAAATGCGAGTGGGACACGCTGGTCAGACAGATTTAAACTTTGTCCTTTATCATTTTAGTTTTTATTATTAGAGGTATGTATAAAACAGAATGTATATATTTATTATATATAGAATATATTTATTGTTATATATTTAAGGTTTTTTTTTTATTATTTGTGAAAAAAAAAACATATTTGACAACAGATAAAAAATTTTTAAATAGCTGCTTCATTCTCTTCAAAAAGCAGCTCTCATGCAGCGCCCATCAGCTGGTGTGTTTCTTCATGAAATGCAGTTTTGTGAATGTGATTTCATTGGGTAAAATCAATGTGCTGTAAATAATTTTATTCTATTCTCAAAACAATACACAATGACGTGATTTCAGCCTGCAAAACTGTGGATCTTTTTGTGTAATAAATTCCTGATCCTTTTCATAATGATTTTATTCAAAGACACTCAACATATTTATTTTGAATGTTCTAAACATTTAGGATGGAAATGTATATACATGTTAAAACTGAAGTAGCCTATATATAAAGCTTGTTTAACTGATTTGGTACTTTTAATACATTTTTTGTACAGTTTGAAAATTGACAAAACATTTGCAGTATTAAGTTTAAAGTTAAGAGAGTCCAATACAGATGCACCCGCCCTCATCCAAAAAAGTTGTTGAAAATGGACAAAAGACACACATTTAAATACAAGGTGTAAACCAGAATGTGTCTCCCTTTTCCGCTTGTGATCCTGTTGACCAAAATGCATGTTAATACCAGGTGTACACAGTGCCTTTGTCCTGCTGTCAGTGGACAGTTATTTTGAATTGAATTATTATACTGTATAATAAAGCTGCTTCTGTGAATGGGGATGCTAACAACATCTAGCCACTATCTTACTGAATGCAGCGCCGCAGTGCACTGACTTACCAATCTCACTATACTCTCTCCCTTTCTCTCGAGAATGGTGCCCAATATCTCCATCACTTACGTTTTCTCTCTCTTTCTCTGGCTCCTCATTCTCTTCCCCTTTCATTTCCCCTCTCAAAAGCACTGGCTGATTTTTAGCAACAGGAAGGCTCTCATTATTTCAGCCAAATATGTTAAAGTGACTCACACACTCTGTCTCTCTCTCTTGCTCTCTCTCTCAATCTCTCCCTCTCTCTCTCTCAAACGCACAGCAACAGAGGAAGGAGAGAGAGATGGTGCGGCAGCAACAGGATAAAGCTCCTCACCGGAGACTCGATGACATGAGACGAGAGGAGGACAGGAGGTTGGCAGAGAGAGAGCAGGTAACCAATCTCAGCCATGCAACTGCAGACAGCTGACCAATCATAGCCACAGAACTGCAGGCAACCGTCCAATCACTGCCAAGCGTGGGTGTTCCACTCAGCACAGCTCTGGCCCTGGAATGTCTGTGGAGTGGTTGCCATGGCAGCAGTGTACGTGTGTGTGTGTGTGTGTGGGAGAAGCGTGTGCAGCCCTACATTCAATTCGAACTGACAGAATCACAAAAGACCAATCAGCATGAATTAGTGCACAATATGCCACAGGACACACTCTTCAAAGCCAAGTCACATGTAAATGCCTGGGATCAGACTTCTTTTAGTTTAAACGACTGTAGAGACACACATATACGCAATACAGTGACTGGAACCACTTGTAAACACTCGCCATTTTAAGATTATCAAGGCGGTGTGACGTTACAGCTCCACCGCAGCAAGTGAAGAAAAATCTCTGTGCTCTGTTAAGGTTTTTTCAGCCATTTTAAAAAAGCCCATCAGAAACACTATGTTAAAATATCTGCCTCCATCTTCAGAGGCTCCACAGACAGGTGCATCTGTCCGCTCTCCCAAATAGCTTTTTTTTTTATATTCCATCGTTTGGAGTCCATTCTGATCCGTCTCTTCCTCCTCTTTCACTGCTCCCCATTTTTCTCTCTCTCTCTCTGTCTCCATCCCTCTCTCTCTCTGTAGGAGTTTATAAGGCATAAGTTGGAGGAAGAGCAGCGGCAGTTAGAGATACTGCAGCAGCAATTACTGCAGGAGCAGGCATTGCTAATGGTAAACACACTGCTTTCTTTCACTCCCCTCTGTTGCTTTGCTCTGGTCTGCTCGGTCCTTTGGTGTGTCTCATGTTACAGGGCCATTAGACTCTGCTTGAGAGCATTGTCTTGAAATCTTCTGTAAGGGGGTCTTCAGTTATTCTTTGATATTAATACATATTTTTTAGATATACAGTAAGAAATTAAGATATGAGATATAAAATATAGCATTGTGTTAAATTTAGCCAAGGCTAAAATTGAAGCTAAAAGTCTTCCAAATGAGCATAAAATAAGTATTATCAAAATTTTCAAGTATGTTCAAATCAAGTATGCAAGTTCATTCATATGAAGCTGAATATTGACTACAGATTGAAAGATTTTGGGGGAAATCTTCCCACCAGCACCACATTTGTATACTTTGATAATTTGTATACACTTTGGCTCTGATTATTGACTTAAATTAGTAGATAACTGATTTGAGACTTCAGCTAGTAAACAAGCATTAAAATTATACTTGCCAAGTAATCAGTGTAAACCAAAATATTTAAATTATATTTATCTATTTATCTCTTATTTGTGATTACTCTGAATGGTGCTTTATATGACCTCTTTTCTTGGAGCAATCATATGACTTCAGAAGACAATTTTTGGATATAAGAAATAGAGATATGAGATATAAAATATAGCGTTATGTTAAATTGATATTGACTACAGATTGAAAGATTTGGGGGCAAATCTTTCCTCCAGCACCATATTATTATAGTAATATTATCATAGTAATATTGTGAAATATTATTACAAATTAAAGTTTTACATTTTAAATGCATTTTATAATGACAAAGGTCATTTATCAGCAGCCATTACTTCAGTCTTTCATGTCAAATTAATCTAACAGGCAAATTTTTGTGTTGTTTTATTATTGAACTGTAAAAGAATAACATTTGTAAGAAGTACAAATGTTATGTAACATGTCTTTGCAGTCACTTTTGACCAATGTAATGCATCCTTGCTCACTAAAAGTACTTCACTGACAAACATCTAAAAAAAAATTAAGACAAAACTTTACTATATAAAGGTAAATTTAGACCTCTATTCTAAAGCAGGAGAATCTTTGCTGAAGTGAGACTCATTAAACTTGATTACTTTACAATCCTCTGTGTATTTGTTTTTGTGTTTTATTCAATCTAAAGTTTGGTGCTTTTTATCATTTACAATGTGGATTAATTCATTAATTTGGAATAACATCAAAATGCAATATGACATAATTATACACAATAATAATTACTGTGTACCCACTACACTGAAGAAGAATTGTACAGCTAAGACAGATGTTTTGCTTTTGTCGTTCAGTTGTACAATAAACACTGCTCAGAATCTTCAGTAAATGTGAGCTATGATCTTATATATATATATAATGTAAAACTCAAATAATTACGTTTTTTGTGTATGTAATAATTCATTAAAGGGATAGTTCACCCAAAACCCTTAATTCCTCATCATTTACTCACACTCAAGTAATTCTAAAAGCTTGTATGAATTACTTTCTTCAGTTGAACACAAAACAAGATATTCTGAAGAATGTTGGAACAAATACTATGGTCAATGGTTGTCAATACCTTCCTTTGTGAATTATCCCTTTAATACACAATTGTTCCATTGCATGTTGTGAAGGGGTACGTTTTACATGTTTATGTTTATATATGTGTATGCATGTTGACTGTGCAGTTAATTTTTTCCACCTGCAAACAACGCAGTGCAGTATATCTTGCTGCTTAATGACTTATTAATTGTTTGTTCATGTGTGTGTAGGAGTACAAGCGTAAACAGCTGGAGGAGCAGAGACAGTCAGAGAGGCTTCAGAGGCAGTTACAGCAAGAACATGCGTATCTGGTCTCTCTACAGCAACAGCAGCAGCAGCAAGACAAGAAACCGCAGATGTATCACTACAGCAAGAACCTAGAGAACAACAAACCCGCCTGGGCTAGAGAGGTATGCTCAAAGCCCACTGAGGGTAAAAGCGCTTTAAACTGAGCCGTCAGGATCAATTTGTCCTGCTTTGTTCCTCAGGTCGAGGAGCGCAGTAAACTGAACAGGCAGGGCTCTCCCAAAATCTGCACCACGGTCTCTGACACTAATATTCAATCTCGCTCCGAGTCAATCAACCAATCAGGAGCTGCGCAGACGCCGCCCATGCAGAGACCTGTGGAGCCGCAGGGTGGACAGGGAAAGGTGTGCAAGCTGTCATTTCATTCCCTTTGAAAGTCAGTGAATTCCATTGAATCTCCAAAAAGGTGATACAATTACTAGGGCTGTCAGTGCAAATATTTTGACTATTTTCATTATAAATATTAGTTAAAAAACTTACAAGATTCAGAAGGTTCGATGTGTCCCATATTTTGTAATAAAAATATGATTATATTATAAATTAAATAATAAAATTAAAGAGAACGTACATAAAATATGACAACATACTAATACTACTTTTAAACAAATTATTTATTTCTATAAAAACTGATGTCCACTCCAGAATTTTTATATCTTGGAATACACCACTGTTTGTTGTTGGTATAGCATTTTGGATGGTTGCATTTTGTTTAACAGTGCTGTTTTTTGCATGTAAATACAATTTACTTGTCATAGTCATTACATTTACTGTCTAATAACTAGGTACTAACCCAAACCCTACCCCTGAACCTAACCTTAACCCATGTAGTTACCTAACATAACCCAGTAATTTCTTGGGTAAGTACACGTTAGGTGAACATACAGTAAAATGCAGTGCAACCCATTTCTTATTGTCAGTGTTTAAAACAGCAACAACAATTTTTGCTGGAAACATGATTCTGTTTTTTACGATGCTTTGCTAAATATAAAGTTCATCTAAACTGCATTTATTAGAAATAGAAATATAGTGTAACATAATTCATTTTGGATTAGTTATATTAATGGTTCTTGGAAAAATAAAAATCTTATAAATAAAACGTACTGTCTCCAAACTTTTACATTTTTTTCTCCCAGCAAATGTTGATTTTTAGTTTATTTTGATAAATCCATTGTCATTAATGGTGTTTTAAACTAGCTAAAAATGTTCAGAAATTAAAAGCACGGTGATTAGCAGCAGGATGCCATTATTTATTTTCTTCAATGCTGCATGCTCTGACTAACACTTTACTCTCTCTTCAATTATTTCTTTTTTCTTTTCTTTCTTTCTTTCCTGTGGGGCCACTTACTTCCTGTGTAATCCTCCATCATTTGGGGAACATCCTCTTCTCTTGCATATCCTGCACTGGATCTTCTACATTTTTCTGCCCCCTACCCCTGGTGGCCTGTTTCCCTTCTCCGCATGACACACTCACATTTACACTTCTACTAAACTGCCGTACTTATTTCCACTCTCTAAAACAAACCCATTTGAAATAAAAATCATAACTTTCCTCTTCTATTAAAAACCTCCCCACCCTCTCACTTTCCTTTTTGGATTTCTTTGACGTATGTCATGTCCGCCCCCTCCATTTGCCATAGTTCCAGATGGCCCATCTAGTGCCGTTAAAACCATACGCCGCTCCAGTCCCTCGCTCTCAGTCTCTTTGCGATCAGCCCACTAAGACCATGTCCGCCTTCCCCACCCAGGACCCCTCACCCACACCCACACCTCGTCCTCTACACTCCAGAGAACTAGTCCGTCAAAACTCGGACCCCACCTCAGAGACTCCTGCCCCTCAGTCCCGGCCAATGAGAGATGACCGGGGACCCTGGATCCGTCTTCCTGAGATTGAACAACCTCCTAAAGTGAGACTGGTTTTCCTCTATTAACCTTTTTCCTGATGTGTTTCAAAAGTGGCAAATTCATACGATTTCTTTCATACAAAAATGTGTTTGAAGAGAATGAAGCTATCGTATTTCAGAAATCTAATTTGCAGTTAAATGAAATGCCTATTTGTTTTTACAAAAGAAATAGTTTGTAAGCTAAGGGAACATTCTACTTAGTTTTTTTCGCCTCCAATACAAAACCTACGGCCCTGTCCACACAAACATGGGTATTTTCAAAACAGCACTTTTTTTCTACACGATTTCGCTAATTTTCCACACAAAAATGCAGTATTGGGTGACTGAAACTGAAACTTTCTGAAACTCCGGCCAGGGTGAAGATTTTCCGAAACTCCAGGTACAGTGTGCGCTCTGTTTACTTCTTTCTGACTGGCCAGCGCAACTGAGTTCTTCACGTTTATGAAGAACATTGCATTGAATAATTTGTATACAAAATGAAAACAAAGTGAGAGATACAAAAATCAGTCCAAGGCACTCGAAAGATGTGGAAAAAATATTATAAAGCCTTCATTCACATGGCTAATCTTTAAAAAAACCTACGCGTTTCTGCAGAGAGCTGCCTTCATCAGGGTAACAGTGATCAGGTGCGTCTAGAGTTTCTTTTAAATGCCACAGTCTCATGACTCATTAGAATATCAAAACCATACTAAAACAATATATTAAACAAGGTAAACTCAACAATCATCACCAATTCAGCATTGATAGAGGGAAAAAGTGAGAGATAGGTTTGGCTTTGTGCTTTGTTTGTATCCATCACAACAATAACATTGCACTTGCCATTTTTATGTAGCATTTGTATCAGAAGCATCACTGTGGCCCTATCCAGATTATGTTTTATCTTTGTATTCCCTACAGTAAAACAGTTTCGAGTTTTTCTTTCAGTTATTCATGGTCTGCTGAAAGTTATTTGTGAAAGTTTTCTCATTATACCTAGTTTTTTTTAAGCATTTATTGTTTACAGTTTAACAGAAGTTTCTCCCTCCGCAAAGCATCATGGGGTGTGGGGGAAAAAAAAGGTTGATGCAGGCTTTGTAAAGCTCACTGAACATCTTGTGCAAATAAACTGTGTATTTAGTAGCTAAATTAGCATACAACAGTAGCTGTATGCTAATTTACACTTGTAATTATTAACATCACCGTGATTGATGCATAATTTCTCCATAATTCCTAATTCCTCTCCCTTAGATTCCTCAGAGAACAGCCTCTATAGCCACTGCACTGAACACAAATCTCTCCTCTGGTATCAGACACCCAGTCCGAGCCAGGTAAAGTGTGTACTGTGTGTGTGTGTGTGTGTGTATATATATATATATATATATATTATACACCCACGTTCTTCTGAAGTGACACGAGTCATATGACTGGCCTGACTCCTGCACCGTGTTTTTTTCTGTGTCAGTAATCCAGATCTGAGTCGCAATGAGCGCTGGGAGAGAGGAGACAACATGAGCATCATGTCCAACCTGCCACAGACCGGCTCTCTGGAGAGACACCGCATACTCAGTGAGTGTTGTGTGCGCGACATGTTTTGCAAACATTGTGGTGGCACATCTGCCCGCAAGCACAGCAAAACTTCAGATCACCTAACTGTAAGGAGAGCAGCTATGTAACCACAATAAAAAAATGTCTTGATAAATTCCTCCAGGATTTCACGATTGAGTGATAACAATTTAATGCCAAATCAAGCATTATTTATTTATATAAGTGTTTGCCACGGCACAAGCATTTCAGTAGTCAGTGCCGGTTCCCAGTTCAACACAATAGCAAAACTCTATTTTAAAAGTTTAAGAAAAATGTTAAGCATAAAATTAACTCATTATGGTTTTAATACTTGCACGCAAGTATTAAAACATTAGCTTGATCCATTAAATATTGTTCAGCTATGTAAGAATTACATTGTTGCTTATAATAACAGCCATTAAGTGTCATTCGTTCAGTTATGACATTTTAAATGCAAAGATGACATTGCTTTATGACAACTTGACATCACAACCTGTTTTTGTCTTTGTCATGACAACCTGACCTTACCAAGACAACTTGTCATAAATTGACATTAACATGATCCTCATGAAGCCATTATAAATATGTCATGAATTTTATAACAGCATCATTAATATTTTTTTTTATCTCGACTACACTGGTACAAGCTGAATTTGTCATTAAAATGTCATTAAATATTAATAATGCTTTTGAATATTATTTGACAGAGTAATGACACTTTTAATGAGATATTTTAATACAAATACAGTTTGTTCCACTTAAAATGTGATCATAAAAATGTAAAAAAATTATAATGACCTCATGACAGATTTATGACAAGTTTTGTTGTCTTGGTAATGTCAAGTTGTGATGCATATATTGTTAACCTATAGGAAAAGAAAGCTAAATCTAACAAATATGATGGATGTCCTTTGGAGAGGGATACCTGGGAACAATCACATTTAGAAAAATGATTCATAAATTAAAATGTAAATGCTTTTTAGGTAGGGTTTATCTTGAGTAATTATAAAAAGTTATAGCAGTGTATAATGTTATTTCAGGCTCGTCTAAGATGGATTCCTCTCCAACCCTCTCTCATGATGGCCGACACAAACCAGGAGAATCCCGAACCTCATCCAGACCTAGCAGACCAGCGGTGAGATACACACAATTACACACGCACACAAAGGGTAGCATGTAAAACACACACACACTCATGCACATAGAGTCCCAGATCATTTGCCTGTGTCTTGTTTATAGAATGAACACACTCAGCCCTCCTCTAAACACTAACCTCTGTACCTTACATTTCCTCCTCTCCCTTTACCCTTCTCATCCCTCTCTCCTCTCATCAATCTCTCTTCCTCCTCCTCTTCCTGCCCTCAGAGCTATAAGAGAGCAATAGGAGAGGTCAGTGCCCGTATCTGTGTATCTGCATGAGTTCGAGTCTCTGTTCTTGCATGACTGCATCTTCTCGTGATGGTGTCCATGTGGATGAAGCTAAATGTCAAATTATTGTTGTCATCACGTTTCAAATAATGATCAAATAATTGCTGCATTAATTGCGTTTGATTTAAGAATGACATTCTTTAAGGCTGTCTTCAATTAATTACAGCATGTGATATGTTAATATGTTAATTAAACAAATTGCAAATAATCATATATGCATAAACTTTCAGAAATTTGAGTTAAAAAAATAGAAATAATATATACGTTCAATCAAACTTGCTGGTGAAGGTATTTGTTTGCTGTTTTTTGGAACTTTGTAATTATAAAATTCTACATACTGAATCTAAATTTTCTAATTAGTATTTTGTTTTGGTAACAACATTTTCGATTCATTTCTGACTGATCAGGTGACACCAAAGGGCAATTTCAGGGCTCGAAAAACTGCTAGCCCGAACATCGTGGGGCTTTTATGTTTTCCAGTCGGGCTACCAAAAATTAATCCACCCTGCCAGTTAAACTACTGTGAGAGGAAAAATATAGCCTTTTTTTTTTTTTTTTTTTTTCCATTCTCTCACAAATTGGGTAGTTGTGTTGGATGTAATTTTCATGCATCGAGGAGCCACTATCAATATGTGTTTATAAATAGTGTTTGTACTTACTGGTGTTGTAAAAAAAACAAAAAAACTGGTACTTCTGTACAAAAACGATAAAGGTAAGCCTACCAGTTTTTCCCACATAATTTGTTTCAGGTACAATTAAAAAAAGAAAAATAATAATAAATATAAATAATTCAATAAAATGTGGTTATTTTCAGAAATAGCCTACAATGAATGCCATTGTAATTTTATTTAGTAAATGTATGGATTTCTTCTTTTTATTTAGTAAATAATGTATTTTCTATTTGGCCACATGGATTTATTTAAGGCTACCAAAAACTGGTGCCTGCCTGAAAGGCTACCAGGGATTTTGAAATTTTTCGAGCCCTGTATTTTTAAGGCATCCTAATTATAATAATTCAGATGTTTAACAATAGATGAATAAAGCATTAAATAAACAAGTATCCACATGAATCAACATTGCAGTTATGATGGTGTAAAAAGTAATTTTATACTCCGTTCAAACCTGTATGATTTTCTTCTGTGAAACACAAATGTTTGTTTGTTTGTTTGGTTTTTTTTGGCTGTTGCTTCATGCAGTCACTGAAGTCCAGTGTTGTTTTGTACTCCACTGGCCTTTATTATGTCCTTTGTGTGCCACAGAGAAAATAAACATTTTAACAATAAATTATACCTTTAAGAGATATCTTTAAATTTCACATTATGAATGAATTTTGGACCATTGTTTAGCGTCTTGTGTGTTTCCCTCGACGTCTCTATCCAGTTGATTTCACCAGTCCACAGCCATCAGCATCCGTTGAAGGACAGTCCCGCACTTGTGGTCTTTGTAATCACATTCACCCTCCTCCCGAATATATCCCACATATTCCCACTCCCTCCACACTCCAGACTTTGAAAGACAGATTGCATGATCGAAATCTCATGTTTATACTGGTCCACTGTTTATGAATCGGAGATTACAGATATGACTGAGAGTGGCTCATTTGCCTGTTGATTTGTTGGTGTGGATGTGTCAGGATCATGGTCTGTACTCTAAGGAGCGAGCAGAGGAGCAGCCGCGGCCCCCGGTGAAGGCCAACGACTACTCTTCTTCCTCAGAGAGCAGTGAAAGCAGCGAAGAGAGCGAAAGTGGAGAAGGAGCAGAGGAGGAAAGCCCTACTGACCGGTGAGAGAAGATAGTAGAGAAGATGTTGCCCTAACTGACAATCTATACACTGTGCACTTACACACTATTGCTTATTTTGTCATTTATCATCAGAGTCTAAAAGTGCGAGAAGAGTCAAACATTCCTCATTGAATTTTTTTGTTTTCTATTAAATAGTGTGTAATTTAGGTATTTAAAGTGCATTTGGTAACATTTTAGTTACAATTCACACCATTTGCTACTGGCTTATTACCTGCCTATTATTAAGATAATAACTGTTTATTAGCACTTACTGTATAAAGTACAATCTTATTTTACATCCCTAATCTTACACAATACCTAAACCCAACCACTACCTTAGTATAAGCAGCTAATTAGTAGTTTATTGAGCTAAAAGTCTTAGTTAATGGTTTGTTAATAGTGTTAATTGTACATTAAAATAAATTGTGATCGTGCATTTTATATTTTTTAGATTTTCAGTATGACTATTTTACTGTCAGATTCAAAACCTGTTAAAATGGCTGGATAACTTCTCTTTTTATGGCTTTATTCTTCATATTTTTTCTTCATACTTTTCTCAGCCCCCGTGATGCGGATTCTGACTCTGTGAACACCATGGTGGTCCATGAAGAGGAGGAAGGTGAAGGAGGAGAAGAAGAACGTGCTGGAGGATATGGAGACCAAACCATGCTTGTGCAGAGGGTAGGATCAGTTGTGTGTCTGTGCACTCACTGGTGGGATCTACATTTATGAGACCTCAACATAAACTTTAATCTTGCTTGAGGGTTGGATTTAGGCGTCTACTTCTTCATCCGTCTGTAGCCGTAAATGCTAATTACCGCAATTAGATGGCTAAAGTAACATATTATTTTTTTTATTAATTATTATGGTATTTAATATTGTAAAAGTTATTTACTAATGGTAGCATAGCTTTCTCATGTACAGGAGTGGGGATATATATATATATATATATATATATATATAATAAACAAAATAAAATTGAATTCCCATTTGGTATACTTTTAACTAAATAATATGATTCTAGAACAAATTATCTCTCTCTCTCTCTCTCTCTCTAATAATAATAATAATAATAACTTGTGAATTAAGCAGATGGTAAACACTAGCAAACTCAGTATTCTTTTTTGTAATGAGAAGTGAAAATGTGCATTAAAGTTCTATGGTTTTGGTCAGAAATATGTTAAAAACAAAAATGTGTTTTTAAAACACAATGTTTAATGTGTTTAAGTGATTATGCATTTGTTTAAGAATACAGTTTAAACAATATATGTATATTGTGAAATATTCATAAAAATTATAATATTTAACTCTTTAATATGTCTTAAATTTAGATATGTTTTTATATCTTATATACATTTATTTTATAATGTGGAAATATCTTTATATGTTTTCATTTAATTCAGTAGTAATTCTAATCCTTCAGGACTCGTTCTTCAGAAACATTTGTTATTATTATCAGTGTTGAAGTCATGCATGAAATTGTGCATGAAATCATCTTTGAGGAGTAGAAAGTTCAAGAGAACAATAATTATTTAAAATAGAAATAACATTGATTGTATGTGTTCTTATTGTGTTATTTTGGTCAGTTTAATGCATCCGTGCTGAATAAATCATAAATCGTACCCCAAACTAGGCATAATTCGATTTATTTTATTAAGGCAGCGTATAGTATGTATGTATTTTTGCCCTAATAGCATATTATCACTTACTACAGGTTTTAAGGGTTTCATTTAACCTTCATTGGTGTCCCTGCGATGCCTCAGAAATATAGAGCCTTTATGTGCATGAGAGAAGCCAGTGTCGTAGCACCAGTGTCAGCCCAAGTTTGTTTGGGTGTGTTTGTTTCTGTCAGACTCCAGAGAAGCGCAGTCATAATGGATACACCAACCTGCCTGATGTGGTTCAGCCTTCTCACTCTCCCACAGACTCGGCCTCCCACTCCTCCCCTGGGAAAGACTCTACTTACGATGTGAGTCTCTGCCCACTTCTGGAGCTTCAGTTGTTCCACCGTTTATCATTTCATCTGCATGTCGTCTTGCTTTTTTTGTAATTGAGTCATTAACTGGTGTACTGGCCAACATGCGTGTGTTTGATTGGTTAATCGTAATCATGCAATTCGTTTCAGTATCAGTCCAGGGGATTGGTCAAGGCCTCTGGAAAATCCTCTTTTACTACCTTTGTGGACCTTGGAATGTACCAGCCATCAGGGGGCAGTGGAGATAACATTTCTGTTGGAGGTAAAGTGGGTATGGGTATTTTGAGGGGCTTTTTAACACAAAAATGAAAATTCCTGTTTGAGTTTGTTTCTTTTGTTGAACACAAATGAAGATATTTTAAAGAATATTGGAAACGGGTAACCATTGACTTACGTGGTATTTGTTTTTCAAAATTTAAACAGTGCTGTTTGTGTACAGCTTAATACATTGGAAACAAATGAGAATATTGATTTACGTTTTTTTGAGAATTCAAATTGACTACATAATTCAACTGGAAATTTTGTTGATTAGCAATTTCTGACATCACTTGAGAAAAAATATAGAACTTGAATTGAAATATGTATAGTATATATGTATATATGTAAGTAAATTCTGTCATAATATTACATATTCTTTTCCCAAGAGCTGTATGTTTTGTTCTTATGACTTTTCTACATGTTTACTGGAAAACAATACAAAAGATCTGAGCAAGAAAATAATTTCTGCAGCATAAACCTGTGACTTTCTTGATGGCTGTGAATATGTTTCTGACAGATGACTCAGTGTTTCTCTGCTGTGTGGTTTGTGGGTGTTGTAGGTCTGGGCTCTCGTTTTGAGCAGCTGAAACTGGAGGTGAGGAAGGGCTCCATGGTCAACGTCAATCCCACCAACACTCGTCCGGTCAGTGACACTCCTGAAATCCGCAAATACAAGAAGAGATTTAACTCCGAGATCCTCTGCGCTGCTCTCTGGGGTAAGAGCACTGTGTGTTTGCCAATCTAACGAAGTACTTTTTTCAAGAAGCCATCTCAACAGTCTATTCTAACAATTAGTAATGTAGTTTGAAGATAATTTTAGTTCCACAATCTGAACACACAAGCTTAAGCTAGTGCACAAAGTAAGCACATAAGAAGTCTCCTAAAATGTTATGGACCCTTTTCACAAGACTGTTATGGCGCATTTAACGGTCATTAGCATCTTAAATCCTTTTTATATTGCATATAAAAGTTTTTTATATGTATTGATGTATGTGTTATATCATCTTTGCATCAAATTACAAAAAACTAATTACCGCTTGTGTGAGGCATTTGAAATGCAGAATGTATGGGTGGGACAGTAAATTTAATGTTGTGCTCTCTTTTGGCTGCCGTTCTCAGTCTCACACTATTTTTTTCTGAAAGTTTTGATACCACTATCTTTGAGTTTTTCTTTTATTGTTTAAAAATAATAATAATTTGGTTGTACTCTACCATTAACTGCACTCTAAGTTTACCCAACTGTGACGACTTCTGCTGCTGAGAAACCCAGAAATGTGAAAAGAGTCCATTGATTTCCAGTAGCTTTGAACCATCTTAGGTCATTTTAGCTGATTCAATTCTATTTAATAAATTATTTTACATTATTTTAGGCTCGTGAGATTAATGTATGAGGTGTGTGAAATTTGGCACGTGATGAGAGTGAGTCTCATTGTACCTGTTTCTACTTTTAGTCTCTCAAACCCTCCAGTTCAAACTTTTTTTAGCTAAAATATTTCCAGTGTCCTAGAAATAAAGACTTTAAGTGATTTCTGCTCTCAATTTTCTCCTTGTTCAATTGTTTTTATCATTCTAAGCTCATACTACAGTCATTTGGCTGCCAGTCTGTGTTTTTTTAAAGAAATGTATTTGTAGCTGTGCGTCACTTTGATGTGCTGAAATGAAATTTTGTCTTGTCACTAATTCCCTGAATATTCAGGAGTTGTTTGATGGCAGTGCCACCCACTGGTAAAAGTGCATAAAATATAACCAAAAAATAATGTGGCACAAGGTCAAATTTCACCACACTGCCCTTTTGAGCAGTGCATCTTTTTTTTTCATCCACTCCTACAGAGACTTTATCATATACAGTCAAAACTTTTTTTTAACTACTTTAAATTCAGTATACCCCTAAAGCTTGACAAAGAGTTTTCTCAGAATAGCTCTGTAAAAGTCTGTGTGCGTGTTAGGTCTCGAGCGGTGTGTGTGTGTGTGTTTTAACTGTGTGTGTTCTGTCAGGTGTAAATCTGCTGGTCGGCACAGAGAATGGTCTGAAGCTGCTGGACAGAAGTGGTCAGGGTAAAGTTTATCCACTGATCAACTCCCGCAGGTTTCAGCAGATGGACGTCCTGGAGGGACTGAACCTCCTCATCACTATATCAGGTTAAACAGTGCTCTGTTCATTATTTTACACACCCGTCCTCTCATCTCTGCCGGGACACATGGAAATAGGCCAGACCACCTTTATTTTTAGGATCTTCATGTGTAGTTTCTCTCTTTTCTTAGGCAAAAAAAATAAGGTACGCGTGTATTATCTGGCCTGGCTGAGAAATAAAATCCTCCACAATGACCCAGAGGTGGAGAAGAAACAGGGCTGGACCACTGTAGGAGAAATGGAGGGCTGTGTGCACTATAAAGTGGGTAAGTGTGCACGTATGGAGTGCTTAATTATGCACAAAGAAATAAGCCAAAAGAAAGTGATGAAAGTGTGCTCTTGGCGAATAAGCAAAAATTAAACCGAATAGTTCAGAAGACACTTTTATTTTAGACTTTGGCCTCTCAACTCTTCTAAAGTGCTTCATGTCTTGTAATAAAAGTGCTATGAATGTCGTTTATTTTCCCAGTAAAATATGAAAGGATTAAGTTTCTGGTTATCGCTCTGAAGAATGCAGTGGAGGTTTATGCCTGGGCTCCCAAACCTTACCACAAGTTCATGGCCTTCAAGGTACTGACGCAAGTTTTGTGTTAATGTCTGATTGTTTTATTGGTCACATACATGGCATGTGCTTTTTTTATTATTATTATTTGATTGATTTTAAAATTTAATTGTGTGCGAGAGAAATACTTTCATTTATCATATTAAAATGATCAAAAAATACAGTAAAATATTAAAACATTAACAAAAGATTTAAATGTTGAACAAATTCTATTGTTTTGAACTCTTACTTAAAGGGATAGTTTGCCCAAAAATGAAAATTATGTCATCATTTACTCACCCTTGACTTGTTTCAAACCATTTTTTTTTGTTCTGTTGAACACAAAAGAAGATATTTGGAAACCGGTAACCATTGACTTCCAAAGTAGGAAAAATAAATGCAATGGAAGTCAATGGTTACCGGTTTCCAGCATTCCTCAAAATATCTTCAAATTATTTTCCACATTTAATTTTTGGACGAACTATCCCTTTAAGAATCCTGGTTTTCACAAAAATAGTGGGTTTTTTTGTTGTTGTTGTTTTTTTACATTTAAAAATGCAGTAAAATAAAAAAACTATTTAAAATTCTTATATTTTACAAATGTTATTTTTTGTTCAAACAATTAATAAAAGTTAATGAAAAATAAATAATATTATGCTTTCATTGGTGTTTTTTAGTCATTTGGAGACCTGCCACACAGACCTGTGTTGGTTGACCTCACAGTGGAAGAGGGTCAGAGGTTAAAGGTCATCTATGGTTCATGTGCTGGCTTCCATGCCATCGATGTTGACTCTGGAAACAACTACGACATCTACATTCCTGTACATGTGAGTTACATTGTCATTGACACACCAAGAATACACTGGCTCAGTCAATTGGAAAATGTAGAGGAGAGTTTGATAGAGATTTCTCCTATAATCCATGTTTCCTCTCTCTTGCTCTCTGTCTGCTGATGTAGATCCAGTCACAGATCACTCCTCATGCCATCGTGTTCCTGCCCAACTCAGATGGGATGGAGATGCTGTTGTGTTATGAGGACGAAGGTGTTTATGTCAACACGTACGGACGCATCATTAAAGATGTGGTTCTGCAGTGGGGAGAAATGCCCACATCAGTAGGTGAGTGTGTATACACACACACACACACACACACACACACACACACACACACACACACACACACACACACATTCTGCTTTCTGCACAATTGCAAAAGTGGTGGAGGGAGTGATATAGTCCAGTCTGAACGAAAGCAAATAGTCCCTAGTTCCAAAACCCATGAATTATCCAGCAGAGTTAGGATTTAATCAGATAGGAAAAAATTGTTTTAGTTAAGATTCTGTAGTGAATTCTGAAATCTCTTGTGTGTTTGTGTCTGTGTTTTGCGTGTAGCCCACATTTGCTCTAATCAGATTATGGGTTGGGGAGAGAAAGCCATTGAGATCCGTTCTGTTGAGACGGGACACC
The DNA here is from genome assembly GCA_903798115.1 of Danio jaintianensis. NCBI lineage: Eukaryota > Metazoa > Chordata > Actinopteri > Cypriniformes > Danionidae > Danio > Danio jaintianensis. The sequence goes on from CAIGQV010016645.1 coordinate 2,951,930, forward strand.
TGGATGGAGTCTTCATGCACAAGAGAGCCCAGAGGCTTAAGTTCCTGTGTGAAAGGAATGACAAGGTGATTTTCTTTTTTTTACACACACTGCACTTCACACTAATGAGGAACAATATAGGGCCCATTTTCTTTTTCCTCCAAAAAACTAAAATTCATACAATAGTGGATTCTTGTCCAAATCCCAAAGTAGAAGTATTAATTTTTTTAATTTTTTTTTAAATATTATTTATATTCTTTTATTCTCATTAAATAAACATCAATAGAAATGTGTTTGAAAAACCATTAGTGGCATATTTAAAGGTTTGAGCTGGTTTGAGCTGAAAGTCACTCCTGACTTTTAAGTAGCATCGGTGTGCAAGTCACATTTTCCATATTTTTTTGGATAAAATTGTAAGAAATGTTTGCAGAACTAATTGATCCTTAACTTTATTATATAACTTTATCTTTTAAATTTAACATGATTCATAACAGGAAAAAGTAATGTGTATAACAAATGTAAGTGTAAAACAAACAAATTATAATAGCATTAACTATACCAATTGTGTACTGTAAACATTATACTAGAAACATCTATTTTAGAAATCAAGCCTGAACAAATTTATTTAAAGTGAAACTGAAATTGCAATGTGTGAAAAATGCACTTCACAAATACTCACGTTTCTCATTCAGCACCAATACAAATGTGTACATTTGGTATGTTTTTTTTCTCTTAACACATTTATTGGGTTATATACTTTGCTTTAGTATACAAGTCACAGCTTATTTCGGATAATAAACAATCAACTTATACATTAATAAAAAATCTCATCCACTATAATGCTGTTTTCCTCTTTCTTTCAGGTGTTTTTTGCATCAGTGCGTTCCGGTGGCAGCAGTCAAGTTTACTTTATGACCCTCAACAGAAACTGCATTATGAACTGGTGAAAGAACATGGGTTCTGCTGTGTGCACACATTCAAACACTGAAGAGATAGAGTCCTCGTACACTACAACACCCTCAAACACTCTGTAAATACACACACATACACACACACTCCTGCACAAACCTACAGACACAACTTCACATCTTCCTGAAGACACTCCTCCACCATTCTCCTGTGATCTCTGAGCCAACTGAGCCCTGCTGACCTCAGTTCATCCAGTTCCACACGGTTAGCTTTCAGTTCACCGGGGCCAACGTTCCTCCGATGCTTTTAGGACTAGACAAAAGGCTAACTGTACATACGTTGTACTAGAGATGGGTGTAAACTACGAGAATCGTTCGGTTGTTGCGCGTTTGTGACGCAGCAGAAATGTGCGCGTGTGTTTTGAGAGACTTTATAAGCTACTCTGAGCAGCAGAAACAACTTGAACCTGCAGTGGTGTGAGGTGGTACTGCCACATCTGTAATTTTACCATTTGACCACTGTATAGTGTAGTAGTCGTTTGTTCTTGGTTGCGTTCCGAGTTTCAGATTCAAGTGATTATAATGTTTTCTTTCAGCAAGTAGAAGTTTAGAGAAATTTTGAGTTTTAACATATTCCAAGACGGCTTCTCTTCCGAACGAGGGAAGGTTTTCGCTTTCTTGATTGTATAAACAATAATCTTTCACCAAACTGTTTGTTCGATGGAAACGTCGGTGGCCGCTTACGGAGCAGAATCCGGCGTTGCGCTTTTCCACTAGTAGTTTGCTGGTGTAAACAAGCCACCCTCAATGAAGCAGCAGTCTCTGGTTTCGCTTTTCAAAGCACTTTTTTTTGTTTTTTTCTTTCGATGTGGGAAGTATCATCATATCTACTACAGTTTAATATTCTCCGTATGTAAACGTATTTGGTATTACTCCTACTTTTATTATCTGCTGTTCTATAGCTGTTCTATTGCAATACGTGCTGTGTGCTCGTTCTTGTTCGAAGTTTTACAGGGGGGGTTTTCTCTTGATTTTAGAAAGGAAGATGCAGTTTAAGTTGAAGGTGCTTTTTGGCAGCATAAACGTGTAATTCGGCACGTAACTGTGTAAATTGTACATAGCAGCAATGGTTGTATTTAGATAACATTTGTAGGCACACGATTATTATTATTATTATTTTGGGTTTTTAGAAGTTCAATCACTACACAACTGCGTAAAACACTTGAGAGTGTCATGTGTTTGTGCTGTCAAAATTGCTTTTGGGAAGTGTAGTTGTTTTAGGCAGACTTGTAGTTCATCAGGGAATGTGTGCATTTGACCAGAATTTCTTTCATATTTGGACCCCTCCCCGCCACCATTTTATAGCAACAAAACGTCATGTTGTAGATGAAGACTTGGTGGATTGGAACATAAATATTCTTTTGTTTATCTAACAGTGTGTGAGCGAGTTATGTATGTGTTCAAGTGGGAAATATAAAGCGGTAACGTACAGTAGGATCAGTATAAAGCAATAGTTTAAAGAATTCGTGACGGGTTTGTGCCTGGTGTTATTGTCTCCAGCTCTGCAATACTAGACCAGAGATTATTCTCAAGCTTTTCACTCATTTCCATGCAGATGATCTACATTTTTCAACAGTATTTACCCTATTTAAAAAACGAGATGGTATAAAACCATTATATCGCTATAAAAAAATGCTGCCTTTACAAATAAGCTTGTGCACACTAATCACTGAAATATTTGACGCACTTTCGTCCTTCCTGAATATTTTTCTAGTTTTTAGCACTGATTCGTACAGTAGCTTGTGGCCGTACAATCATAATCAGTTACTTAACAGCCCCTTTCCTCAATATCAGCTGCCGTTGCACAGTCTAGATGAGCGCTGAACACCGATGACACATTGAGTCAGTCATCGTGAAAACACTTCAGACAAACAACATTATAAATAGTCGCATTTCAGAGAGAGGTTTTTTTGTTCATCAACTGAGACCAAACTTGAACGCTACAGTGCCATTATAACATAATTATCGCTCTCTCTGAGACTTACTTTTGCCCCTCATCCTTACTTTCGCTATAGAATTTAAGCATTTCTTGCTTCGTGAATCAAACTGCCATGTTTACTGAATTAACAGTGCCTTGGATTGGGGTTGAGTGTGTGTGTGTGTGTGTGCGTGTGTGTGTGTGTGGTGTGTGTGTGAGAGAGAGAGAGAGAGAGAGAGAGAGAGAGAGAGAGAGAGAGAAAGAGCTTTGAGCATGTGATTGTTTCAATAAGAAGTGAAGTTCAGGGAAGAGAAAAGTCTAGTGCGCAGTTCGAGCTCTCGTGCCAACAAAGTGCACTTAAACTGACAAGAGCCAGAGCACCAAGACAGGCTCCTCTCACTCCATTTGAGCACAAAAGCCATGCCATATAGAGTTCATTCCTCTGGTTTAAAGGCAGTGCGCTCCTGCAGTGTTTAGATACTTGTAGAACACCGTATTAAAGTGCAAACGTATTAAAGTGCGTTTTGGTGGCTGTATCATTTTGCCAAACAGGGCAAGCCTCTGGTGTTCAGCTACTCACGTGTGTGATGTCACACTCCCAAGAGCCCTTGAAATTTGGTGACAGTTACACCTAATAGAAATGCATTTACGCCACAGGATTGAATAGAGCTTATGTTTTATAGCAAAATTGTGATATAGCAAAGATTCATAGAAAGAAAATATGCTTTATAAATTAGATAAAAGTTTATATTAGGATTACAGTGGCCTGTCTGGATGAATGAAGGAAACGTATATGTGTAAAATATATCTAAAATCCCAGAATTATTATTCTTTTTTTTTTCTTTCTTTTTTTTTTGAGCTAAATAGATGTGAATTTATATAAAGAGTTTAATGAACATAACCTGCTCTCTAGAAGCGAATAAACGAATGCATTGATTATATGTAATAGCATTTGTCTGGCTGAAGAATCATAATAATAATAATAATCGAGCACAAGCTTCTGTATATACGAGTCGTCTCTCTCCCCTTTTTTCTTCCAGCGAGTGTTATAAAAGCGAGCGTGTGGGTGTGCGACTCTGCATGTGTGAATAGGAGAGCTATTTTTGCTGTGCGTGCGTGTGCGTGTATGTGTGTGTGCTGTTCATTATTCCCTCAGAGGAAAGAGAGAAGAGACGAGACCAGTGGAAAGCTGTCGAGGACCAGTACGGTCAAACATGCACACATCATCACAGATGCGACTCCAGTCATGTTTGCGAACGACCAATTCAACAGTAATTTCAGTCACACACAAGAGACTTTTAAAAGAAGAGATCATCAAAGAAACTTGAGTACATTTCTTTTTCTGTTGAACACAAAAGAAGATATTTTGAAGAATGTTGGAAAACATTGACTTGCTATGGAAGTCAACCGGTTTCCAACATTCTTCAAAATATCTTCTTTTGTGTTCAGCAGAAAGAAAAAACATTAAAGGTTGAGTAAACAATGAGTAAATGGTCATTTTTGGGGTGATCTACCATATCAGGGGTCATTTTGAAGGTACGCGTGGTGTTGGCTTTATTATGGACGTTATTGAATGTAATCTGACGGACTGAAGAGTTTTAGAGCGTTTAAGTGCACATGTGAAGATGATATTTTACCCTTCATCCCCCTCCGTGACTGATTTCATCATAAAATGCCTGTTCTATTCTTGCGTCTTTTTAAAACCAGTCAGTCTTTCGAAAGCTAGAGCAGTTTGCGTGTAGCGGTCATGGAGAGCTGTCTGGGTTTTTTTTTTTCATTTTAAGGCCTTTTACTGCTGTGTTTGAGGTATTTATCTACCCTACATGCTATTAGCAGCTATGCTAACAAGTGGCATTTCTCTCGTCGTTCTCTAGTAATCCGAAGTTAATCCCTTAGCTGATTTTTGTAAGATATTTACTACTCCAAAGAGGAAGAGTTGATGATTTGTAGATCTTTTGTGCTTTAGGTTCATTCTCATAGCGGCAGCAGCCAGGACAAGTTAAAGCTGGGTTTTTTTTTGGAGGTCCTGATAAAAGTTGATCCTCTGTGATGGGTTGATTATCATTCTTTTCATTTTACTTTATAAACGTTTTTCTGTTTCAGAAGAAAGCGGTAGATGTTTCAGACATATTTCTTAGCGTTTCTGTTTAGGAGAGGAATGCTTCGGATGATTTTAAGTCTTAAAGATTGAATGCATTCACAAGTCTGTAATGTCTCGATACAACATTATTTGAAAATTAAAAATAACTTGATCTGTTAAAGTGGTCTAACTTCTTGTTTTTATTCAAGCTCACTCTTCTATGCATTTTTAAACCGTTTATTTAGACTCACCGAATAAATCATGTTATCTTGTGTCCCTACTCATTTATGGCATGTTCGATAATTATCAAAAGAAGTAAGTCAAATAGGTGAGGTAATTAAATATTCTACAAAAAACACAGCTCATATGGGTCAAGGATGAGAGATTCCATTTTAGCATCCGCAGCAAACAAATATTTACATAAGTGATAAAAAATACATTATTAGGTGCATCTACTTTAATGTTTTAACTAAGGGTTTAATTAAGGGTAACGAACAAACAATTATCATATATTACAGTATTTATTCATAGTTTACGTTAGTTAAGGAAAATAGTTGTCCATTGTTAGTTTATTAACTCAGATTACATTAATTAACACATTAGTAAATGTTGAACTGTAATTAATATATGCTGTACAGGCATTGTTTATGTTAGTAAATACATGTAAAGTGTTATCCAAGTAAGTGTTGTGTAAAAGGACTGAGTATTACTGTTCTAGCATTAAAGGCTCAATATGTCATTTTTGCCACAAGAGGGTGCATATTCACCACAAACAAAGGCGTAAGTTTGATTACTCGTGACCGAGTGTGGAATTATGGGAGTTGTGATCTTTATTGTAGCCTATGGGACTCTTGCAGAAATCATGTTCATAAACGAGCTAAAGTATTTAAACTTTATTATAATGGTAATATGAAGTAGTTTTATCAATTAAAATAATTTTTAGGGTCCTTTTATAATCCTGCACTCTGCAGGTTAATAAAACACTCAACATATTAAAGTGTCTTTGATGTTTCCGTTTTATAAAATCAAGGTTATATGACGTCATTAGCATGGCCACACAAGAACTGGTTTGTGTCACTAGTTAAAATTGCTTATTTGATCATTCTTCGAAACGTTTGTAATCATGCAAGTACATAAGTCAGCAAAATATATATATCACTGTTCTAGTGGTTTTAAGATATTTTAAGGAAAACAATCTTACATATTGTGCCTTTTAAGTGCTTAAATAAATAGGGGACTTTAATGCAGTGTGTTACAGGCCATTCAGTGTAACAAGATCAAAAACCAAGTCTGAAATCATCTGAAACTGATTCAACGGTCTGTGACATCATCAGAAGACAGTGTGGAGCTGTTCAGAGTTTATCCTTTCATGGTAAGTTACAAAATCACATGTCATTTGGTGAAATGTCAAAAGCGTGACTAAGTTTACTGGTCAATTGCCTGCAATATAAGTTGAAGTTGAAACTTCATCATTCAGGGTGATGTTTTTGCAGATTGTCACACCCCACAGTGCCATCATTACACTGAGTGACAGTGCAGAGGTGACCATTTTAGGATCTTAATTGTATTTTAAATAAATGAGGAATGTTTAATGCATTAATATGTTTAGCATAAAAATGTTTAAAGTAATTTAATGATACAGGTTAATAATAAAAACACTCCAATACCAGTATCCTCTCCTTTTTGGCAAAAAAAAATCTGTATTAGCAGCTGCCAGCATTCAGCACAACACATATACAGTGTAGTTATGTAAAAGTGAAACCGTATACTCTGACCTTCTCTTGCTTAAAGAATAAGTGATTATATCACATTCAAATATATTTGAAATGTAACTGACAGATGGTTGAAATCTAGTGGCTTGAAAGGATGGTGTATAAAGATTTCAAATGAAAATGAAGTAGTGTTTTGGTGCTGCACTGTGATCCTAAAAATAAGAGTATTTTAATGTCAACAAATGATTCTTGTTATAAATATTCTTGAAAGGATTACTATATAAAGTATTTTTGCACTAAATGTTTTTGGTAAAAATGAAGTCAACTTAACTGGTTTACTCGCCTTTTTAAAGTAAAATATCTAATAGCTTTCTATAGTGTATATATTCTGTCTTTTTGAGTAATATCTAAGAAATAACCAGTAACCACTCAAGTTTCTGATTCAACTGAACTTTACTGATCCTCAAGCCAAATATATAACTCACATATACTATATGTTCATTTGTTCAGTATATTAGGTATTCTCCTGTGTGGTTTTGCTTTTACAGCATTTTAAAGTTGATAATTTTACTTATCTGGTCTGTTCGTTTCATTGTATGGTTACCAAACTGCTTCCTTTTTTAGGACAATTTTGTGTAATCAATCATGTTTCAGGACCCACAAGGGATATTAACTGACAAACACAACTAAGGCCATAGGACTGTTGCAAAAAGCCGGTTTGGGTTTTTGGGCTTAAGAAGGTAAGTTGGTTTTGGTTTTGTTGCCATGCTAACTTAGGCTACACTGCTAACCAAAACTGGACCAATCAGCTGTGAGTAAAATGTCATACATATCTGATACAAGAAAGCATTCAAGGCCCCGTGTGTCTTTTTTCTGCTCCAAATCAAAGCCTTTTACACTAAAAGCTTTTTAGAGTCAAAATTGCCTTTTTTGTTGCTAAAATTATTCATATTATATCAGTGATAATTATTTATACTCTGTTCAAATAAGTTATTCATATAATATCAGTGATATTTATAAATTGTCAATTAATACTAATAACAGCCTAAAGTTAAAATCAACATTTAAATATTTACATAGAAATTAGCTTTAAATGAATTTAAATCAAATTTAAATGAAGCTTTTAAAAAGACTGACTTGTGAATCTACATTTGTAATGAATCAAACTGACTCCCTGATGTGTCTTGCGATTGGCTGTTTGCTGCCCGTGTAACACTTTTAGCTGCATGCAGTCCAGAGTTAATCACAAACTCTGGGTTTAACACCAAGTTAACGGTGGAAATTTATATCAATCATTGCAAAACCTCTTAACTAGGTTGGATTTATTCATTTTTGTCAACCCGAAACTTACTCTGCAAGCCAGTTACAAAAATAACCCAAAAAAAAGTCACTTAATTAGTGGCACAATGTTTTAGTTTTCTTTATTCTCCTTAGGGTGCGGCACACAGGAAAACATGAATAAAATAAGTGTTTTTAAAAATGTCAAATGAACCGAAAATAAAAAGACATATATTTACTTATATACTGGAATATGCCAACAAACGCATCTATAAAAACATGGACTACATAAAATGTGATCTAGGACGTTTATCTCGGGTCTTCATCTGGCCAGCTCTACATGCTCATCAGTACTTCAGGCTTATGTTTGAGTACAGAAGACAATGACAAAGTTCAAAATCAAAATGGATCAACTCTCACCACTTTGGAGCTTTGGGATCGTACTCTCGAATAAGACTCGCTCAACGCACATCCCCAAATCCACTGGTGTCTCTTAGTAAGTGGAGGTCCGGCAAAGCTTACATGAGGGAAAAGTTGTGTGTAAACATTCCTGTTTTATACTCGTGGTCCAAAACTACCTACAGTGTGATTGAATACAGTGCCCTTCACTATTATTGACACCTTTTGTAGTTAAGAACAAATAAGGCTGTAAAAAAATATTTTATCATCTTATGATGGAAATTTTAGGAAAAACAAAAGGCCAAACTCACTCCAAGATGACAGCTAAGAACATTTCTACCGTCAGGGTAATAATTTAGTTATTTCAGTCAATCGGAAGTGTTCTGAATCACTCTGGAAGTGGACGTGTGTCTGTCTCATTTCAAATTAGTTGAGTCTTTGGTTCAGAAAATCTCCAAAGAAAATGGTTTCGAGAAAAAAGCCCTGCCAAAAAAATTTAATAAAAACTCTAGTTTTTTTTGTTAATATTCTGAGCAACGTTTTTTTTTCCCCCTCACAGCCGGCTATGCTCATATTTATGAAGGATGCTGATATTAGTGGAGGGCACTGTACGTATGGAGCGATGTGGCACTGAAAAGATTGGTGTAAATGTTTACCTAGTTGGCCTTATTTATATTAGTATGTACAGTTTGTATTCAGGCATGTGTGTGTCTGTGTAGGTGAGTGTAAAGTACATACAGTGTGTGTTGAGTGAATAATGTGTACTGTGTGTGTGGTCAGTTCCAGATCTTCAGGAAACTGTCCCAGGATCCTGTGCACACGGCCATGCCATCATCTGTTACTCCCAGACAGCTCACGCGATTGTCATGGCCAGCCAGCACTCCTGTTAGAGACCAGGACAACGGACAGTTTATACTGGGCCAGGATAAAAGTGGAGTTCATCCCCTTCATAACCCATGAAAATAACAACAACAGATGCTGTGGGGTCTGTACACACACCATTCAAATTTTGAGGGTCAAGATTTTTTAAATTGTTTATCAAGGCTGCATTTAGTTGATAATGGAGACAGTAAAAATACTTATACTGTAAAATATGATTAGTTAAAAATAACTACTGGTAACTACTTTTATACATTTTAAAGAGTCATTTATTCTTGTGAATCAGTCTTCGGTATCACTCGATCTTTCAGATATCCTGCTAATATGCTGAGAAACTGTTTCTATAGTATCAATGTCTAAAAGATTCTTTACTTTTAAAATACCTGGAATTTTTCAGCATTATTCTGGAGTTTAAAATGAACATAAACATAAATCTGCCAGGTATAAAATTAACATTGGCAGATATCTGTTCATGTTCATTTAAAGCTTAATCCAGAATAAAGCTGAAAAAAGTTCAGATATTTCAAAAGTCATTGGCATCTGATCCATTTTGATCATAAATAAACCTAATCTTCAGAAAACAATACTAAATTTATTTTATTTTGCATCTCAAGCAAAAGTATGTTGATTTTTAGGATGTTAAGATACTTTAATTGAAAAACTGATGGATATGTATGATATATATGCATATATCCATGTAACGTGTCATGATTTAAGAAACATAAGGCTTTCAATTCTGAATTTATTGCAGGAAGTAATACTATAAATGCAGTAAGGGAAAATCCTCCCCTCAGTAAACCTCCCAGATAACATCACAATTGACAAATACGGTAGAGTTACTGTACTGTCACACAAGAAAACCCACCAGTATGTTTACCTGCTCGGTCTCCCTTCATGGCATCCCAGATGTTGCAGTTGAAGTCATCGTATCCAGCAAGCAGCAGGCGTCCGGAGCGAGAGAAGGCCACAGAGGTGATGCCACAGATGATATTATCGTGAGAGTACAAACACAGCTCCTGATCCGCACGCAGGTCAAACAGCCTGCAGGTGGCGTCATCCGAACCCGTCGCAAAAGCACTGCCGCTAGGGAAGAACTGATGGATGAAGGAGAAAAGGGAAAGTTTATACAAACCTTTTTTTTCTGCACATGACTAATGTGTTTTTTATTTGAGTTGCACTTCCGATTTAGAGAATTTCTATTCAAAAGAACTGGAACAAATCATTTGAATAATGAGCTTGTGCTACAAATAATCCATATACAGAGTGAAAACATGTACACAGAGAGAAACGTTAGGCCTTGTGCTTAGTGGTATTTTAACATAACATCAGTATCACAAGCAAATCTGTGGCCACTTTTAAGTTTACTGTGGTTTGTTCCCCCAGATAATTTCCCCTTTGGCGTGTATTTCCTACAGTACAGTAATATTTATGTAATAAATGCGTACGTGATATCGCTGTGGAAAGACCTATTTTAAAGGCAAGGCAAGTTTATTTATATAGCATATTTCATACACAATGGTAATTCAAAGTGCTTTGCATAAACAAGAATAAAAGTGAAGTCATAAAAATGATTAAAAGAATTAAAAATGATTAAAAACAGATAAAAACAACTTAAAATATGTTAAAACAAGTTTTAAAGGAATGAAAAAGAGAAGAAAGACATAATAGTGCGATCTGTCGGACGTAGCACAGTGCTCATTCAGTAAAGGCACAGCTAAACAGATGTGTTTTAAGTCTTAATTTTTGTATGTGCGTAATGTTGGTGCCTAATGCCTAATGTTGTGCCTAAAGCTCCCATATCTTGCATTAATTCGAAATGTTAAATTGTTCTCAAATATCTACATAGTAGGTATATAGCTTAAGTAAGTGCAAAAAAATCTCCAGAAACTGTTTTATTTGCTCATTTATAACCACAGAAATTACCCCTAGAAGGAAAAGCTCGATTTTGACCATAATTGGAATAGTCATGAATATTAACGAGCTCTTCTCTGATGCTCTGTACACTATAGCATTTGGTGAAATATAGGCTGACAGAGATGTATTTAGAGTTGTATTTTGAAGCTTTAATGTATATGAAAACAAAGGCAGGAGTTTTTTTAAAGTCAATTGGAAAACTTTCATTCAAGAAAAATCACAGTAAGAGCGGAGTGATATGACACGATGCATAAACGTCCATTTAAGACTATTTTTTAGCAGTTTACACGTGTCTGTTGCCTCATTACAAACATATGCTACAAATTTCACAATATAGACCATTTCAATGTGGTCATGTCATTGGCCCTTGAACATTTCCTGCTTGTTCTCATACTATATCATAACTGTGACAAGAGGCAATTCAATCATATTTTCACGTTAAAACAGCTATCATAACATTATTTATCAATATGTGGCTCTTTTTGGATTCTCGGAAGCTATGGAAATTAAAAATGTTAAACAGGAAATACATTAGGACCATTGTTATTGTTTACATCCCTCAAAATGGTCTATACACTTTAAAAGGACAAAATATACATTTAAATACGGCTTATGCCTCTAAGGGGTGTGAATGAATACATTTGTAATCCATCTTTCCCTCATTTTGTGTTCTGACAAGCTTTAAACACATAATCTGCTCCTTTTTAGTCTTCTTGTCTTTCCCGATTCCCAACTAAGAGTCCCACATAGATAAGCTTAGATAAACTTAATAATAAGGGAAAAATATTATTGTTGTTATCTCATTAAAAATGTGGCCAATCAATCGCTGCCTGCACATTAATGATTCCATGTGGATCTCCACAGTCTTTGTTTTTATCTGATTGGCCTGTTTTCCACTGGGATTTTGCACTCATGGGAATTACATCGGAACGAGGAAACAATGGTGCTTGAGCCCCACGGTATGTCTTTTCCATGTACTGAACTATACTATTCAGCTATGCCTATGTATATTCAGATTTCCATTCTATGGAACCTTTACATTTTGGGAGTTTCCATGGTCTGCTGAAAGTTATTTGTTAACCACAATAAATAGCCTTTTGACTTTTAATGGATGACCTGTGAAAAGAAAAATGATACCTTATTCTAGGCAGTTTTTTTAAGCACTTTACTGATTGTTTACAGTTTAAGGGAAATCACTTCCATAATTCACGCAAAGCATCATGGGCTTAAGAAAAAATGTGGGTACTCAGAATGATGTTTTTGTTCATCAGTGTGTTTTACTCACGCAGGCGGCGTTGATGTCGGACTCGTGGCCAATGAAGGTCTGTCTGCACATGCTGTCTCTGATGTCCCAGAGTTTAATGGAGGCGTCGCAGGCCCCGGAGATGAAGGTTCGAGAGTCTGGAGCAAGCGAGAGACTCATCACATCTCCACTGTGACCAGAAAACAGTGTGGTCTGCTGACCTGTCTCAATGTCCCACAGAGCACTGGGGGGGAAAAAAACAAAACACCATAACAATGGTAAAACACACAGCCCTGCCCAGGCCTAAAAAAACATTTGGAAGAAGCTGTAACTAAAATTGAATGAGCAGTTTCTGTGGCTCTCAACGGATCATTTTGATTTTAATACTATTATTGTGCTCATTATTTGATTTTAAAGTCACAGTTTAGCACGTTTTAGGAACATCAGACAGTACAGTTTATTTATTTTTTTTTTATTACATATTGTTTGCTAAAAATCATGCCTTTTAACTCAATTATAAATACTGTTTTCTTAAGGATCTTCGCACTATTACTCTCACAGTAATATTAAAAGTATAAATAATACATACTGTAATCTGACAAATATTTGTGAATATATGCAAATGGCAAATTAAATTAATGTCTAGACTTAATTATAAAATTGTTTCTACTCCACTTAATTTTACACAGTGGCTTTCATACTTGTGCGATTTGGCATAAAGGCAATACCGTGTGACATTTTTTGCTAGCTGTTCTGTCATTCCACATCAAAAACAACTTTACAATTTTAGAAGTTGATAAGACGTTTCTTATCAGTCTTGTAGTCTGTCTTGTGGTTAATGCACTTATGATGGTATATAATGCTTTATAATTGAATTACTCTTGCACTGTGAATATCAGTCTCTGAGATTAATATGAATTTGTTATTAGTTGTTAGAAAATAATAATAAGAGTACTTTCAAATGCAGATAAATGTTAACAAAAATGACTTATATATACAGCTATGGTAAATATGAAGAGGCCACTTGAATTGACAGATTCTCTGGATTTACAATTTATATTTATGTGTTTGATTAAAATGTATTAGTGCTGGGCAGAAAATTATTATTAACAATTAATACACAATTAAAAGTTTGTTTTGACATAATTTGAGTATGTAGTGTGTATATTTATTATGTATATATAAATACACACATGAATCAATATTTGAGAGAGTTTTTTTATATTTAGATATAATATATATATATATATATGTATATGATACAAATTAAATATAAATTTAAATATCTATGTAACAAAATTGGTTTGTATAATTTTGTTCATATGTATGTGTGTATCACATATACATAATGAATATATACAATACACAGACATATATTATGTCAAAACAAACTTTTATTTTGGATGTGATTAATCACGATTAACCTTTGCCAAGCACTAAAATATATGTTTTGTTTTATTCTGATGACATTTAAACCTTTTTTTTTTTCTTCTTCTTTTCTTTTTTTTTTTTTTTTTTTACTTTACAGCATACCTCTCTCTATAAACACAGACATTAAACTATTTAGTACCATGTTGGGATGCCACAAATCTGGGCCCTGAATCAAAACCAGTCAAGAACCAGATTAGTATAGTGTACTATATGTAGTAAATGACAGTGTAGTTTCATATTACTGAACACACCAGGTTGTGTCTCCTGAACTGGTGATAATCTGATTGTCATCTATGAAACGGCAACAGGAAAGGTAACCTAAGAAATGAATAGACAGGAAGTCACACACTTAAACTGCATGAAGGTAAAGAAACATCTTAACACTCATGAGCAGTATATCAGATTACTACCAACCAGTGTTGGTTGTAATTACAAAATAATGAGTTATTGTAATTAAATGACTTATCCACAGAAGAAGTAAAGCAAGTGATTACTTTTCACAAATGTGTTTTAAAATAAAAGTCCGGTTTAACTCAAATGTAAAGAATTAAAAGGGTTCAATTTCTGTCTGCATTGAGATTTATAGAGATTTTAAGTAGTGTTGAGTAAAGTAATTAAATTACTTATTGAGTAATTAAGTTACTTTTCAGACCAAGTAATTAGAAAAGTAACTTAAATACAATTTTAATGATGTAATTAGTAATTAATAATTTTTTTGAAGTAACTTACCCAACATTGCTGCCAACATTATTGAAATATGGCATTATACAAACTGATCTATTAAGCAAAACTGCTATGTGAAGGCAAGCATTTCGGTTAATATTAACGGTTAATGTCTTATGACCCGGATTCACTGTTTATTCTGTGGGTGTGTGTGTGTGTGTTGTCAAACCTGTGTGTCCGGGCAGCTCTCGGCTCACTCTCACATTGCCCTCTCTCGTCTTCAGGCTGTATATGGAGCAAATGTTGTCCAGTCCACCACAGGCCACAAAGTTCCCGGATGGCGCATACGCACATGTCATCACCCATGAGGACCGCAGCGGGATGGCATGCATCTGAAGTTGCACATGCAAAAGGTTAAAACATGGTTGTTGATCATTTGGTTAATGACAGGAATGCTTTATAGTAATATATAACTGAATATCTGGCTGTGAACACTAAATAAGATACTTTGAAAATGTTGAAAATCGGTAATCATTTACTTTCATAGTAGGAAAAACAAATATTGTGGAAGCCAATGGTTACCTGTAGTGGTCACAATATGGAATTTTTAATGGATGATGCAGAAATTTATCTGGCAAACTGGATGATATGCGATATAAAACACGGACAGTAAATTATGCATGCATGTATAATACATGCAGAGGATTTCTGAATTGAACATTCATTATGCATAAATTGTTTTCAAAACATCAATTAAATGCATTTTAGTTACAACTTTAGATAAATCGCATGATATGGAAAACATCTGCACATGGAAAGATTTATCGCCTGATGCTGATATTTAAATTCCACATATCGGCCAATAGGCGACGCGGTGGCACAGTGGGTAGCACGTTCGCCTCACAGCAAGAAGGTCGCTGGTTCGAGCCTCGGCTGGGTCAGTTGGCGTTTCTGTGTGGAGTTTGCATGTTCTCCCCGTGTTCGCGTGGGTTTCCTCCGGGTGCTCCGGTTTCCCCCACAAGTCCAAAGACATGCGCTATAGGTGAATTGGGTAAGCTAAAATTGTCCGTAGTGTATGCATGTGAATGAGTGTGTATGGATGTTTCCCAGAGATGGGTTGCAGCTGGAAGGGCATCCGCTGCGTAGAACATATGCTGGATAAGTTGGCGGTTCATTCCGCTGTGGCGACCCCAGATTAATAAAGGGACTAAGCCGAAAAGAAAATGAATGAATGAATGAATGAATATCGGCCAATAGTGGAAATTATATATTGTACATTAAACATGGTGTCATTATTACTTTGAAACATTTTGTGTTTTGATACATATGTTTAACATTTCTTAGGTGTTAATTTTTTTTTCTAAAAAGCCTAATCTAAAAGGCTGCCAAATAAAAAAAAATTTAAGAGTTTAATTTGTATTCTGTATGCTTTGATATTTGTAAGAATTTTAAGAAGTATTGACTCAATTGAATTCAATTGTTGAGTCAATTCAAAGTAATTCAATTATTTATTGTCTAATTAAGTTACTTTTCAGACAAAAGTAATTAGAAAGTAGCTTAAATACTATTTTAATTATATAATTAGTAATAAATTACTTTTTTGAAGATACACAACGATGAAGCTACTGACCTTGTTTGTAGTATAACTATCCCAAATGATGAGTTTTCCATCCTGTGAGGCACTAACAAGAAGCCTGAGGAGAAGAAAAGAAAACAGACATGTATTGTTATGGACAGATTAAAGTACACAATAGGAAAAATTGTCAGTGACGGCCTAAAGTTGATTAACTTGTCAAGTGTTGACAAGTATATGAAACCAGTTGGTCAGTATTTATTAATTTTTTTATTCTACACTAACAGTGCCTGAGGATGTGATGCGGTTTAGTGTGATCATCAAATACCAGAGACTGCTATGATTATATAAATGTATATTCTGATTCTCATTCATATGGACTATTCATATTACATGTTATTATATTAAACAAATTAAAACAGTTTTGTACTGTTTGTTGTAATAGGTCATATTAGTTGTGCATTTGTAGTTGTAATACATTTCGTAAAGGGATAGTTGACCCAAAACTGAAAATTCTGTACCCACCCTTCACAAACCTGATTTCATTCCTTTCTTCTGTTGAACACAAAAGGTTGGAAACCAGTAACCACTGACTTCCATAGTATTTGATTTTATTACATTTCAACGTGTAGGAACATTCTTCAAAATATCTTCTTTTCAGAAAAAGGAAGCTCATAAATGTTTGGAACCACTTGAGGGTGAGCAATCAGTGAGCAAACTTTCATTTTTGGGTGAACTATCCGTTTAACGGTATTGTTTTTCATAACAAATGTCACAGAAAGTTAGGCTTTTTTATTGTAATGCAGTATTTGTAGTTATTGTGATCAACAAAATTTAGGGCGTTAAAAAGTTCTACAGCTGGAACTGTTTTTGTTCATGAATATAACTTGACAAATTTACTCACAACTCAAGCTACTGTCAAATTTGATTAAATGCCATTGTATTTTATGTCATTATGCGACAACTCTTGCACAAACCAAACATTTGGTTTCCTGAGATTTTTAAATTATCATCAGGAGCCAAGGGTAATAATTTTGTTTTGTTTGTACAGGTTCTTTTTTTGACTCACAGAATGTCAGTAATTGTTGACATCCAATTTAGAACCACAGTTTCAGCTGCAGACATTCTTAAATGTTCTAAGATCATGTTTAATGTTCTCCATCTTGAACGACCTGAGGGTGAGTACTTTTTAAAAAAATACTGTTATTATTATTTCTAAAGTATATATCTTTAACATTCATTGTAGACATACGCATTTTCGTGTGAATCACAAAAATCAATTGTAAATGTGCTGTTCCCAAGTCCAAACAGACACAAAAATAAAGTCTTTAAAGAAAGTCATTTCAATTATGACTAGTGTGGGCTTAGATGATTAGCTAACAAAGATAGTTTGCATGTCAGTGTGTCCGGTTCATTGCATACTGTGCCAACAACATGTGCAAAACAAAAGCCAAGTCACGAGCCACTGAATCATGCTTTTCTGCTACTTTTTGGTTGTCTTTGATGCCAGGTGTGTGAGTGAACCGAGGCACAGTTATGAGAAGACTGTGGACAGACGTACCTGGAGTCTGAGCCCCAGTGCATGGCGTAGATTTTCGCCAAATGGCCCCGCAGTGTGCGCCTCGTCCTCATCTGTATCCTCCCCACCGGGTCCAGACCAGCTGTTATCTACCACACACACACACACACACCACATGAGTGCAATGCCACAGACCTTTGGAGGATTACACATACATGTAATTTCATCTCACCTGTGTAAGTGTGGAGTCTCCACATGCTTTCCTGGCATCCTGAGGGACAGAAGACAAGGTTAATCAAATCACTATACTGTCACCATTTGAAGGTGGAGGTAAGGCCTGTTTCTAAAGTAGGCAAAATATCTCAGTGCCTGCTTAATTAGTCTAATGGAAGCCAATATAACATATAAAAAAAAAATGTTTACAGTACTCGGATGTCTCTAAAAGCCCAACACTGTATATAGCAACTTTTCATGTTTTTTTCCCATTGGTCTTAGTACACAATGTAGTTACAGAAGAGTCGAGCTTTAAATTGGAAAATGATCAAAACTCTTATTTTGACTTTTTTGAGCGAGATGCTAATGGTCTAATCTGATT
The DNA here is from genome assembly GCA_903798115.1 of Danio jaintianensis. NCBI lineage: Eukaryota > Metazoa > Chordata > Actinopteri > Cypriniformes > Danionidae > Danio > Danio jaintianensis. Next base: position 2,970,081 of record CAIGQV010016645.1, read on the forward strand.
CAATGATTTATGCTAAGCTAAGATAAAAGTGCTCCCACCAGACACAGAGATTGGCTGAATGGATTCAAAAATGGTAAAACTCAACTGTAAAACTCTAGGGGAGTTATAAAATGAGGCTATTTCTAAATAAAATGGAGCATTCCTTTAAAGCAAGATTGCTTCTGATTCGTTGTAAATATGTTTATCATTGATCAGTGGGGAAAAGATCATTTTTAAAGAGATTTCAGTGATATCGCTCCTCTCTGTGCCATTATCATTATAGCTGTAGTGAGGACTCTGGTATTCTTTTATATTCAGAACAATATCATTATTGTTATACTGAGTTATCATTCTTACTGTGAACAGCCCTTTAGGGAATGTGTAGTTGCTGAGCTTCCCTAATAATAGACTGAGCTAAAGCAGTCCGAAAAAATAAGTCGACCTTCACACAAGTGTATTTAGCTCTGATATGATACATTAAGGGTATCACTGTATTATATAATGAAAGGGATAATGTAAATTATTCACCTTATTCTCCACGTACGAGTGGGCGCAGCCATTTGAATAATTTTGGCTCAAGACTTCCGGTCTCATTCACTTCCATTCATTTTTAGACGTTAAAAACATCTCGTTTTGCTGCTTGATGTTGCAAACTGATATTTTCTTATTATATTATTCTACTTTGTCTGTATAGTCATGCAAACACTTGTTTGTAGAGTAAGTAGTTTGACCGTTTTCTGCCGTTTATTATTCCTAGTCATTTTTCCCATAGGCAGCTGAATCGGAAGTTCTAAAACAATTGAGCGCACTTCCGCATTGAAGAATAAGGTCAATAATATGGCGATATAAACTGGCAGGGGTGCATTTCCCAAACAACAACGTACAGTAACTTGTGGCTGAACTACCATAGTACAATGCATCATTCAGGAAATATACATGTGGTGACAAGAGTTTCCCGAACTCTGTTGGAGTTCCATAGTCTCAACCATGTTATTTACAATGCAAAATTTCCATAATGGTGGCGCGGTGGGTAGCGCTGTCGCCTCACAGCAAGAAGGTCGCTGGGTCGAGCCTCGGCTGGATCAGTTGACATTTCTGTGTGGAGTTTGCATGTTCTCCCCGTGTTGGTGTAGGTTTCCTCCGGGTACTCCGGTTTCCCCCACAGTCCAAAGATATGTGCTATAGGTGAATTGGGTAAGCTAAACTGTCACTGTGTGTGAATGAGTGTGTATGGGTGTTTCCCAGTGATGGGTTGCAGCTGGAAGGGCATCCGCTGCGTAAAACATATGCTGGATAATTTGGCGGTTCATTCCGCTGTGGCGACCCCAGATTAATAAAGGGACTAAGCCGAAAAGAAAATGAATTAATGAATTTTCATAATTTTATATATATATGTATTTTTTTTATAAAAGAGTTTGAGTAGTAATCAATTAGCTTAGTTTTGTTTGCGTAATAAGCAATTAGTTTGTTTGCTTGTATGGTGGGAAAAAGATTGACCAAGAGATTTCCTTTTTTTCACCAATATTACTGAAAATATTCCATATTTCTTCTGTTGTAAACGAAACATAAAGCCACTCACAATAACATGTAGCTTAATCTCATATGCAAATCAGATATATGGCCATGAAATGACATGTAAAATTAAATTCATTTATTTGCTGTCTATCAAATTGCAGACATTCCAGAAATTCTATTTTACAAAAGTGTAATTTTCTTTTTTTTTTTTACTATTTTTAAAAGTGTACTGATTTTTAATGATAGTTACTCATTTTTAATAATTACATTCATTACGTACATTTTTCACAGTGTACGTAATGAATTTTCAAAACACTGGAGAAATGTTGAACATATGTGCATTAATATAGACCTACCTTTTAAATATAAATATAGCATTTTACTTGTAATGTAAAACAAGAAAGCCACCTTCCTTCACAAACCATGGCTGTGTTCAAATTGGCATAATAAATGTTTTCGGAGTGAATTAACAATGGACCACAATTGTCAATCGCAAGATCAGTAAACTAAACAACAATAAAAAAAAATTACTTTGAGAGCAAATTAAATCAAATGTGAGCAAGACAACTTTAATCTTTTCAAATCGTTCAAAGTGGATAGTGAAGTGTTTGAATGGAATAGGGCATAGGGAGGATAACTCGAAACAGAATAGAACACAGCCAGCAACTATTTTTCTAACTACAGGTCTAGTGGTGTAGTTCCAATCACACAACATTGCGAATGTTTGTTAAAACGTTGGATTCAGGAAACACAAAATCGCCAAACTAAGTTTGTAAAAACTGAACTTTTGATCTTAGACTAATGACAAATGCAAATGTTTTGGCAAATGCAACCCAAGGTGTTAAGATTCTCAGCACAAAGGGTATAAAATGAAGATCAGTGTATTTGAGCATTATGAGCTCTGGTACTCACTCTGATCTGATTGCGCAGTTGCTCAGCCTCCTGACGAAGCTGCTCGAGCTCACTCATCTTGATATGACCTTTAGCCTTTACCCTCTGACCTCTCTCACCTTCTCAGACACCTGTGAATTTAAACAGGACATATGAATAGCATCAGACACTGCAGCGCTCCTGTCGAACCCAGCTGAAAACCACAGTGGGCTTATAGGTTTGACAAGCTATCCAAACGGCTCCATTGGTATTTAAAATTAGTATGACTATTTTTTTAAATAAATCTCACTTTTAATTTTACAAAATGCAAACAAAGAGTAAATAGCAATCCTCTGCATATTAAGGACAATTCTGCTACATTTGGAAAAGTTTTTACCCATTAAACAACATTATGTGTATTATTCTGATTTTTATTAGATTTAAATGACGTGTGTGATAATTTCATAGTGGAGATGTGCTGCAGGGTTTAGATTATAAGTACCACATAATCTCTAATCTGGTATAATCTGGTTAAAAATCCATAATATAATAGGATTACTGCTCTGAAAGCCGTTCAAAATCAGAAATGAGATCAGGACTTTTATGGCCGGTAAATAAAAAACGTGCATGTCAGACAAAGAGAGAGAAGGAAAAGGTTGCCTGACCTGAAGCTTACATGAGTTTACACATTTAAATTGGCATGAAAATACACACAGGGGTTTTGCATGTGTTTTTTTACACAGTCAAATATGTCCCAAATCATCAACCAGTCATTGTCGTTTGGCCATTATTTACAGTTATACTTTGCATGTTTTCATGTTACAACCAACCACACACCATTGTATCAAGGCTGATGAGACCTGTGAGAAACACATGCAAACATTATTGTTATTACCTCTTTAGAATGCATACTTATTAGAGAGCACTAACACAACACCACAGCAGACCAAAAAAAATCAAGTCATATATAAGAGACAATCTATGTGAAATCTCCACACAAAGAGAATAAGTCACGTTAAAACTTTCATCACAGCCCATCGTAGAGAAAGAAGCAGCACTGCTATAATATATATTATTTGCAAAACCTGTCATTAAAAAAGCCTGAAAAGCTCTGAAAGCACTTCAAGCTGATTCAGAAAGAAGCAGTTATTAAGATTTGCTGCAAAAATTAAGATTTGCTATAAATTTACTCACCCTCAAACCATCTAAGATGTAGGTGTTTTTTTTATCAGCAGAATGTATAAAATTATCAATGGCTACTGGCACTTTTTATGCAAGTTTATATATA
>CAIGQV010016645.1:2974132-3060426 GCA_903798115.1 Danio jaintianensis
TATATATATATATATATATATATATATATATATATATACACACACATACACATACATACACATTGCAATGTTTAGATACATTGCGATATTTAGATTTTCTGCAATTTACATTGTGATATTTCACAAGATAACTTAATTAACTTAATAATTTTAGATTGATTGACTGAGATGATTTTGTAGGGGAGTGCATCTGCATAAAATACTATAAACAAATTACAAGCAGTGATGAATAGAGCAAATATACAAATGAACAGTATACATGTACAGAAATAAAATAATCACTTGTACAATAAAGCTGTATAGTCTTCATTGTGTAAATAATTAAATACAATTAATCTTTGTTAAAACTACAAATGTAATACTTCCTTGTGCCCAAATGCTTTAAACTTACTTAAAATGTTTACACAGGCCTTAAAAACACAAGCAATTGATAAACTTTCACTTGATTATTGTTAAACTGAAATAACTCCAAAATTCTCATGTTCTGTAGTTTCTGATCAACTATAATCCTGACTCCACAATGCACGTCCTGCCATGTGACTATTGCAGATTCACACATTGCGATAACAATACTAAAACGATATATTGTGCAGCCCTAATATATATATATGCAAAACTACATTAATACATATGGCTCCTGAGGTTATGCTGAAGTTTAAGTCTAATCAAAACAATTGGTCTGTACAAAAATGCATACAATTTTAATTAACAAAAATTAACACTCATCACAAAAGACAAAACATGTATTTACAAGTGTCAGAACAAGTGTGAGTTTGCAATGAATACATTTATATTACAGTATGTGTTAGGAAGCTTCTAATCCAAACTGTGAATGCTCAGGATCATTTGCAGAGGCTGTGGATTAAAGGTAATAATGTTCAGTTTTTTGAACAGACTGGTCATTTTGCTTCATAAGACCTAAATGTATCAATGTAGCAGTCACGAGTATTTTGTTGTTTTTTTTACTCTCAAAGTGCCAGTAGCCATTGATGTAGCGTTTTGCGAATCACCAAGAACCACAGATTCAACTAAAAACATTCATGAGAATTTTCTACTGAAGACAGATTTCACAGACATCTCGAATGTCATGAGGATGAGTAAACAAACAGCAAATCTTCTTTTTTTAAGTCGAACTATCCCTTTAAGCAGGGCGGGGTTAGTTATCATAGCAGTTCATCATAATGCCTTCTGGACTGATGTGTAGTGTTTGAAATCAGGTGGACTAAATGTGCATTACAAATAGCCTCAGGGTCAAACATTATTTATTTATAACCCAACAGTTTTTTTTTCTTTGCAGTTATATTATTGTCAGCACTATGTAAAATAATACGACTTCATACATTAAACATGACTGGAGGGGGCTGTCAGCTGATAAGCACCAAATTTAGAGCATAACAAGGCCAACACTTCAGAGGGGGCAAATGTTTTCTCCATCACTATAAAACGCAGGTAAAATGTTTTACATTTACGTTACAATTTTTTTTTTAACAGAAGAAGCTCATAAACAGATGAGCTGTGGAAACAGAAATTGTTGCAGAACCAATTTCAGTAAAAATCACCATTCCAAACGCATCAATACTAGACATTTGTGCACTGGATTTCAGTTGATTTACTAAAATAAGTTCTTTAAGCAAGAAGCACACAAAGTACATTTTGGGGTTAACCCACAGCTACAGCTCAATGTACAGTGAAATATCACTGTGCACTCTGAAAACTGAATGTTTTGAAAATGAGAAAATAATGTTTTAATGTTTAAAATAATGTTTACTGCCACCGTGACCACAGCAGCTGCTTTCCCTGAAACTGCAACCTGTTTAAACTGTTTATTTAAACCGTGCACCCTCTTTTCAACCTGTGAGAAAGACAGCTGCAAAACGTGCGTTTGCTTGATCACATGGTTTACGTTTGTGTTTCAGTCAGATCGTCCATGCCCAGAACAACAGACACATGCAAGGTTAACATCCTCATATTGCGATATTGATATATGCGTATGGCAAGCTGTTTTAATATGTATCGTTCATTAAACTAACAAGTTTGTCATTAGTCTGTGATCAAATACGGACTAGTATTTTATGTAAGGATTTGGGATTCATATATCAACTAGTCACCAGTTGTTGCTTAGGGTGACCATATTTCTATTTTGATAGAAATATGAGGATGGGGTGGGGTGTGTGGAGGGGTTGTAAATACAAATGCATTCACAACCATAAAACTTTGTTTTTAATAATTTTCTATTAAACTTTTGGCCTTCAACAATAGAATATTTTAGATTGTTTTTTTCTGTAACACTTTTTACAGACACTTTCGTTTCAATAGGATAAAGTAAAATGTAAAAATCGGCTGAAATTTAAAAAAAAAAGCTATTCAAAAATATACTAATCAGGAGTGACACCCATGTGACACCCACTGACAGGTAAAAGCTGCTACTTTCTTATGGCTGTTGCCTTGGTGCTGAGGGATTGAGACACACTGGCAAATATTTGCATATGTACATTACCGACTAATGGTGGCATGCAACAAGCGTGGCCTAAATAGAAATGTAAAGGTAATGCAAAAACTGATACAATTAATGACGACTGTAGAAAGCCAAAAAACAAATCCTAGACATTTCATGAGATTTAGAAATCCTGGCCGGACATTTTTTTAGTTCCAAAAAGAAGACTTATGGTCACCCTAGTGTTGCTATAGATTCCTGAAACTCCTGGCCTCTGAAACTCTGTTTCATCATTAACATCTGCCTGATGCCCCTGTCATTCACTTCTAATGCATATCCATTTATGCTGATCTGTTCCTGTTTTAATATAAAAATATAGTCACTAGGATTTATTCTTCACTAAATTATTTGAATAGTTGGCCGTTTTCTTGTTAATAAATTAACAGACACTGCACCCATTTATGAGAAGTGGAGCATCTGATAATTGAGAAGCATGCACATGAGTGGAAAAAGTGCCAGCAAATCTTTAGTCACCTGCAAAAAGTGTTAATTTGACAAAACTTCCAGCTAATCAAGAAACCGTTAGTTACTCTTGTTGGCTTCTGTTACAGCAGATTTGAATTGGCACTACAGATTAAAAAAACAAAATGAAATCAAAATGGACCGGTGGCTTGTAATAATCAAAATTACGAGGGACAATAAAACCGGCAAAGTTCCAGAGTAAACCAGCATGTCTTTACCAAACTTGTAAAATGAATGAAACTTTCCATGTTTTGCCCCAAATATGTGCTAAAAGGCTCAAACCCTCCTGTATAAGACATTATTTAATCAAATTGTAATTTTTTGGTTGCTCTTTCTTCTACACTACAAATACGTAACAAGAATTTACAGGATCTAAGAAAGTACTGGGTTATATTAAGTAAAGACATGGGTTAAAATTTCATTCAGAGACAGGTTTAGGAATTGTACATAGATATTACCCAGTTTACGTAATGACTAAGTATATACATGCAAAGCAGTACTGTAAAATAAAATCATTCCTTTTTTAATCTAACAGTAAGATCTTAAATGTATCAGTTACTTACAAACGGTCACTCATTTATAATACATATGAGTACTGGTAATGCTGGAATAGATTATATTAACTATCTGAGTTGAAGGGTTAATTTTCATTTTTAGGTGAACTATGTTATTAATTACTCACCCTCATGTCGTTCCAAACCCCAGAGATCTTCATTCATCTTTATGACACAAAATAAGATATTTTAAGTGAAATCTTCCTCATCCTCCATAGACAGCAAGGGTCCTGACATATTCAAGGTGGTTATGGGATACGTCATTGCACAGTGCTCGTGAATGTGCGCAATATACTGACACTGAAGAGAAGAAACTCGTTATTGAATAATGTCGTTATTTTGGTTTTATGTGTGCATAAAGTATTCTTGTAACTTGATAATATTCTGTTTGAACCATTGAAGGCATGAGGTCTGTTTTGAGGATGTTTTGGTACCTCTTTGGGCGAGTCCGAAACCTTGCTGTTTATGGGTGAGGGAGCTCTCAGATTTCACTTCAAATATTTTAAGTTGTATTCCAAAGACAAACAAAGTCTCAGGGGTTTGGAAGGACACGAGGGTGAGCAATAATAACACTTTTCATTTTGGGGTGAACTAACCATTCAAGCAAGAAATAAGCATTAATACCTAATGAACATTTAAAACTGTAATACGTTGTACGTAGTGAACAGTATCTAGTACGTTCTGCATCTAGTGTAAGTGAAAGTTATACTAGTCCCTATTCGACTGATTATTGGTAGCTCTAAAGTGATAATGTTAAAACAGCTTGCCATAGGCTAATCAGCTGTGGAGTGAGCAAAGCGCTGGAGGCTGCACAGGACAGGAGGCTTTTGCTCCATCAGTTCACGACTCAGGGCTGAAATGAGACATGCTGCAGCTTTAAATTCAGATGGAATGTGATATACACCGTTATAATATTCTTAATAAATAACAATCCAGTAGTGGCATTTGATACCAAAACTAATAAAACCCCAAACGCACATTATAAATTAGCAATCTAGTCTAATCTAAATGATGCCTTCGTACTGTTCATCTATATGTCTCATTGGGTCACACAACATTGCAATAGAATATAATAGTACCTTTTAATCTTGCTGTTTGGTTTTAGTCTCCGCGTACAGTCGAGTGAGTGGAATGCTGAAGTGGGTGGCGGAAGTAATTCGCGGGGAATTTTTCTGCTGACAAATGATTAGGACTCCGACTGCATATTGTCGGCTCTTTCCTGGTGCTACAGTTAGGCCTCGACGACTGTGTGCTTCATGTATGAAACGAATCAAAAATGTGTTATCATCAAGTATGGAACCACCATGTCGCCCTCTGATCGTTTGGAGAGAATAGCAGGAAGCCTTTTCCACGGTATTCCCGATTTCCGCACACTTTTCTTTGGGGGGAAAAAACCTTATTTTGCGCCCTGCCTATAATTAGCGACATATGTTATAAGTCCAAATAGGGTAAAGCTTCCAGATTATGTCGTGGTCTTTATATTGCGTTGCCCGATCCTCGCCTCTTTTCTCCCAAGGTTCTTCTTCCTCCGTCTTCTCGTTTTTGTCTCCTCGTTTTGACCGTCGCTCCTCGTCCAAGAAATGACCGATTCAGTAAAACACGAGACACCCCGTGGCCCTTCAAAGAAATCAAAATAAAGTACCCAAAAATCGACTTGGCTATCTCTGCGGAGGAGCATATAACCCATCCATCAGTTCAAACGTGACTGTGCCAGAACAGGAGGCGGGGTGAATTCAACATAAACAAGAGTACAGTTTGTTTTCTAAATAATTTAAATAATCTGCGCTCGCTCGGCTGTCAATTCAGTCCCATATGAAATCATTCAGTCTGCACCAGAAACACGTAGCATCACATATGCGCGATTCAACCACACCCATTTTATTGCGAATGTACCACTGCAGCGCAGAGCTGCACCGCCAAACCGCGGCTCAGGGGGGTGAACAGCACCTCACACTCGACTTCAGGTCGCTGGACGACAGATATCAGTTCTTTCAGCAGATGTGCAAACTCACTACTCAGTAAAACTCAGTGTAAATGTTTGCCGAAAAGGACATATAAATGCCTTGGAGAAGACAGTGACATTCTGCTGAATTCCCCCTACGCGCTGGTCAGTGACTACATGAATGCGCTCCTGAGCGGAGTGTTGCCAGATCTCGCAAAAAGCACACTGGTGTAAAAAAATAAATACAAAATAGCAACTTTCCCTAAAAAACATATAGCGGAGCTGTCTTTGATGATAGTGTTGTTCTGTTGGTAGTTGGGGTATTCGGAGGTGTGATTTGTAGCCTATGTTGGTCACAATGTGCTTTGGCTAAGAACCAGCTCAAAAAAGTTAATATTCTAAAGAAAAAAATATTAAAGAAAAGAAACTGTCTACATGTCTTGCGTTTAGAATATATTAAATATTAAACAAATAAACGACTAAAGTTGTTTATGTGGACATGGCAACACCTTCTGTACCACACTTATGCAAATTAGGTTACCAAAAATCATCTTAAGTTTTTTTCCATGTTTAAACACGTTTACAAAATGACTGCAGAAATTCCCAAACACCAGTGTCACACTTTCCCAAGCTAAAGTTAGGTGTTTCAATCTTTTGCCCCAAATATGATTATATTCCCCACCCTAATGCAAAAAAATAAAAATAAAACATTTTAAGGTCTATATAGTTACATTATTTCGTTTTTACTCAGTCGGTGTAACTTATTTATTTATTTATTTATTTATTCATTTATATAAAAATGTTTTTTATTTGAATTTTAGGGCTGCACGGTGGCACAGTGGGTAGCACGTTCGCCTCAAAGCAAGAAGGTGGCTGGTTCGAGCCTCGGCTGGGTCAGTTGGCGTTTCTGTGTGGAGTTTGCATGTTCTCCCCTTGTTCGCGTGGGTTTCCTCCGGGTGCTCCGGTTCCCCCCACAAGTCCAAAGACATGCGCTATAGGTGAATTGGGTAAGCTAAATTGTCCGCAGTGTATGTGTGTGAATGAGTGTGTATGGGTGTTTCCCAGTGATGGGTTGCAGCTGGAAGGGCATCTGCTACGTAAAACATATGCTAGATAAGTTGGCGGTTCATTCCGCTGTGGCGACCCCAGATTAATAAAGAGACTAAGCCGAAAAGAAAATGAATGAATGAATTTGAATTTTATTTATTCATATTATTGTAATAATTATTTAATAATTACTTTAAGCTTATTTGATTCTTTGAGTGCAGTTTTTATTAGTTTATTTGCTCATCATTAATTTGTTTCTTTTTTACTAATGTGTCTATAACTTAGAGAAAAAAAAAATTATTTGAAACTTTTATATTTTATATGAATTAGCCTACTTTAAATTTAGTTTGACATTTTTTTATTCTGTTAGACCAGGGGTGTCAAACTCAGTTCCTGGAGGGCCGCAGCTCTGCACGGTTTAGTTCCAACCCTGCTTCAACACACTTACCTGAAGGTCCCAAACAAGCCTGAAGGACTCAATTAGTTGGATCAGGTGTGTTTAATTAGGGTAAGAACTAAACTGTGCAGAGCTGCAGCCCTCCAGGAACTGAGTTTGACACATGTGTGTTAGACTGTTTCTCCCATAGAACTTCCTTATTGCCTCGTGTGGGTCCCCTCCCCGGGCCGTGTTTAAAACCCCCTGACTTGGAGCTGTAATTAAAATTCCCCTGTAAGAGCAGACAGTAATGCAATGCACACTTTCTCTCTAGAGACATAAGCTGCCACCCACCAGAGACACACTCCTAATTACACCTGCTATAATTACAAGTTGATGGGAGGAGCACAGACAGATTATACTTTGCACTACTGTGCACTTGCTTATTGGCTCTATTAAAATTTGGATTGTTGTTATGCTGTACTGCCATAGCTTCTAACTTTTAAACTGTCCTTTATTTATTTTTATTTACATCTACAACTGTGCCCATTAAGACTGGTCCGCACATCATGGAGGAGGATAGCTAAATATGGATTATCATCATCATACACCCCCTCACCAAATGTAGTGATGGTACACTCCACCTGCCCTACTCCCCATAAGGGACTGTAGTTGCTGTAAATGGGTTGCCCAGCAACACCATTTCCAGAGACCAGTGCACTACAAGCAGAATGTGATTGGATGGACATGAACTGTATTAATCTTCCACACATATATTCATAACCACTAGGTAGGTCACATACTACCTTACCCAGATGTACTTGATTTCTGACTATAATCAAAGAAATATGTTTCCAACAGATGTGATGAACAGAATGAGTAAACACAGTGTGTTATCCTCTCCATATCTACTGTAGGCTAACTGGCTTTAGAAAGACAGAAAAAGGTTCACATTCTGGTGTCAGAAATATTGGAGAAATTGAGTTTGTGTAGTGTCAGCCTCTAGAGTGCGCTATTGCTCTTTCTAACAGCACAGAGGTTGGAAAAGGGAGTTTTCAAATTAATTTTACATACAAATCAATGTATTAAATCAGTATATGTAAATGTTGTGGAACAACTTAGTGGTTTGCTAACAATAAAAGAGATTTTTGTTAAATAAAATAAAATGATTCAGTAAACAGTATTACTAAACTACTAGTAATTTTGTACACTACTAATACTACTCAAGTATTACTATACTAAAAACAGCATTTTAAGAAACTCAAAAAAATTGCTAAAGGAAGCTTTTGTTGTTTGATCTGAAGCCCAAACTAGAATGAAGAAGCACTGATTAATCTTGTGTTCTAATAGTAACTCTGGGGGCTTAGAATCGTACTTCCCCCCACCCCCCTGATTCACTCTGGGCATGCAACAGTCTGGGTGGTACATTTCTTTGGGGCTTCTCCACATCATAACTCTCCTGAACGTGGGAAAGACAAGGTGAACTCATCCACCTTGTTGAGTTTGAAGATGGACTCATCAAAGAACAATACATGTGTCACGCAAGATTATCGCTGCTGGCATCATTAAAACTGACGTTTGGCATAGGCATGAGTGATTAAAGGTTTGGTTATAGCAGCCCAGCCATGTATATTGACTCTGAGGAGCTCCTGACAAACAGTTTTGGTGAAACAACTTGTTGAGGTGCACATTTAATTCTGCAGTGAGTTGGCCAGCTGTGGTTTTATGTTTTTTGGATACAATCCAGGTTAGCACCCAGGCATCCCTTTCAGATACCTTCCTCTTGTGTCCACAGTTGCTCCTGTTGGATGTGGTTCATCCTTCTTGGTGGTATGCTTACATTACTCTGGATACCGTGGCTCTTGATACATCACAAAGACTTGCTGTGCTTGGTCACAGATGCACCAGCGAGACGCGCACCAACAATTTTCAACTCTGATATCTTACCTATAATGTTGTATGTATTAAAATATTTTCAGCAAAACTGTGCTATTACTCTGCTGATTTAATCTGCAGTCACACTAGAGTTTGAGCTTGCGAAATTCTGTAGTACGTCGCTGCGAAAAGGGGCGGGATTAAACAAGATAATTAGACATTTCAAAGAGCCAGCAATTGGTCCATATTTTAAATTTCTGTCCAGAAAGGTCATGTTTTGATCTTCGATTGGTCTTACGTAGTCACGTGATGCAATTTTGCAGGTCAGAGTTCATCAAGCTTGAACTTTGCTCAGCAGTAAACTGCGAAACTTGTCGCACAAGCTTGCGTTTCCGGTCTGACGCATTCGCGTGCGTATGAATGGAAGTCTATGGGAAGAAAAGTCCAATGTGACCGCGGCTTTACTGGTGGAATGTGCAATCAATGAAGATTGGCCACCAGGCTGGTAAAATTTAGCTATGAAACCTCCAACACTAAATTGACCAGTATTTCAGTTTCATATATATACAGACAAACACCAGTTAAAAATATAACTAATAATAACACCTTAGTGTCTGACAAAGATAGCCAATGAAAATGTGCTCTCCGATCAAACAAATTGTTTATTGACTGTTTTTCTTTAATATTTCTTCAGTAGTTTTTTGACTGATACTGTGGTCCTTGGTGACTTGGAGTCAATGGCTACCTGCACTTTAAGTAAAAAAAAAAAAACATACAGGCAAAAGAAAATGAGTATGTGACTCCCGATGAAACACTGAGGTCTAATGAAGCTAAACTATCTGTCTTTACAAGACATATATTATTACAGTATTTTACTTTTAATCCACAGCTCACAGGCTGTTTAACAGTCATACGCATGTACACAACAGTCTGGAGTGCAAGCTTGCAGTCGCATAATTATGTATGTTTTGACACAAACTCATATTTGAGCTGATGCTATACAAGTGTTTGGTGTCACTCATCAAAATAGTACTTGCACTTATTTGAGAAACTACAGCCTTTATAAAATAGTTTGATCTCAATTCCCAACATCTGATTTGTGAAAGCTTTTTATTAATTTAGTCTAGCCAGTTTATGACTTTTGTTAGAGCTTTATGCTTTTTGTTCATCAAATAGCTGGCATCTATTGATTTGCACTGTATGAATGATCAAGGACCACAAATGTTTGTTCACCCTTACATATAATTAGATATTGTACAATATGCATTTCTTTTTTTCTTTTCCTTTTTCATTAACAGAGTACTCCTTTTCTATTCTTGTCTAGGATATAATTTAGTGTTGAGGTGGAGGAGAGATCCCTAAACTCTTGTGGAACAGAAATACCTAAACCCATTATACGCCTGTGAAAAAAGTATTATTAATAATATTTTTATTGCAACAAAATTTACAGATTTACAAACAAAATGACATTTTAGGGGGGTTGGCGTAATGCTCGTTACAGCAGATGAAATATGCAATGAGAAGAAATAAACAATTTAGACAAATAGATTAAAAAATGGGAAATAAGGGTGGCGTGGGGGTGAGGTGTTTAGTCATTCAAGTATAAATTGAGAAGTTATTGGGAAATTATAAATGAGTGGCTTTTCGTGTGATTTTGACAAAATTCCAGCCTTTGTTTATTGTTTTGACAAAGTCATAGGATGTTGCTAGAATTTGGTGTTTTGTGCTAAATATTATTTGCTAAAAGAAGTAGCCTATAGCATATTGTTGATTTAAAAAAAAACCTTTATGACCCACTTCTTCATAATTTCATTAATACCAATAAATGACCGTTTTAAATCAGCCACATTTCCCTTTTATAACCATAATTGTATTTTGTCCCAAAACCCCTTTTTTGCAGCCTATACGTGAAAACTCCAAATCCCAGGTGATATGTTGACGTCATCATTACTCGACATTGTCAGTGACGACAGCAGAATGCGACAGCTTGATCAAGATTTACAAACATTTTAAGGTGTCTGTGTTTTCAACACCGCAAACAGACAGTGTAACGAAGTGCTATTAATGGACGCGAGGATGCTAACTATTCAGCTCTAGTCAGCCAAGACAGAAACCCAACGCGCCTTCTGAGCTCTGCAATCCCGTATGTAACGTTACATCGCACGGTGTAGTAGAAGCGTGCCGTGGATCGTAGCCATGACTTTGAGCATGGACATCAGCGTTTCCTTTCTCAAGTGCGAACTCGCCTCTACTATTGATCAAGCGGTAAGATGCGCCGTGGAGACGGTTTTAAGAGAAACGGCACGTGTTGTTGGAGTAAAGCTGGCCGCGGCTCGTAATGCAGCCGCAGAGTCGCACCGGGAGAACCAGAGCCTGCGGGAGAGACTGGAGATCTCCGAGAGCGAGCTGAAGGCGGTGCGCTACTACATGACCGCGGCCGAGAAGAACATAAAACAGTGTTTGCTCCTCAACAGAAACCAGCCCGGGGCAAACAGCCCGCGGCCGCGCGCAGAAGACGCAGTGTTCGTGTTTCCCTCCCGTGTCGCGGACGAAAGCCCCACAACACCAGCGCAAAGCAGAGATTCCTCTCGCAAGACCTTCCGAAGCTCACCGGGAAGAATCCACAGTCTCAAAAATGTCCCCAGTGTGGGCCTGTGTCTGCCCACGGTGCAGTCAGACTGGCCTCGGGAGTGTGTGAACCGCAGGAAACCACGAGGTTCTTCATTAGGCAACAGTTCAGCCCTCACGAGTGACTCTGCGAGCGCACAAACTCTGCTGGACAGCACTGCTGCCCTCTTCAAAACGCACGAGGACACAGAGGGCCCGTTTTACATCACCAACGAGGGCGGAAAAGGTTCATTGTTATTATCGTTTTCATTTGGAAGCAGGATTATGACTTGCATGACCATAACGTATGGCCAGAATAAAGGCTGGCATCAAAAATAAAATATTTCATTTTTAAAAAATTGGTTATTATACCTATTAAAAGAAAACCAAAAAAAGAGTTTTATTAAGAGGGCCAAATTCTGAAAAATATTCAGCTTAACATGCTACAGTCCCAACATTAATTTTGCTGATATTTCTCTGATAAACTGTATTTATGTAAGTTTGTTTTGCAGTGTACTTAACTATTTTATCCAGATACAAACTTTGGATTATACAGCAGACATTATATAACTGCCTCATAAGCCATTTGTTTAAAATAAAAATAAAAATAGGCTTATAAATATCTGTGCATCTCTAAATGCAATTCAATAATGATTGAGATATGTAAAAATAAGCATTCCTTAAAACCCTTTTTGTAATTCATATATACTGGCTTCAGTCCAGTAATTGTATGTCTTTAGATGTTGGCAACAATATAACTGTATATACAATATAACTCATTCCTATGATTACTTCATAATACCAGTAAAACATTCACAGCAAAAAGACAAGTATCAAAACCTGAAGATGAATAGAATATGTTTAGAATAACGTAGGAGTTTTTTTTTCTTCCTAGAAAGTATAAATTATGGATTAAAGGACAAGAGGCATTTAGCAGATTGTGTAACTGTTTTTAACAAATTTAGCAGCCTAAGTTAAATTTATGTAATTATGTATCAATTATGATGATATCAGTAGCTTTATAAAGTTAAGACAATGTCAGAGTTTATGGTCTAAATCAAGTGTGCATCAATATTTTCATCCTTTTTGTTTTGTGTTTAGACCACAGCTCTGCAGTACCAGACACAGAAAGAGGACACGAGGATCCAGAATCTCCAGGCCCCTCCACAAACCCAGCAGAGGACCCGTCGGACATGACAAAGTTTGAGTTTGAAATGAGCACGCCTGCTGGCAATGTTAATGAGCTGGAGCTCATACAGGTGATGGAAGATGCTGATGTCAAACAAGGCACCATTAAAATCGAAGATGATCCTGATTCACTTACATTAGAGCCTCCTTCGTCCAATCTAGCTTTAGCATCTTCAACCAACTCCATCCAAGAGTTACCGCAGATCTCCTCTCCTCCGGTGCCTGAGAGTGATGGCGATGTTTTGCTGGCCTTGGCTCCACCTGCGGGCAGCGACTCGGGCTTCAGCAGGACTGTCGAGAGCCCTGATAAAGTGCATCGCTGCAACATTTGTGGCCGAGGGTTCAGGCGTTTCTACTGCCTGAAAACACACCAGCGCATACACACAGGGGAGCGTCCGTATCCATGCAGATACTGTGAGAAGCGCTTCCGCCATCTGGACAGCTTACACAAGCACCAGCGCATTCACACTGGAGAGAGACCGTACCGCTGTGCTGAGTGCGGATGCTGCTTTAGAGAACTCGGACAACTTAAAAAACACAGACTCAAACACTCGCCCACATTCGTTCCTGTGGCCAATCCCACCTTCCCTCTCCTCCCAGCCGGGCCCTCCTATGTGTGGCCACATCTCAACACACAGTCTTTGGATTCAGTTTAGGCATGAGACTTACATTTTTAAAACACAGTAATTCTGGACACTTGGTGCACAGCGTTAAGGCAGTATTGAATTACTTTATTAACTTACTGTTTTAAAACCAAACATGTTCTCTTAAAGGGAAAGTTCACCCTAAAATCAAAATTGTCAGAATATACTCGCCTTCCATTTATTCTAAAATGTTTGAGGTTTTTTTCTGCTGTGAATGACTGCCATTTTTCAACATTCTTCAAAATATCTTCTTTTTTGTACAGTAGAAAAAAGAAACTTGTTAAGATTTAGGACCACTTGAGGGTGAGTAACTTTTGTAATTTTGGGTGTCAAAATCTGTCACTTTAATGGCAAATTTAATAACTTTTCAAATAACAAATAGAACCTGGATTAAGTACAATAAAAGTGTTTAAACAGATTTATTTTCAAAAGAGTATAACTATAACAGTAATAGTTAAGAACATTACAATCATTATTTAAAGAAACACTCCACTTTTTTTTGAAAATAGGCTCAACTTACATGTATCCTACAGTAAAACAGTTGAGTTTTTACCATTAAAAAAAAAAAAATCTATTCTGCAGATCTCCTAGTCAGGCGGGAGCACTTTTAGCGTAGCATAGATCATTGTATCGAATTAGATCATTAGCATCATGTGCAAAAATTTCAAAAAATGTGTGCTCCCATCAGACCCGGAGATCAGCTGAATGGATTCAAAAAAGGTAACCTCAACAGTTTAACTCTAGGGGGGTTGTAAAATAAGCAATTTTTTTTTAAATAAAATTGAGTGTTCCTATAAATATGCTTTCTTGGCTGGAATATTTTAATCTGTAAAATAATATACAGGTGGAAACAAATGCTTATTATTTAATGCTTAAGTTAAATTTGATGCTTAAACTTCAAATACTGAAAAGGTTAGATTAACACAAGTTATTTTACAGATAATTTTATTCAATCAGAGAGATTTCAGTACTTTCATTGATTAGTCTCTTTACCCAAATCTCTGAATATTCAAAATGTTTGTAAAGAGATTCAAAAATAAACCAAGTTTTTAATGCAGTTCGTTGGAATAGACGTGAGGTCTCCATTAATATTCTGAAGCACGTTTTGGCGGAATAGACTTTCAATGGAGGAACATTAATCTCATATTTTAGTAACAAATTAATACTTAAAGTTTCAACGTGAACAAAGTTTTTTGGACATGAGTAAGTAATGATAGAATTTTTATTTTGAGCTGAGTTAACTATTTAACAAGTTAAACTCTTCAGATAACAAAAAGAACATTTAAGTACAATAAAAGCATTATAAAAACAATAACAAAGAATAAGAACATTTTCAGTTTTTTTAGATGTATTTTTCTGGCCTAGTGTGAAACACTAGATTGAAAAACGGTGTAAACAAATGCTTATGTATTGTTTGCTATTTTATAAATATTTAATACTTTAAAAATATTCATTATCTGGGTAACTGCTGTATTTCTTTTTGTTCTTGTTTTTTTTTTTTAGATAAAATCACACATTCTAAACTTTCTAATGAAAAATAAGCCTCAACAATGTCGAATTCTAAACAGTTTGGATAATAAGGTACCAAGAATCATTCACTGTTTAAATGACAACAAAACTATTTAGGTGATAACAATACGTGTACAATACTGTCATTACAGCAGTATACTACTTTACCAGTATGTCTACTTCAGTCCAAAACCCAGTCAACGGAAGGCAAAAACAATTTTATTAACAATACGTGTTCTGGTGCAAAACATGCCTCACATGAGCAGTTTGCCCTTTTATACACCAACATTTCATTTGAATTCATATATGGAAATGTACAAAATGCCTCATCGGCAGTCCAGCATGGCTATATCAGTTGTTTTCACACATGACCTAATGCAAGTGTTTTAAAAATTGGCTTTAAACATGAATAAAAGTTCACAATTGTGCATTTTCTGGTTGCGATAGTTAATTTAACTCGCACATCCATCTGCATCCTTTATAAATAAGAACTGAAACTATACATTTTTTTAGTTTGCATCAATGCAGCACTTTCAATAATTTAACAAATCTGACAAACAAAAGCTGAAAGTCCACACTAAGATAAAGATAAAATATGTATTGTAGCATTATACATTTTTACTAGTATGGTGCTACTGGCACGTTCGCCTCACAGCAAGAAGGTCGCTGGTTCGAGCCTCGGCTGGGTCAGTTGGCATTTCTGTGTGGAGTTTGCATGTTCTCCCCGTGTTCGCGTGGGTTTCCTCCGGGTGCTCCAGTTTGCCCCACAAGGCCAAAGACATGCGGTATAGGTGAATTGGGTAAGCTAAATTGTCCGTAGTGTATGAGTGTGAATGAGAGTGTAGCCTATGGGTGTTTCCCAGTGATGGGTTGCAGCTGGAAGGGCATCCGCTGCGTAAAACATATGCTGGATAAGTTGGCGGTTTATCCCGCTGTGGCGACCCCAGATTAATAAAGGGACTAAGCCGAAAAGAAAATGAATGAATGAATGAATGGTGCTACTGAGTGAAATTATTTATTATAATTATTTTGTAGCACTATAAAGCATTTAAAGTGCATTGTTTGTATTCTAAGTTGCTATAACCTATTTTATTATTCTATTTCTGATTAAACGTTCTAGTTGGATTTATGGGTCTATAAATAACAAACCAAATGGTAAACAACACGGTTCCCACATGTTCCTCAGAATCTCGTCTCCCTCTTGTGAGACTTCTCTGTAGAGTCACATGGGCGCTTCCTCTGTCCCGTGACTTTTTTTTGTTTAATAAACAGAGGCAGGCGGTGGTACAGCCCATGCGCTCTGTACTGTGAGAGTAAGTTACAGGTTTCAACCATCATCGCATCTCAATAAACCGTTATATAAGAGATGAATGTTTTGATGAGGTCTTGCTGTCTTGTTCTCACTCGGACACGGGAGCGCTCTTCGCCATCCGTCATCATGATGATGATGATGATGATGTCCCGGGGGTTTGACGGTCACGAGATCTGAGGCTGCGGAAGAAAACTTTCTACACGCGAGTCTTTGAACAAACGAAAGCAGCTCGACATGATGCTCTTATCGGACATATAGGAGTCAGGACATATTCTGCGTCCACACTGCCCAAACGAGTAGTTTGGTTTTCGTGGTTTTGTGCAGCTTCTTCCTGAAAGCGGAAGTAAAATACCCCTTTTTTGGATTTGTGTTGCCGCTGTTGTTCATAAGGACAGGTAGGTCGCGTTTGTTTCTCTTCACTGTAATTACTTCACCGCTATTTGTGTCATGATAGCCTCATACACCCAACATCTGCTAGAGATTATGATGATGATGATGGTGGTCTGGAAATGTCAGATGCGATTATTATTGAGATGAACGCTGGTTTTATTCAAACAGCTACTCGGATGATGCTGACGATGTTGATGTTGTTATTATTATTATTAGACACTGGGTTGTTTCAGTAGTCAGATTGTTGTTTCTAGCCCTATAGGGTGAACGCACTCGGCGTACTTCGGATTGTTTACATTGTCATTTACTTCCGCTACCAGAAATATGAAGAAAATGTTTTAAAAACGCGGTTCATTCAAGACGTTCAACGAGACATTCAAGGTCTTCCGGTTTCAGGGGTTCATTAGTCACTGAAGTGTATGAAAAATGTGAAAACTCAGATTTTTATAATCCTTAAAAAGTATTGGAAAAGAGGTAAATACAAATCCATTAATTTAAAGAGTTATGATGGCAAAGTTGAATTTTCATAGGTCGTTACTTACTCCAGTGTTCAGCCTCACGATTCTTCAAAATGTATGCTCTTATGATGATTAGGAGGGAATATTCTACCAAATGTTTATTTCTTTACACTCCTGAAGTTAAAACAAATAAACCAAAAAGTCCTATTGTGTTGTCCAAAAATGAATATAAATGTCTGAAAAACATGGCACCTTCAATGTTAAGTTTAGCAAGAAAAATGCTCTAAATTAGCGTTTTTATGTTAAAGGGATAGTTGACCCAAAAATTAAAAATTACACACCATCAATAGGGTACGTAATGACTTTCTTTATTCTGTTGAAAGCAAGTTATTTTGAAGCAAGCTGGAAGCCAGTAACCATTGACATCCTTAAGTAGGAAAAACAAATGCTATTCAAGTCAATGGTTACCGCTTTACAGCTTGCTTCAAAATAACTTTTTTTTTTTTTGACAGAAGAAAGAAAATCAGACAGGTTTGGAACAAGTCAAGGCTGACTTGTGATGACAGAATTTTGAGTTTTGGTTGAACTATCACTGTAATCATTAGTTAAATTGTAAATCCAGAGAAACTGCAGATTTTCAAGTGGTCTCTTAATTTTTATCCAAAGCTGTATACACTCTACAAAATGGTTTATTATTATGATTTATTCACTCTCAAGGCATACTAGGTGACTTTCTTTGTCAAAATTAAATCCAATCAAAGTTGCTTTAAAAAATTTCCTTGCTCTTTCATGCTACAATGGCAACAATGTTTTTCTTTGACAGTCCAAAACAAGTTCAATAAAGCGCACCAATCCATTAAAAAGGTGGCTCACATGGCTCTGGATAAGAAAATTATACCAGTTAAAAATTTTATAAACTGTTTTGTGTAACTTCTGCTAACTGTCGTACATGAGAGACTGGGATGTCGGATGACGTAGGATGTTTGCATAGTTCATGCACTCTCAATTTATCATAACTTAGCCGAAGTTAAACAACAAAACTGTTGATAACAATTTAAATATGGATAATGTTCTTACAAAAAAGCATCGATATATGAAAGGAGACCTTTATTCACCTGTTTATTTATTATGGATGGACTCTATTGGTCTTGTTGAAGAGAAACACCTGCCTGTTGCCATTGCAGAGCTTGAAAAAGCCTGGACATTGTTTAAAAAAACAGCAACTCTGAAAAGAGGAGTCGTATACACCTGGGGTGCCTTTAGTATGAGTAAATCATTGTCTAATTTTCATTTCTGTGTGAACTAACCCTTTAAAGGTGCAGCATTTAAAGTCTTATGGTTTGCCACGAAGAGGACTTTACAGCAAAAGCTGTTTTAAATGGGTTTTTTGGGGGGTAAAAAGGTTGAGAACCATGTTATCTTCAGGAAATGGACTGTATTTTAAAGGGATAGTTCACCAAAAAATTTATATTATCACTGTTTACTTTGCCTCAAGTGGTTCCAAACACACAAGATTATATTTTGGAGAATGTTGGAAACCAGCAGCCATTGACTTCCTTATTAGAAAAAAAAAAATTACTATGGAATATTTATATGGTTTGGAATAACTTGGAGTGTTGATAAACAATGACTGAATTTTCATTTTTGTGTGAATTATCCTATATCTTTTTTTAAAATCCTGTCTCTAACTAAAAAAATAGACTAAGAAACGGTTAGAGAACATTGAAAAAAATCTATATGGGCTTACCATTCTCTTTGTATGGCAGTGGTGCTTCATAGCATCTTAAATACCCTGAAGAAAAACAGAAGTTTCTTAACACAGTATTGTATATGTCTATATGTCTTAATACAGTAGTGATGCTATACATTAACTACCCAAAATAACACCTGAGGGAGGAACCAAATCTTATGTGTACTATCAACCGTAATACCGCTTGCTATATTTGTGCAAGCTTTTTTCCATGATAAAAAGTCATAAAAGTGTCACTTTTGAGCAATTTTTAGGAAGTTTAATTTTAAAGTCGTAAAAAAACTGACTGTACCAAACAGGAATTGGTCAAAAGGTTTCTTAATTTGTGGGTTCCTGTTTTTCAGATCATGGCAAATGAGCACTCGCCTCTTCTGGTTCATGGGGTTTACAGCATGATGGGAAATGCTGAAGACTCCAGGGGTGGATCAGCAGGGACAGGGGAGACGTCAAACCCCAAATCAGACCCCCGCAAACTCAACACCTTCTTTGGTGTCATGGTGCCCACCATCCTCTCCATGTTCAGTATTGTGCTCTTTCTTCGCACAGGTGAGTGAGACAAACAGACAGATGACTTTGTAATATATTTTATATGTTTATATTATTTTTAATATTACATTGTGTGTTTTGAGCTTAAAGGGTTCTGATACGGTATATGATGATGTTTTAGGTTTTGTTGTGGGACATGCTGGTCTTCTCCATGGTCTCCTCATGCTGTTTGTGGCTTACTTCATCATCTCATTGACAATCCTGTCTATATGTGCCATTTCAACTAATGGTGCTGTGGAAGGAGGTGGAGCCTATTGTATCCTTAACCAATCCTTGTGTCTTATAGATGCTGCATATCTAACACTGCTAAATTGAGTTGTTAGGTCAGCATTTATTGTTAGCTAGTAACTTTGTTTTGTACACTTTCAGTAATTTACGAGAGAAATAACCACATTCCACAACCCAATTACCTACAAAAAAAAATTCAGGTAGCAACTGCACTTTAAAAAAAATGTTAAGCATTGTTTATAGAATCAAAGCTATTGTTAATGATGTATTTTAATGTGTATCATATGTGCCACGCTTACAGAGTCAAGACAGTATAAATAATTACATTTAGATTTATGAATGACATAAATCCAAAAGGACAAAAGAGGAACAAAGCTATTTTTAAAAATGTGTTTTATACAGTATGCAAAGTTGAAACGGGTGTCATCCAACACTCTTGTTCACAATGGGGGCCCATGACGTCAAAAAGGATGAGAACCACTGTGCTGTGTAAAACTGCCTTCCAAGCATAAACAAAATATGACATATCAGTCAGTGGTGATTTAGTTAAAATTGTAGAAAACTTTTTGTTCTATACAGATGTTATGAATAAAGATGGATATAGTTCCACGATGTCTGTCATCACACATGAAATGATAATTTAGGGAATTCAGTTGTCACTCATGAAACTTTACATGGCATAGAACAGTGGTTCCCAACCTGGGGGTTGTGACCCCCACTAGGAGTCAGCAAAGATTTATGAGGGCTCTATTTTGGAGGTTACATATACAATGAAACAGATATTAGTTTGATAAATCAAATTATTGACAGTTAATTTGACCATTTTCATAATCAATAAGAGTATATTTTATTACCACATTGAAAAACCTGAGGAAATCCTTCTGGCATTAAGCTTTTTACCTCAGTGTTTCTGCCTATGTATAAGAACCACCTACTGTCAGAAAGTAGACTTTTCATTCAGGCTCTTTGCAGTTTTTGTTTGGACCATAGATTGGATCACACAAAATCCAAAGATAGACTGATCTTTTATGCTATATTGAAAATATATTAAATAGAAAAAATTGTGCATATTGTGCATTCTAAAAAAATGTCATTTTATTTCAATGTCAGTTATTTGACCATGATAAATGTTAATAGTTAATGTTTGTAAGTGACCAACCAACATATTTGTTCATTTAAAATCCATTGTTATTAATGTCATTATTTTTGTCTTTATGCAGTTGTTGCAACTTATTAACAACTGTTTTTTAAATTCTTGTCAGCTAGGGATTTTTCTTTTTATTGTTATTTTTAAGCGGTGTGGAGTCTTGCAAATTGAATGTAGACTTCTGGCACCGTTAATGTTATTTTATGCAAGAAAATACTCTAAATAACAGCATTTTTATATTAAAGGGATAGTTCAACCAAAAATGAAAATGCATTGACCGTTGACTCTCCCTCAAGAAGTTCCAAACCTTTATGAGTTTCTTTTTCTGTTGAACACCAAAGAAGATATTTTGAAGAAGGTTAAAAACCGGTAGCCATTGACATCCATATTAGAAAGAAACAAATACTATGGAAGTTAATGATAACAGGTTTCCAAAATTTTTCAAAACAACTTCCAGAAAAAAAAGAAACTCAAACAGGTTGGTGACAAGTGAAGGATGACAGATGAAATGGTGACAGAATTTTCAGTTTTGGGTGAACTATCCCTTTAAAGATTTTGAATGTTGGGGGGTCTCCTGAAAAAACAAAAATAGGAACCATTGCCATGGAGTGCTAAACTGACAGACTGAACTCAATCATATATTACTCCATTATCCATGTATGTTTGATTATTGTTGTTTTTGAACTTTAACTCTTGAGTCTCAGTCATGATCAGTCGTTCTCTGGGTCCAGAGTTTGGCGGGAGCATTGGCCTGATGTTTTACCTGGCGAAGGTGTGTGCATGTGGCGTGTATGTGCTCGGTCTGGTGGAGGCCATACTGGACGTCTTCGGGCAGGATCCAGGTGAGTTCTGCACTGAAGCACATTGTACTTAAGGGTCATTGAATGAAGTTAAGCATCTCTGTTGTTCACTCTTCAGGCTCTGGTGTGTCACAGGGGCTGCGTGTGCTGCCGCAGGGCTACTGGTACACCGTGTTGTACTCCTCTGTAGCGCTGTTGCTGTGTATGCTGGTGTGTCTGGTCGGTGCTCATATCTACGCCAAAGCCTCTTTTCTCATTCTGCTGGTGGTGACGGTGTCTCTGATCTCCATCATCATCAGCCCTCTGATACTCAGTCCACAGCGCTTCAACATCACACACACGTACGGCAACAACCACAGTGTCACAGTCAATCCAAGCTATACGGGCTTTAATAGCACCACTCTGAAGAACAACCTTGGACGTGAGTGATGTGATCATCAATGCAATAAGATAAAACTTTATTTATGCTGAAGTAAATTCTTTTTCTAGAGACCACTTGTCAAAAGATTACCATAAAATGACAGGAAGGAAGGGAGGAAAGAAAGAAAGAAAGAAAAAATATTGCACATCAAGTAACAGTTAATGATAGTAATTGTAACTAGTGATATTATAAAATTAACTACTCCATTATAATGATGCTGATGGCTGTGATGGTTATTAACTGAGGACATTTAGTGGTTACATTTATTTTAAAATTTGTCAAAGGTAATTATACTGATCATGATCATGCGGTCTAGTGTGTTTTCTAAAACATTTAGTGGAAAAAGGTAAATATTGAGTAGTGAAAAAACTGTTAAATAATTTGGCATCAGAAACATTTAAAAGCTGTTATTGATCATTTAAGTTTCATTTAAAATAAATTGATAATTTTATTCATGAAGTACAGATTTGATTAAAAGTAATTCTAAAGACTTTTATGTTGTTACAGAAAATGTATTTCAAACGAGTGTTGTTTATTAGAAAGAATGATTCACATTATCCATAAATGTACTGTATCAATTTTATTTCATTAATACGTTTCATTAAGCTTTAAATGGCCATTACAGATATAATTATCAGCGTATAAGCTCAAAGTGTTTGACTTGATAAATCAGTCTGGTCAGTATTTTGCTCTATCATGAGTTTGATTTTGTTTTAAAATATAAAATTCTGTATTCAGATACAGATATTTGTATATATAAATATATAACTTAAGTGTTAAATTTTCATTGAAGTAAATTCAACTTTATCAATGGCATAGAAGATTAACATCTAGGTTGGATACTGTCTCTTGTAATTAAAGTTTTTAATTAAGACATTTTTATAAATAATATAATACAATAAAAAGACCAGCACCAAAACAGGACACTTTCTTTTACCCATTTACAAATCATTCATATTAGGTAGAACTGTTTTTTTTTTGTTTGTTGTATTTTATATTTATTTTTTGGGCAGAAAAATAAAATAATAAAATATTCAGAGGTTCTGTATTGTCTTTTGATTAATGTTCTTATGATTCCAGTCCAATAGAGCTATTAGATTGATTATATGGAGCAGGTGTTTGGGATAATCAATCATAAATGCAACATATTTATATTTAGTTTATGGATGACCAAAGTTTTCCAAAAATAACAACTTTTGTATTTTGTATATCAATCAACCACTAGGGGGCACACATATCTGTTACTTTGTATTATTACTTCACTAAAATAAATTTTGTCCAAATATCTGTTCTTGTAGCTCGCTACTCTTTGGACTACAGTACCAACACAATGATGTCTTTCGCCACTGTGTTTGCTGTGATGTTCACCAGCTGCACAGGCATCATGGCAGGAGCCAACATGTCGGGTACAAAAATTTACTTGTATCCTCTTACAATTTCATCACTATTCGTGTAATGGAATAGTATCATAAATGTTAATATTTGTCTTATTTATTCAGGTGAGCTGAAGAACCCCAGTGAATCAATACCTAAAGGAACCATCATGGCCGTGGCGTACACCTTCACTGTCTATGTGCTTCTCTATCTGCTGCTGAGCTCTACTTGTGACAGGTGCAGTTAACAACACTAAGACCAGGTGTTCACAGGTGTTTTAATAAATAATAAATTTTCGCTGGTTCTTTAAAAAAAAAATCCCGTCCACATAAAAACTGCA
This sequence comes from Danio jaintianensis, assembly GCA_903798115.1. NCBI lineage: Eukaryota > Metazoa > Chordata > Actinopteri > Cypriniformes > Danionidae > Danio > Danio jaintianensis. Next base: position 2,997,597 of record CAIGQV010016645.1, read on the forward strand.
TTAACACATTATGATGCACTGTCAAGAGCGTTCCAAATCAAAGGGTGGTGGTATAACCTTCCTAAGCCAATCATTCGTTCATTCATTTTCTTTTCAGCTTAGTCCCTTTATTAATCAGGGGTCGCCACAGCGGAATGAACCGCCAACTTATCCAGCATATGTTTTACACAGCGGATGCCCTTCCAGCTCCTAAGCCAATCAGAAGCCTGCAAAATGAGATAGCAGTACACAATCTCTGGTTTCACACTGTGACCAGTGATTCTGAAAATATTCATCTTGGCAGAAGCTTGCAAACACAGCATCAGGTGACTGAAACTGAAACGTTTTGAATGTGGATGAACGGCCAAACTGCATACAAAAACATGTGGTTTTAAAAATACCGGTGTTCATGTGGGCAGGGCCTAAAACTTCACTGGCCAACCCACTAAAACAATGTTGCAGAGCTGATCCTAGACTTCTGGGGGACACAAACAAAAATCTAAGCAGGCCCCTGTTAGTGTGTCAATTAAAATCCTGTTCATTCAGAGTAGTAAACACACGAGTGAATTCAACAGTCAGTATTTTAATAAAAAATTCAATTACAAACAACGGGAGAAGGAAAATAAACAGTTCAGCCTATAACAAATAATAGCCCATTATACAGAAATTAAATCAAGTACTCAGATCTCATTAAACATTTTTTCCTTCAAAATATGAATAAAATATAAATATATGTAATCTCAAAGTTATGTTAGTTAGATTTTCTTGTCATTCTCAGTTGTTGTTTGTTCTCAGGTGTCACTTTTAAGACCGAATGCGCAGATCTGTAATGACAAGCGCTTGATTACTTTCCTCAGTGATGAATGGGTCACGTAGATTCACGTCGATTCACGTAGTACCCAATCAGAATCCTTCAATTTGATTTATTGATGAATTGTAATATGGGAAAAACCTTAATCTTGAAAATATTTTAATACTCTATTCATGGAAGATGAAAGAAACAGGAAGGAAAGTTTAGTCATGAACAAAACACTATTTGAAAGAAATTAAACTTGTTTCTCACAAACCCCAAAGATGGTGAGATTTTCAAGACATAAACTAAATGAAAGCAAATGGCTGTGAGCAAACAAAGAGGAAGGAAGGGAGAACTTGTGGTTCTTCATTATCAATCACAAGCTCTTCGATGTAATCTAATCTTTTTTTACCGGTAATCATGGGCAGAAGCTTCTGTAAATATCTAGTTGGAACGTAGAATTATGTCTAAGCTAAGTTCAATAGTGCAACACAGTCTAAATTTAAATAGTTTTATTTACACTGCAATTAAGCTATGTTTTAACTTGCGCACTTCTTGTACAACCGGCCCCTGGGAAGCAACGTCTCTATCAGTATGATCTGGAATCGCTTCAACTGAATCTATAGTGGAATATGGCCATTTTCATAGTGTTTTTATTATTATTAGAAGTTAAAATAAGAAAAAACTAACCAATCAATTGCACAGACCAAGTCATTGTGTCATCGTTGATAGCAATGTGGCCCCCCTGGTGGTTTGGCTGTCCTGTGCTACTTTGCTTTATTGGACTCATCTTAGGTCAGACAGAAAATAACACCGTAAATACAATATAAATAACATTAATACATATAGATATGCATAACATGCCATAAAATAATGCACTGATACAATTCGCCAAACAAGAATTTATCAGGAAAACATAATTATACTCTAAATAAGTATATAAATTATAAGGTCAAATATCACAAATATACACAAAAACTTACATAAGATGAAAATAGGGAGGATTTTTTTAATTGACACCGAGCATTCTCCTCCACATCATTCATCCACTATTCCTCATCATTTGTTTGCTCTCTTTCTCAGGTCATTGTTACTCAATGATTACGCAGTGTTTCAGAGAGTGAACGTGTGGCCTCCATTCGTGACGATCGGCGTTTACTGCGCTTCTCTCTCAGCTGCCATGTGCTCCATGATAGGAGCCTCTCGAATCCTTCACGCTCTTGCTCTGGACCAGCTTTTTGGTTAGTGTTTTTGGTTAAGTGTGTTTATGTGCATTTGTGATGGTCTTGGGTTCACCCAAAAATCTACATTCTGTCATAATATACTCACACTGGACTTGTTTCAAACTTTGATGACTTTCTTTCATCTGTTGAACACAAAATAAGAATATGTTATAACCTATAACCATTCACTTTCATAGTATTTGTTTTTCCTACTATGGAAGTCAATGGTTAAAGGTTTTCATCTTTCTTCAACATCTTCTTTTGTGTTCAACAGAAGAGAGAAACTCATAAAGGTTTGGAACCACTTAAGGATGAGTAAATAGTGAGTAAATGTTCATGTTTTGGGTAAACTATACCCTTTAAGCAACATAAAAATTTTGCATTTAGTTTTATATTTCTGGGCATTCTTTAGATTTTGTTATGATTTATATTTGCTGTGGCATTGTTTCAACAGTCACAACACTGTTGCATGTAGTTTTCGACTGAGATCTTGTCATTTTAATCCAAACAACTTTTTTGTGTGACTGCCAATGTATTTCAGACTGAAACTGATACTGATGTTCATATGAGCTAGAATGGCTCACAAGAAGTGTTTTGGAAAAACATTAGTGAGCAATACTTTGAAACCGGTATTCATGGTTCCTAAGAAAAATATGAGTAGTAAGTATTTTTAAGTAACCTTCCATAGTATTTATCAAGTAACTTTTCGGTCACATTTTCTAGGCTGTTATTTGGTCTGAGAGGTCATATATTCTGTGCGAAAAAGGTAATGAAAAAAGTTTTCACACAGAAAAAAAATCATATTGCATTAATTTCCTCTAATCATTTTCTACTGAAATCAGTTCATTCACAAGCCATAATCATAAAGAAACAAGGAATTTAAAAAAAAGATTTGAACATGAACAAATCGTTCACAGCAGTCATGTAAGCTTCACATACATAACTGCACAGTGAACCAAAAATATATTGCAAGTATAAATAGACAACGCAGTTAACTATTTCCAGATTGTTTGTATAAAAGCAAACCAATGAGGATCAATTTGTCATTTATTCTGTCTTTTTTTTTTGTGGTCTTTTTCTAAGGTTGTTAATTTTAATGATACACAGCATTTCAGCATGTGAACATGAAGCATGAGATAAGCTCTGCATTTCTTACCTAAAGGCACAATTGGATTATTTCCATAAAGAGATAAATAAAGAAATACCCTGAGTATATCATTTAGTGAAATTTGTGTTAAAGGAACACTCCACTTTTTTGAAAATAGGCTCATTTTAAAACTCTCCTTTTTACCATTTCTTAATTCATTCAGTCTTTCTCCTGGTCTAGCGGGAGCACATTTAGCTTATCTTAGCATATTTCACTGAATCGATTAGACCATTAGCATGCTCTCTCAAAAAAGTCAGAGTTTTGATCATTTTCCTATTTAAAGCTTGACACTTCTGTAGTTACATCGTGTTCTAAGACTGAAGGAAAATGAAAAGTTGCTATTTTCTAGATAGATATGTCTGTCTACTATAGTCTCATACAATCGTAATAATCAAGGAACTTTGCTGACGTACCGATTAAACGATTTAAGCTAAGCTAAAAGTGCTCCTGTCAGACCCGGAGATCGGCTGAATGGATTAAAAAATGTTAAAACTAAATGGTTTAACTCTAGGGAACTTGTCAAATAATCCTATTTCCTAAAAAGTGGAATGTTCCTTTATATCCTGTCATATCAGGACAGTGACGTCAGCATTAACAGTGTAATGGTATCCTGGGGTATCATTTATAAACGTGGCTTACGGACGAAACAGTGGTGGAAACGTGTACACCACTTCCCACAAAAAAGTTTGAATGTGCGCATCTGTAAGTAAACTCTAAGTAAACATAATTAACTGAAATATTGTCTTAATTGAATCACTTTAAATCATCATATGAGCCTTAATCATTAATAAGTAAATGACTGTTTATTCTGTGGTACGTTCACTTTTAGGAAGGTTTTTATGCAAAGTTTTATTAATGAGAGCGCTGCTCTTTGGTTTTCAGGTCTTCCTCTGGCTCCTGCTGCTGTCACCTCCAGCTCGGGGAACCCCTGGGTCTCTGTGCTCTACACCTGGGCTCTGGTGCAGGTACTTCTCTGTGCATCTCTTACTGTGATGCATGATACTATATAGAATATGTATGTTCAGAGTTTTATGTGTGTGTTGTAGTGTACGCTGTTTGCAGGGCAGCTGAATGTGATTGCTGGTATTGTGACAGTGTTTTATCTGTTGGCGTATGCTGCGGTTGATTTGGCCTGTCTGGCTCTGGAATGGGCCTCTGCTCCAAACTTCAGGTATGCATACGTGTTATAAGATAACCGACCTATATCTCACAGTTCATTTATTTGCTAATCAAGCAAAAAAAGTTGTGGAGTGCAATGTTTTGCACTGCAGATATTAAAGAAAAATGTGTTCTACAGAGAGCAGCCCAGAAAGCACAAAATAAATTTGAAAAATAAATATTTATAAATATACATTTATGCACTTATAGATCTATAGATATACATTCATTTATTTGACCAGCAGATTAAGTATTTAATTCTGTTAGGAATCCTAATAAATGAAATGCAATTAATTACACAATTTTTTAAATAATCTAATTAATCAAGAATTAATAACATGGTAAATTTGGCTGAGTAAATACCCCTAAAGAAAATTTAAGCTGTAATTACTTCAGTCATGTGTTATCACTGTGTTTAAAGGATAGACATTACAAAAAGTAGCTTTAGACATAAATATTTTGATTCAGAATATAATTTATAAAAATTGTATTGTATCTGCCTCAGTTCTGAAATGCACATCACTAGTTCATAACTGCAGATTCATTCAGAAAGGAAACATTATTGCATGTTGATCGTAAATGCACAACAGTTCTGTTGTGGTTTTATCGTTAATATTTTCATTAGCAAAACTGAGCAAAAGCAGACAATATTGTATCAAAAATATTACAGTATACAGAATACTAACTTATTTACTGTTATATAAACTCAGTGTCACGTTGTGCTAGTCTGGACAAAAACAGCTCTCATGTGATATTTAAGTCACTGCTCAACTATGTCATTAGATTAGATTGCCTAACTATTTACAAATATGAGACAAAAACTCAAACCGTTGACATCATAGGTGAATGGGACGTTAGTATGCTAGAATAAAGGGAGTGGGTCAGACATAATTTTTGAACACCGTATATTTTTGTTGGAAAAATCCTCTTTTTGGAACCGATTTTGTTTGGCATAATTTGTATCTTAATTTTAAATGTTTTCTTTTTTTTTTGGTCAGTTTTCTGCTAAATAAACAAGAACAAATAACATTTGAGGGGAAATTAAGTTTGTTCAAGACAAAGCCTGCTATGCTTCTGTGGCTAAAATGAAAGGGCCAGAACACAAACTGTCTTGTTAAAATGTTCTTGTTTTAAATTGTCTTATAATTATCTGCCGACCAAAAATAGAATGGGTCAGATGGGTATTTCTGACATTTTGAAGAAATTGGCGTAATGGATATTATTGTAAAATGTTTATTTAATTCTTTCACAAGCTTTTTTTATGGGAAGTTTAAATGTAAAGAAAGAATGCATGATTTCATTGCATTGTCATGTGTAAAAAAAAAAAAAAAACATTATTATAGTCAATTATTACATAATTTCATTATTATTACAGTCAATTCTTTTAATGTGAAATAAACTATGGTAGTCTATATGACATGGCATTGTGCTCACTATTTTGATTGTGAGTGGTCCCGCCTTCTCTCTCGTGAGCCTGGCCTCTGTCTTTTTTCACACAGTCTTTACTCTTTAGTCTTTACTCTTTGGTTTTGGTCTTGACTCGGAATGAGCTGGTATCAACTACAACACTGCAGGGCATTTTTTCTGCAGAACCATGATGTTTTGGGTGATATATTTATATATACACTATATTTTACTAGGCTTCATCATACATCGAGTTGTTCTCCTGCATCATGTTCGTCACTGATTTTATTCAGATCTGCTGTGGCAGTGTGTTTAATTAATTATTTTTTACATGCTATCTTTTTTCCATAACTGATTTAATAAATTAACAGATTAAATCAATGATATTAATTTTATTATCTTACTTTTCTCCTTTTTTATCTCCCAGGCCGACGTTTCAGTTTTTCTCCTGGCACACATGTCTGTTGGGTATCATCAGCTGTGTGGTGATGATGTTCGTGATTAACCCTGTGTATTCCTCAGCCAGTATTGTGCTGCTGCTGCTCCTGCTGCTCTTCCTGCATTACCGCTCTCCCACCAGCAGCTGGGGCTACATCAGCCAAGCTCTCATCTTTCATCAGGTACATACACAAAGAGAGAGAGATGAGAAGTAGCAAAGTACGAATACTGTAGATTTTTCTGGTATCAGTACTTTTCTTCACCATTTCTTCTTCTGACAACGTTTTACTATTACTCATTACATTTTTACACAAATATCTCTCTACTTTCTACTCCTTACATTTTTGTAATCAGGCTAGCTACTTTAGTTTGAATGTTTTTGGTGGCACAGTCTATATTATTTTCAGTCATTGTGCAGTTTGAGTGCCTTTTTGATTCAATCAATATATTTTTGGTCATTCCATGTCTGTGAGCAGTGAACAGCTTTTTTCAGCCTAGGCTATCACGCATCGTAGGTAGGCTAGTTTATAAAGTTTAAGATGAGAAAGGAAAGGATGGCTAATGTGGATGAGATGGGAGGAGCCAGCGATGTAAACATGACTGGTGCCTTATTTACACCAGGGAACACATTCCCGTACATTTCTGACGTATAAATGCTTAGGGTTTGGCTCTTTTGTCCACTTGTGTATGTACTGTACAGCCTTTCTCTGATCTTTCAAACTAATACCACAAAATAAACTTGTACAATGTTCATACTGTACAAAAACCTTTATTAATACTTCATGAATTGCAAATTTTAACATCAAAATTACAAATTTAGGTTCTGTTATAAATCTATCAATATGATATGAGGTCTAATTACCAACCCCAAACTAAAATAGATGGCAGTAATGAATACTTTTTATTTAAGTACATGCTTGAGGCCATACTTCTTTACTTTTACTTAAGTAAAAAAAGTGTAGTCAGTACTTCAGCTTTTACCAGAATCATTTTAAACACGAGTATCTGTATGTGTATCTTTACTTGAGTAAAGGATGTGTGTACTTTTGCCATCTCTTCACACACATACACAACACAACACATGTGAATGCACTAAACTTCAAGTTGATGAGATGGTCTTTCTGCACTTCTTCAGGTGAGGAAGTACCTTCTGATGTTGGACTCTCGTAAGGATCATGTGAAGTTCTGGCGGCCGCAGGTGTTACTGATGGTGTCGAATCCGCGCTCCTCCTGTCAGCTCATCTGCTTTGTCAACCAGCTTAAGAAAGGAGGCCTGTTTGTTCTTGGACACGTGCAGATTGGAGATCTGGGTAGGTTCAGGCCAAGGTCAGGGGTCAAATGGTGATATTTGGATGAAGGTTCACAAAATTCATAGACCTAGGTTTTGGTCCCTTGCCAATTTTTGTTTTTGACCTACAGCTGAATGCCAGATGTTTTAATCGCTTCCTGTTGAGGCCCAATATATACTTTCTCACATGCGAACACAGGGACGCCGCTAGGGGGGTAAAAGTTAGGACGATTCTAAGGGCCCCGCCCAACAAACCCCAATTTTTAAATTTATCATTTTACAGTGACCTTTAATTTGTTTTAGAGCTGTATACTTTGAGGTTAATTCCTTGAAAGCACAATATCTAAGATTTTTGTATCAAAATATCCCAAAACCACAGTTATATATTTTGCTTACTTATGTACCTACATTTAAAAAAAAATGTTTTATAGAATGTTCAAATCCAAAAAATAAACTGTTGACAAGGTCAATATCCAATTTCCAGTTTGGTTTTATAGAAAACAGGTAAACACCAAAAAGCGAATTAATAAGTTGTGCATTTTATCAGACAGCACATAGCAGCATTATAACATAACCCTAAAATGTATTTCGTATAATAAAACAGTGCTGCTTCTACACCACATGATCATGACCAGAAAAAACGAAAATAAGTGACTGTGCCATAATAAAAGCCCCTTTGCACTCATCTCTCACCAGCAATTGGTTAAATTGTCTTGTTTCAACCTTACCCTGCTTCATAATTTCATGATAATAAAATTAATATTTCAGTTCGTCCATGGACCGGATTTCTGCAGGAGTCCCATGTGATTTAATGAAGACAAAAACCCCCATGATTCCACACTGTCAAGGCGTCATCAATCTACACCTTTGTTTGTTGTGAATACGGTCCCTCTTGTGGTAAAAATTATACACTGTGCCTTTAACTGGCCCAATGAAAGTGGGCCACTTAAATCCATAAACTCTTGAATCAACAGTTTCCTAAGTGCTTGTAGACAGGGTCATTGTTCTTGGTAAATATACAGAGCAGTGTTTTGATAAAAACAAAGATTTTATGCTCTTCAAGGAAGTCACTGACTTTACAACTTTGTCTGTAGAAATCTAGTCTGAGATAGAATAAAGTCCTCTAGAACACCTGCCAATGAACTAGTTTTGCATACCTTTTGGCAGCTAATGTTTTGGTTTTCTCTCATTCCACAGTAAACATTTAATTTGAATCAGATTAGCTGTTAACTCAGGCTCATTCGCCCCTATAGATGACTTGCTGTTTTATTACAATTCATTATACAGACCTGTATGACCCTTTTTCCACTTTGAAACCTAAAAGAAGATATTTTGAAGAATGTCTCTCTGAGATTGTCATCGGTCAGAAAACCTTCATGTTCTTCAAAGTCTGACTGAATGGACGTTTTTGGATCACTGTCCACTAAAGCGCTGCAGAAATGCGAGTTAGCATTTAACACTGAATAAAGCACATAAGGTGTACCTGAGGTAATCATTGTCAGTTTATCCTGTTGTTCACCTGTTAGAAATAGATGCCGTTTCTCATATATCAATTCGAGGTGTTGGTTAGGACAAAAACTCCTTTTAATATGGAAAATATTCCTTCTATCGCAAGCCGTTGCTTCTATTTATAACATGGTTTAAATCAGCCTTTAGGCTCGAAACTCGCTTCTGTTGGTCATCTGGCAACCTGTGCTTGCGTTTGTTTTGATCCAGGAATGCAATACCTAGTTCAACCACTGGGTGTCAAACTTACATACTGCACCTTTAAAATGCTGGCAGTGTAGCCAGGCACTGTCTTGTTTTATGGTCAGAGTTTTATTCATTCGTAGAGAAATACCTGGGAATGGAAACAAGCAAACAACTAAGCATATATTCTCTCTGGACTCTGTCTCCTAGATGTGTTGCCAGCAGACCCGGTGCAGCCGCAGTATAATTTCTGGTTGAGCCTTGTGGATAAGTTGGGTGTGAAGGCCTTTGTGGATCTGACTCTTTCTCCCTCAGTCAGGCAGGGCACTCAACATCTGCTCCGCATCACTGGACTTGGTGAGATGTTTCTTATCACATTATCTTTACAGTATGGAGCCAGAAAGCTGCTTTCAGATTAGATATATCTTCATTGTTATTGTACAAAGTGCAAATATATAGCATGTGAATTAGTACAGCAAGTACAGTATTGCAGTCTTTTCGAAAGCTGGTTCAGAAACTGCAGCTGCTCCACAATATTAAATATCACTCGTATTGTTATGACTCATCCTACTCATTTTACATAAATACAATTTTTTTGTATGTATGTATAATTGAGATTACAGCAAAGAAGAGTTTAATGTAAACAGATTTACATGGAAAAACACAGGCATTTCATAAAATCTTTTAAAAATTAATGAAGAGAACTTTGTAAGATATTTGTGAAAAGACATCCTTCACTTGAGTTGGCAAAAAATGAACATCGTGTTTCTCACACTTTTGCATTCTCATTTTAAATTCTTAATGAAACCATACACACCACTCAATCACCAATAAATTACTCTAAGTTGTTTCATTCATTCATTTTTTTTTTCGGCTTACTCCCTTTATTCATCAGGGGTCGCCACAGCGGAATGAACCGCCAACTTATCCAGCATATGTTTTATGCAGCGGATGCCCTTCCAGCTGCAACCCAGTACTGGGAAACACCCACACACTCTCATTTACACACATACGCTAAGGACAATTTAGCTTACCCAATTCACCTATTGCGCATGTTTTTGGACTTGTGGGGGAAACTGGAGCACCTGGAGGAATTTACAAATAGTGACTTAATGAAAAGATTATATGACTAGTATTATGACTAAGTGGTTAGCAGGCGCCTCACAGCAAGAAGTCCCAGCTGGAACCAAGAGGCCTTTCTGTGTTGAGTTTGCTTGTTCTCCCCATGTTCGCGTGGGTTTCCTCTGGGTGCTCTGGAGTCCCAATACATTAAATATAAGTTAATTGGAGAAACTAAATTGGTATGTGTATTTCTAATTCAGACCATCTGTTTTAACCATGTTTTCCAGGAGGAATGAAGCCTAATACCCTGGTGTTGGGCTTTTATGACAACTCCTATCCAGAGGACTACTTCCTCCAGGACCCGGTCTTTTGCAAGGGCGACAGAAGTGAAGGGGATAATTTCGGTGTGGACCTCCCATCCCTACAGGCTCATTTTCCACCGGTGCGCCATGCCGAAAGCCCTCGTGCATTGCAGCCCAAGGAGTACGTCAGCATCATTCAGGATGGCATCAAAATGGGCAAGAACATTTGTTTGGCGCGCTACTTCTTCCAGCTGCCACCCGAGAGCAAAGGTGCAACGTACATGTGGGGAAAAGACAGCATGGACACCATCGACGTGTGGCCGACAAACCTCTTGTCACCAGGTAGTGCCAGTTACGCAGACGTGGGCAGTCTGTTCCTGCTGCAGATGGCGTGTGTGTTGAACATGGCCAGCGGGTGGCGCCGTGCGAGATTGCGCATATTTGTGTGTGTGGAGTCTGAATCCGAAGACCAGGGCTGGCTGGCCAAAGAGGAGCAGTTTAGAGAGTTGCTGGGAAAGCTGAGGATTCGTGCCGCTATTAAGATCGTGGCGTGGGATAACGTGGAGCGCATGGTTAGAGGTCCAAGCGCAGAGAACCAAGCGGTGTCAGAAGACTTCCTGTGTGCTGTGAATGGCCTTCTGAAGGAGCACAGCTCGACTGCCGCTGTGCGCTTTCTGTATTTGCCCGATCCTCCGTCCAGTTGTGAGTTGTCCCAACAGTACCTGACGCAGCTGGATACGCTGACTCGAGACCTGGGCCCGACGCTCTTGATTCACGGGGTCACACCTGTCACATGCACTGAGCTTTGAGAAACCAAAATGTATTTGTGTGATAGAGAGGAACATCATGTTAGTGAGCTGAAGTGTGTTTGAGTCCTTACACTTTTGAAGATCACATCATGTATGGGTGGATGGCTGGTTGGAATGTGTTTTGGGATTTATGGGTAAATGCTGCCAGGTCTTGTCACGGTTAGCCGTTATTTTGATGGTGTTCTCCACGCACCACCGTTTGTTGTCTTAAACATCGAGTTTAGTGTTCGTAGAAAAGGGAGTGACTGCATTAAATTGGAGTTGCTATTTATGTTCATTCATATGTCACACTGTAAATCTTTAAATAGGATCCTGTGATCTGTTTGTTTTGCTTGGCTAAAATGCAGTTTGGGAAATAACGATGTTGACCGTTTAGGATGGAAAGAGTATTCTTGAATGAGATGTTCATGGTTATATTTGTCACAATAATTTGGGGCAAAGTGAGCCTTGTCACTCACTTTTTGTTATTGTGCTTCGTTAATCATTTCTGCTTTTTTCTTGGCATAAACCAGACTTTGAACTCATTTTGTCCCAATTATAGTTCGTGAACCAGTGAGGAGCCATCACTGGTTTGGGTCATTGTTAGTTTCTTGGCGAAAATTCTGCTTTCCACTTTCTGATTAGAGTTCTTGCTATGGATATGGATGCATAGTGTACTTACTGTCACTTGAGTAATTATATATAGACATGTTATTTATAATTGTGACATTTTGTGAATGTGTTTGTTTCTTTTCTTGTGCACCTGTTTTCATTTATGTTTCAGATTAAGGGCCATTTGCATAACCACTGGCTGCTTTTACGTCCTATTTGTTTTTGTGTGTCTCTTGTCATTTTTATAGTTCAAGTGTATTTATAATTGTGTTGACCGGCTAAAGGCGGAGCTAAGAACTCATAGGTGTCATCTGATTGGTCAGGACTGATGATTATGATGTTTGTGTTAGTCTTCGGGAACTGAAAAGGGACACTTTTCTTAAATAATACTTGAATATTTTGCACTTCTGTGCGTGTGTTCTATTGTTAGCATTAACAATGCAGATACCCAAGAATGACAGTCAGATCTTTATGATGGCTGTACAATAATGGCAGTACTATGCTAAATAAGTGATGTGTGCAAGTCATTCTAATCTGTACATTTATCATTATATAAAAAGAGTTGTTTTTTTTTTACATTGTTTTGAAGATGCACAAATTGCGTTACACAATCCAGATTCCATGTAATCCAAAGAAGATTAGAAATCATTTAGGCGCATAATTACCATTAATGCACTTTCAAAATATGTACATACATATACATGTTACTGTTCAATACAGGCAAGGATGGTACACAGTCATGATCTCAGAATGGATCAACTGGTATTTCCTGAATGAAGAGTCTGTAAACAGAAGACTAAGATTAAACAAAATATTTCAGTCATCTTTTTCCTTCATTGACTTTTTTTTAATGCTGAAATTCGGATTCTGTTCAGTCTAAAGTGTGTTCAAGTCATATGATATAAAAGTAATAAATACATCATGTATGCAACAGTCATAACCTACAGTATAAACACATTTTTTTAATAATTTGGTTAATTTGCTGTTGTCTGTAATGTGGATCTTTTCTGGCTTTGAACATTTAAAATGCAGTAGATAACAGGAACCGTTCATTTTTTTTACTGTCACTAAGACCCATATATGGTAGATAAGTATGATCAACAATATATATAAGCATTAATCCTGCTAATGTTGTTAAAGCAAATTCAAAGAAACCTAACTAGGGATGTGCTGAACGTCCCAACACTGCTGACTAGTGTGCTAGATATTTCTTTTTATTAAAGACAGGATAATGTGAGTTATATTAACACTTTTTAATATAAATGCACCACTAAGTTTGGGGTCATTTATGTAAACACTTTTATTAGCAAAGGTGTATTAAACTGATTAAAAGTGATGACAGTAAAGACTTTAATGCTTCTTACAGCAACAACAAAAAAATCCTATGTCAATAAATGTTCCTTTTGAACTTTGTTCATCAAAGTATCCAAAATGTACCATGGTAATAGTATTATAGTACTATAAAGTCAAGTCAAGTTTATTTATATAGTGCTTTTCACAATGTACTATATACAGTACTGTGCAGTCTTAGCCACCAGCTTTGCGAGCCTAAGACTTTTGCATCTAAAAGGTATGGAGCAAGTGCAGGCTCATTACTTTTGGGTTGACTATACTTTCAATATACAAACAGAAGATGTGGGAAATATGTACACAATATTTAGAACAAAATTACTTTTGGAATCAAAAGACTGGGGGCAGCATGGTGGCTCAGTGGTTAGCACTGTGGCCTCAAAGCAAGAAGGTCACTGGTTTGAGTCGCTGGGTTTCCTCCGGTTTCCCCCAGAGCCCAAAGACATGCACGATAAGTGAATTGGATTAACTAAATTGGCTGTAGTGTATGAGTGTGTGTGAATGCGAGGGTTGCGACTAGAAGGGCATCCGCTGTGTAAAACATATGCTCCAAGCAACAGCTTAAACTTTTTTGTTGAGTCTTTTCTGAAATGATGTGCTATTTAATATCAAGCATCTTTTAGCATTTCTAAGAGTTCTTCCTGAGATTTAGCATTTTCTATCTTTCTTTTTCTCTCCAGGTGAATCTCATACTGCCTATAATATTGCCTTTACATACTGTATATAATATTCAGGTCTGGACTCTGTGGAGGCCATTTCATGACTGTTTTTCTCTCCAAATATGATTTCATTACATTAGCAGTGGGTTTGGGATCATTATCATGCTGAAAAAAATAATTCTTCTATCTTTCTCTTAATTCTTTCCAACTAGAATCTATCTAGAACCTGTATTTTCTGGTTGTATTTTAATAAAGAGAATGAGAAGTAATATATTATGTCATTCTACCTTCACTAAAACAACAAATGTAACCTAAGACTTTTGCACAGTACTGTATATATTATAATGACACTGAAGACTGGAGTGATAATGCTGAAACGTTAGCTCTATCATTACAGTAATATGTTGCATTTAAAATATATAAAAATAGAAATCAGTTGTTTAAAATTGTAATAATATTTCACAATATCGCTGTATTTTTTGTGAAATAACTCTGTCTAGCATAAGACACAAACCTTCGATTGGTAAGTGTAAATGTACATTATAATAAGCTATGTACATTTATGGTCCCTAGAATTATCCAGCTAAATATGTCCTTGAACTTTGTGAAAATGGTGCATAGGTTAAGATTCCTAATTCCAATGCAAATACACACATGAATAAATGTTATTTGTGCACGTTTTGCAAAACAAACCTGTGGGTGGGCATATTTGTATGTATTTGTAACAGTTGCTAACTGTTCACTGCTAAAAACAACAACAACAAAAAAACTTTTTGCTAATGATGTTACTGTACAGTATGTGGATGTTTGTGTGTTTTATATTCATGGGTTTGTGTCATTCCTGTTTGGTTTTTGTCTCCGCCATCAACTCATTCAATTGTGGTTCGATGCTACGAGCGAATTTTGCCATGCGCTGCACACAAAAGGACGTGAGACGCAGCCAACCCGGGAAAAAAATGGAGAGAGCAATGTGCTGAAACGACAAACAATGGTGAGTTATGATTCAATAACATAGTCACATTTCTAAATTTGTGTAAGTAAATATTGTTTGGCACACTATTATACTTTTAATTTCGATATAGTACCAACAGTTGAAATGCATATTTCAGGAAGGAATATGTTGTTACAAATCCACTATAAAAAGTAATTGTGTGGCATTTTACCTGCAGTGCATGAGTTAAGCATCCGCTTGTGTATGTTGTGTAGCCCACAGTGTTCAGAGCATCTCGAGCAAACGAAGCTGCACTTTTCACCAGTGGATTCACAGGTACATTATGAGTCATGTTTGTGGACACCATAAAAGGGGCGATGCACTGGACCACAAAAAAAAAAAGAGAAATGACATCAAGGTTGGCGAACGACAAAAAAAACAAACTAGACTTTACTAGTACTGGACTTACTTGAACCGTGATTCCCTTTGACCTGTATTCTGCATGCAGACCACGAGAGAAATATGTTACGAATGCCTAAGGTGTAAGAGAAAAGGAAGACACACTTTGGTCATTTTAAGTAGAGGCACTGCAGGCAAAAACAGGTTTTCTATCAGTTTTGAGATGCTAATCTTTTTGGCATTTCATAGTATGTGTGTTTTGGGCAGTCTAATGTAGACTGAAAGGAATAGTTCACCCTCAAGTGGTTCCAAACCTTTCTGTTGAACACAAAAAAAGATGCACTGAAGAAAGTCGAAAACCTGTAACCATTGACTTTCATAGTAGGAAAAACAAATATTATGGTTACCGGTTTCTAGCTTTCTTCAAAATATCTTCTTTTGTGTTTATCATCACACATTTGTGTGACAAGGGTGAATGAACAATGACAGAATTTTCATTTTTGGGTGAACTATCCTATAAAGAAAACACCCAAAACAAACTATTAAGTGTTTTTTTTGTTGTACTTCATCAATTTGTCTTTGTAGATTTCATATCGTTATTTTGAAGGTTTTTGTTTTTTTTACAGACGCGGATATGATCATAAATAACATGCACAATTACATATAACACTTTATTCTACCAAAACATTTGATTTTATGTATTTTGTTTTTTGACAGTATTTTCTGAACTATGGATTGATAAGAAGAGATACCTAGTATCTCTAATATTTAAAAAAATATTAGAGATATACTATTAATATTATAAAAAATATTATTAATTTGCTACAAATGTGTGCAAATTATCACATATTTATTATTATTTTTATTGAATTTATTTTAATTTAATTAAATAATTTGTCTTATTTATATTTGAAGAGTTCAGATGCAAAACCTCTAAATGCCATCTGAAATTTACTTCTAAAATGAGCATTTTTCACAAGCTCCTATGTGTCCTTTGTTCAGTAAATCCACTTTTATGGCAAAGAATAGGTTCTTTGCATTGCCTTTAAAGTGAAATAACTGCACTTTGGAGGCTGAGAAAAATGCACATTTTAGAAGAAAATTCTAGATGGCATTTAAAGGTTTTTGCATTTGAACTATATTTAAATATATTTTTGAGAAAGGTTGTAAAACAAAAATAAATGTTTGCTTAATGTCATCAATGAACCAGGGAAGTATGTATTGTAAAGATTATTACCCAATTCACCCTGGGTGTCTTGCGTCAAATTAGTGCAATTTATTTTTATTCCGTAAAGTAGCATTTGTCTCAAACATGTGTATGAAGTTTTTGTGTGTACCTTGGTTGCAGAATAGAGTGACACCATTGGTAGAGGCTGATAGCCGGCCTCTGATGAGATGTTTATGATGAGGCCTTTCCCCCTGACAATAAACACAAGCCCTCAGTTGACGAAAGAGTTATCATCATTTAACTGATATGATCAAACTAGTCTGTTGCATTCCTTACCTTTCAACCATTCCTGGCAAAATGACTCTGCACATCTACAAAACAACATTATCAACAACATCAGTGCGGAACTGCAGATCAATGTACAGTTTAAACATAAAGATGTGGGTCGCACGTTACAGTAACAACCTTTACAACACTTAGTAAATGTAGGTCATGAATTTACTAACAGGAACTAAGAATGAACAAATCTTGTACAACATTTATTAATCATAGTTCAACATTTACTAATGCATTATTAAAATCCAAAGTTGTGCTTGTTAACATTAGCTAATGCGCTGTGAGTTAACAATGACAACTGTATGAATAAATACTGTAATAAATGTATTGTTTGTTCATGTTAATAAATAACTAATATACTAATATAAGCTTATTGTAAAATGTTACCAAGATATATTTTGAGGCCTTTCTGTTAACCTACAGCATATGGTAAAAACAGTAATAGTATTACATTTTGTCACAAATTTTATGTATTTGTTTTTATATTTTAAAATGTGATTTATTCCTGTGATGGAAAAGCTGAGTTTTCAGTAGTCATTTGGTACCACATGATCCTTCAGAAATCATACTAATAAGCTGATAAGAGCTGATAAGTATTTATAGATTTGTGAAAACCAAGACAAGTCTTATTTCCTGATTATTTGTTGAATAAAAGTTCAGAAAATC
This sequence comes from Danio jaintianensis, assembly GCA_903798115.1. Classification (NCBI taxonomy): domain Eukaryota; kingdom Metazoa; phylum Chordata; class Actinopteri; order Cypriniformes; family Danionidae; genus Danio; species Danio jaintianensis. The sequence goes on from CAIGQV010016645.1 coordinate 3,014,989, forward strand.
ATTTATGGGTGTTTGACCCATGTGTGGGGTGGCACGGTGGCTCAGTGGTTAGCATTGTCACCTTACAGCAAGAAGGTCACTGTTTAGAGTCCCGGCTGGGCCAGTTGGCATTTCTGTGTGGAGTTTGCATGTTCTCCCTGTGTTCGTGTGGGTTTCCTCCAGGTGCTCCGGTTTCCCCCACAGTCCAAAGACATGCGGTATAGGTGAATTGAATAAACTAAATTGTCCGTAGTGTGTGTGTGTGTGTGTGTGTGTGAATGAGAATGTGTATGGGTGTTTCCCAGTACTGGGTTGCGGCTGGAAGGGCATCCGCTGCGTAAAACATATGCTGGAATAGTTGGCGGTTCATTCCGCTGTGGTTACCTCTGAAATAGAGACTAAGCCAAAGGAAAATGAATGAATAAATGACCCATGTGTGTAGTTTATAAGGTGCTGAATTATTATATGTATGTCTATATAACATCTTTATCATAAAACTGAGCCCACATGGAATCTGTACGTGCAGATTTCCGCATATTTATTAGCCCATTGAGTCTATACTTATATAGTTATACTTATGTAAATGTGTGTAAATATATATTTCTTCAGTTTTTATTAGTGCTGGGCAAAAATTTATTGCATCCAAAATAAAAGTGATAAAGGTGAAAATGTTTATTTATATTTAGATATAAAATATATATGTATATGATACAAATTATATTTAAATTTAAATGTCTATTTAACAAGGACAAAAAGGTGACTCAGTGGTTAGCACTGTTGCCTCACTGCAAGAAGGTCACTGGTTCAAGTCCTGGCTGGGTTTTCCCCGGGTACTCCGGTTTCCTCCCACAATCTAAAAACATGTATATAAACGAATTGTAATAACAGTCACAAGCACTTAACACACACATACCGCATTAATCAGAACCTGGGGGGGGGGCTCTTGAGAAACACCTGATCTCGTATCCCTCCTAATGCTCATTGACCAGGCGGGAACCTTGGGCTCATCTATCTCCGAGCTCAGGGTTCTCTCCCGGGACAGCATGCCAAATCTGCTATCATAGTCGAGCATTATCAAAGTGCGAACTCTTGAAATTGTCCTATGTGTGTGAATAAGTGTGTATGGATATTTCCCAGTACTGGGTTGCAGCTGGAAGGGCATCCGCTGTGTAAAACATATGCTGGATAAATACGGTTCATTCTGCTGTGGCGACCCCTGATGAATAAACGGACTCAGCCGAAGGAAAATGAATGAATGAATGTCTATTTAACAAAATTGTTTTGTTTACCCTATTTTTGTTTCTAAGTCTGTGTGTGTATCCCATATACATAATAAATATATATATATATATAATACACACATATGTTATGTCAAAACAAACTTTTATTTTGGATGCGATTAATCTTTGCCCAGCACTAGATTTTATATTAATTTCAGTAATATTATTGACTAATATGCAAATGTTTATATGTCTTTTAGTAGATCTATTATATGAGAAACTTTTGTTTACCAAACAAGTGGATCTAATTGGATTTGCATTGTAAACCTTAAATAAAGGTTATTACTTTATAAGTTTTTAGTTACTATACTCCCAAAATCGAAATTCAAATAGCAAAAAAATGTCTGCTGATCCTGTTTTGCTCTGTTTATAATATATCTATATCCGAGTATTTTATGTACAAAAGAACCCAAAATGACACTTGTAAACATTGATGAATGTAAACAATGTATGGTCTGTAATATATCTTACCTGAGTGACAGACAGAGTGTTGCAGTTTAGCACCTGTGTGATTTTCTGCAGACAGAAGAAAGTGCATCATGAAACAGACACTCTCATAAGGACTCAGATTACAGTAGAGTAGTAAGTCAAGCTGTGTGGTGTAGAAAAGGTGAATCAAACCTGGTCTGGATCAGGAACATCAAGGAAATTTGCCAGAACACCGATATAGTTCATGCCTACATTGTTCACTATGGAAAAAAAAAGAAACGCGTAATCACACATCTGTTGAAAAAGGAAAAGGAAAAAGTTTTCCTAAACACTAGAAAGGGATGATGATAATACTGTTATTATGTAACTGCTGATTAGACATTGTGGAAAATATAATCAAACATGCAAAAGACAATGGACTGACATTATTTAACCATTGTTTCTAAAACCTCAAAGCCTTATGGTCCACATTTAGCAGTTTAATTTAAATGTGTATTTACCCTGGAGATTTTCTAAATTTCAATGGTTTTTGGTAATTAAAAATAAAAAAAAATTATTGGTTTGATCCCTGTGTACGTCTTATTAAATTAATTTCATTCTTTTACACCATCTTATGTGCGTTTAACGCAAGTAATCTTTGATAATTATCTTACCAAGAATTCCTATGTCCAGGCCCTCTAGCTGTTGTGTGATTGTGGAGTAAATGGAGTGACCTTCGGTGAAGTCTGCCTGAATGACGTGTGTCTTTCGACTGTACTGAGACTCTGGAGGAAAAAAAAACATACAGGAGATTTATGCTCTTTTTGCTCTGTCTATACTTATAAAAAACAGAGTAGAGATGGATTACAGCTAAATGGAAGAAGATCTGTAAATGTCTTTTTTTTTTATTCACAGGATAACTTGCCTATTTCTTTGGCGACTCTGTGAAGCTTGTCCTCTGAGCGACTGATCAGAATAATGTCTAATCCTCGTTTGGCAAGCTAAAATCCAGATATACAAGCAAAGATTCATTCATCGTGTATATACACACACACACAAAATACAGCTATAGAAAAAAATAAGAGAATGCTGGAAAAATTTTAGTTTGTATTTATGATGTAAATTTATTCATTGTATTAAAAGTCATTTTTGTGTCATTGACTTCCAAATTTTTTATTAAAAATGTGTATGTTCATTTTTAGCCAGCACAATATTAAAAACAAAAAAAAAATGAAATCAGTATTTGGTTGAATAATCCTGACATTCAATCACAACAAATGAAAAGTTATTCCGACCAGAAAAAAGCTCTAAAGGACCTTTTTTGGGTGGAAATTTAGAAGAAATGTCATAAGATCAAAAAACAAATATTGAATATTATTAGTATGTGTGCTTATACAGAGAAAATGTAGGTAGTATAGTGATTATTTACATCCTTTTCAATGGATTTTTGTCACCAGAATCAGTGCAGCTTAATATCGTTCTGGATCCAATTAAAATAAAAACATTGTTTTTTCCAACATTCTTCAGAATATCTCGTTTTGTGTTTAACAGAAGACAGAAATCCATAAAAGTTTAGACTAAATGTTGAGGGCATGGGGTAGGGGTGAACTCTAAAAGCCAATCACAGGAGACTTTCTTTAGCAAACACATTGTTTGATGGACATCCTCTCATCAATCAGACTTACTTCCCTGTTCCTCAAGTGAGGACAAGAACAACAAACCGGCGGCCAAGAGAGGGCCAGATGTAAATCTGATAAAATACTTAACCATATCCACAGAGATTTTGGAAAACGGAAATAACTAGTGGGATCTGGATCCTCTAAGATACCTTTGTGATGACTTTCAGGCTGCTTGATTATGGCAGTTCGGCTGTATAGTCAAACCCTGCACTAATATCAGATTTTAAAGGTGTCATCGGATGCCCCTTTTACACAAGTTGATATAATTCTTTAGGGCCTTAAAGAAAAATCTATAACTTACTTTGGTTAAATGTCTCAGTGGTAGTGTAAATAAACATCCTTTTTACCCAGTCAAAAAACATCAGTACACAACAACCCATTGTGGTGCATGTCTCTTTAAATGATAATGAGCTGCTGCTTCCCCGCCCCTCTCTGAAGCTGGATGGATGGTAGTTTAGTGATCCATTCTTGAAGTAGTAAAAGCTGCTTACCACACATAATCGCGCTTGACATTGCAGCCCACCATTATCAAAGTCAAATGTATTCAAACAAACATCTATACATATAAAAACTGACTGCTGTATTTAATACTCAGCTATACAGTCTGTACTGGTTAGTGTGTACACCACACTGACAAACACAGTACTGAAGATGGCCTTTGCTAACAATAAACAAGCAAGAATTCATTCATTCATTTTCCTTCAGCTTAGTCCCTTTATTTATCAGGGGTTGCCACAGCGGAATGAACCGCCATCTTATCCAGCATATGTTTTACACAGCGGATGCCCTTCCAGCAGCAACCCAGTACTGGGAAACATCCATACACACTTATCCACACACATACGCTACGGCCAATTTAGTTTATTCAATTCACCTTTAGTGCATGTCTTTGGACTGGGGGAAACAGGAGCACCCGGAGAAAACCCACGCCAACACGGGGAGAACATGCAAACTCCACACAGAAATGCCAACTGACCTAGCCGGGACTTGAACCAGCGACCTGTATCTTCACCGTACCTTTCAGGGACATTCTCTTCATATATAAAATTAGGCTATTTTGTGCCTGACACACAGAAATTCTGTCTCTTATGAGGGGGGTGTGGCCGAGATCCGTGGGAAGGGAGTGAGGTCGGTGACACGAGCACTGATTTGCGAAACCGGCGAACGTGCCCATAATGCATGACTACCACTAAAGTGAAAGCAAAACAAAACATATATTGTCCCACACCTGGTTCTCTCTTATCTTCCTCTGTTTTGATTCTTCCTTTTATCATTCTGTCTCCTCAATGGCACTTGAGACAGGATTGACAAACAAGTGCAATCATCAGCAAATCTACATCAATCTTCAATCTCCAATCATTAAAACTCAATCTGGTCAAATTGTGGCACATTGCGTCATATTTTCTTTTCAACCATTCTGAGCTGTCAGGCACAGCAGAAAAATACCTAATCTACAAAAAATCTACAAAAGTGAAAATTTCATCTGATGAAAGTTTTTTCACCTTTATTGTACAGGATAGTAGAGTTTAAAACAGGAATGTGTGGGGAACAGAGAGAGGGGAAGGATTGGCAAAGGACTTCTAACCTGGAATCGAACACGAGTCGCTATGAGCACCTCAGTGCTATGTGTCAACACAATTAACCACTAGGCTATTGGCGCCAGACTGATGCCATCTTTCTGATTTGAACCAAAGCCTAAGGCCTTTTTAGAACATATTTTTAGTCAGATATTGCATGTAGCATAGAAAAATCATAGCTCTTTTCCAGAGAAATAGTTAATTAAAAGTTACAGTAACAAAAGAAAAGCTACTATACTTATTAAAAAAAGAATAACATACTGACCTCTTCAGCATATGCTCGACCAATGCCTGATGTTGCACCAGTTACAACTGAAAAAGACACAGGAAAGTTTAGTGTAATTACAATTAGTCCAATTCATATATCAGTATCCTTCTTGTACTACTGCCACTTATCATTTAGATCACCCATTTAGCCACTGTGATGGAAGACTAATTCGCCATTAGTTCCCTTGAGACGATCCTGTGGGTTTTTATAATGGGATTTTTTCAGTTGATGAGGGAAATAAGGTCTGTGGTAAACACACATTTGGACATTTTGCTTTACAATGTGAGCTGCAAACCCCATACATTGTGATGAAAAAAAAAACTACAAAAATCTCAAAAGAAACTAAGAAATTAGACCTCTGGGTCTTAACGTCTCGGATGCAGCGCACTGATGTTTGAAACTGTTTATGTCTGGAATGTACAGCTTTTTTAGTAAACAAGAAATCATACAAGGCAGCAGTGATTGGTTTCTGGCTGTGCTGATGCCCTGGGCAGAAAGAGTACAATACAACCAATGCAAAAGAACAACCCCTGCAGAAAAAATAGCAAACCGGGTCACGAGCACACGTTGTGCTTTGGACACTACATGTTGGTATGGAACCCCTTCATGCTGCTAAACCACAAACATCTGTCCAGCTCCGGCCAGATCCTGCTGTCTGCTGGACTCCCTACGATCCACCAGCTAGTCAGAAGGGTTCTGCTGGTAAAGCACAGTCCACCGTGCTGAGCGGTACAAACTGACCCAAAACAGCACAAGATTCATGCTGGTAACAGTACTTTTGATCAGCAGGAGCAAGATATACATCACTATCATTTAATTCTTTCAAAACAGAGAACTGACCAAACCTGAAATGTTGACTTTACTCAAACAGCATGTTTCCTGGTGCCATACACTGTTGTACGGTTTTGCGCCCTCCCTGCTACAGGGATACAGCAGACAACCTATTCAAATGAAGTGTTTTAGCTTAGGCAGCTCATAAAATACCGTTTTAAAATGTATCCACACTACACACGCTTTTCAATGTTCAGAGTAAAATTCTTCAGGATCAGATTTTTACAACAATTTAAAATATAGTAATGCTAAGTAGTATTTTGTATCAGTTTTTTTGGTTGCTACACTCTAAAAAATGCTAGTTTGTTTCAACCCAAATTCGTTTAAAATATGAACAAGCCCAGCTGCTGAGTAAATACAAACATTTTTTTAACCCTCAGAATCTTTTACTGTATATTTTTCATAAAGTTTATTAGGGAGTATTATATTTTTTAGTTTTACTACTAGGTATTTATTCCAGTAGTAATTACTCTCTAATTACTTATTAGTAGCATTTGTAGATCTTTATAAAAATGTAAAATATATATTTTTTCAAAAATGTAACGGGTAACTTCATAGAATTCAATAGAATATTACAAAAGCAGTCACTGTTCCCTATTGTGACTAAAAATAAAAGGTATATTCATATAAGTAAAGGTGTTCACCACACCCAAGGTGGCGATGCTTTGCAGAAATGTCATTACACCTCGGTTTTGCATTATTTTATGATAATTCAACGGACCACTGTCTATTATTCTGCTTATACTATGCTTATCAAAACTAAAAGACACTATTCAGATGATGTACTTCATTTGTCATGTTTTTGTCCTCAAACAGCTCCTGTGTGTCAAGACTGCAATCAAGACCTACATGGAAGTACTTTAAATTTGCGTTTCCCAAAAATTGCACAAATCTTGGCCTATTCATCAGCCAATCAGAATCAAGAATTAACAGCCCTGTGCTATAGACCTTGGCATTGTTTGAAAGGAATAAATGTAACATCGGCTTGCCGTACAAATGTGCAGAGCCCGATGACAGAAGGGCACTAGTGTCAAACAGCGTAATTGTTTATTCCCGCTTTTATAATGCATACACTAAACAATTTTATTCTGACAATTATTGTTAATTTTATGATGACAGAATAATGAGAAAGGAAGCCACTGTGCAGCTGTGAGTTAAGTCTTACCAGCCCAGCGGCCGTATGTCCTCAGGTCCGTCCGCCAGATCTCAGAGATCACGTACACTTTGAACCCGTGCCAACACTGCCAGGACCACCTCAGCATGTAATACACAACCGTAACACAACCGATGCCACACAACACAATGGAATACCAGCAGCACTCTGCATTGTCTCCCATCTTCTTCACAACAACGTCTTTCTGTGACACTGTCTTAAACAATCAAATGAGCACGTTCTGGTATGCTGCAGAGTTTAAGGTGGGAGATAAACTCCACACACTCACACACACAATTAATTATATGCAGGCTCCCCCCACCGCGCCCGAGGGCTGTCTGTCATTGGTCAGCAGTATAGAATAGAACATCATATCCTAGAAAGTGTAACTCCGCCTCCAAACACACGCACACAGTGTTCGTGTTTACAGGTGAGAGGTCATCCGGTATGTGCTCCCCTCAATTCTATCATGTCGATTTTCTAAGCTTGGAGCAACGTTTGGGACATGATTCGATAAATATCTCTCATGTGTTCTGAGCTGCCATTCATGTCTTCGGGTTTATCACTACAAAATGACACACTGTTTGAACAGTTTATTACTGTACGAAACAGATAAAAAGCCACGGACCATCCCTGATTGTAGCCTTACTCATAGATATTAAATCACAAATACAAGCTAATGAACTCCTACAGAGCCTCGCCTGATTGCTGTCATTTCCTTGTAATTTGTAAACATAGATAAGCACACAGGAACAGCCTGCGGTGATGTCTAACATATACTGTGCGCGCTGCTGTATAACTCTAGGCTAAACTGTGAAACATAAATAATTAATCATATAATGCATCTATTGTCTGCACTGTGTACGCTAGTCATCTGACTGTATTTTCGATCGGAGTAATCTATTCTTAACCTATGGGAGACTTTTTTCAAAAAAACATTAAGCAATCTTACTTATTCCAAACTTTTGGCCGTATATGTAATGTTGAAGTATTTTAGGACACCGTGTATCCGATACTTGACGTGTATCAGGATATTATGTACTACTGAAAAGCAATAGGGTTTTTTCTGAACTATGTTCAAATCTATTGTTCAGTTTGTCTCCACATTAAACTTGCATGTCATAGATTTATCAAAATGACAGAAAGGTATTAAGTAGATTATGTTAGTTATAAAAACATTACATGTTCTGACAGAACATACAGGTACAACTTGTTCTAATCGCTGGTTTACGTTTCTGTATAAACACTAGATGGCGATGTCGACTGGTTCATACAGTTACAACGTATTATGTAAACAGGCATTTAATTTAATTAATAAATTAGTTAAAAGTAGAAGAGTATGCTATTTCCAATGGAGAAGAGTATACTATCTCCAATAAATTAATCAACTGATCAACAATCTTTTGAAACCCCACCTTTTAAAACTTCAACTCAGTTTAAATATTTAGAAATAGAAATCACTAAAACGTATTTGGATCTATAAAGAGAAAATTTTCTAATGTTACTTGATCAAATATCACAGGATCTACAGAGATGGTCTCATATAATTATATCATTAACAGGAAGAATTAACATAATAAAAATGACCATCCTCCCAAAATTTTCTTTTTTTGTTTCAGTGTATACCAATATATATATATATATATATAATTGCTTTTTTCACAGGCTTGATAAAATAATTTCAGAATTTATTTGGAACAGAAAGATACCTAGAATAAGAAAGGCATTATTGCAGAGACCAAAATCAAGTGGGGGAATGGGACTACCAAACTTTCAGGTATATTATTGGGCAAGCAATATAAGGATGATGGCTTACTGGATACAAAAACAATCCCAATTATGGGTAAACATAGAAGAAACATGCTGTTATCCTTCATCGCTTTCAGCTTTACTATTTTCTCCTTTACCTACTATACATCCTGATCTAATAAACAATCCAGTAGTTTCACATACTCTCAAGATTTGGTCCCAGATCCGAAAAGTTTTTGGTTGGCAAGCTGGCTCCCTCCAAAGTCCCATCACAAAAAATCATTCATTTGCTCCCTCATTTAAAAATACATTATTCGATGACTGGTTTGAAAAAGGAATTCATAATTGTATAGACATATTTATTGATCAAATATTTCCTTCATTTGAGCAACTACAAAGTAAACACAATTACCTCGGTCCAATTTTTTGAAATATTTGCAGGTGTGAAACTTTGTTAAACAAAACAACCCACTGTACCCCTGAATCAATTATTAATGGAAATGATAATTTTTCGTGACCCTAATAAAAAGGGAGGTATTTCATATATATATGGAATGCTCTTTCAGTTAACAAAAACAGCAACTTTAGAATACCTAAAATCCTCCTGGGAGGAAGATTTAGGTGTTGAAATCACCGATGAGCAATGGGAGATAGCCCTGAACAGATCCACAGGTCATCAGTATGTGCAAGGCATGGCCTCATACAATTTAAAGTAATACATCGTTTACATTGGTCCAAACAAAAATTAGTAAGATATTTCCAGAAGTGGACCCTGCATGTAATCGGTGTGGGCTAGAACCACTGGCATCACTGGCTCATATGTTTTGGAGCTGCCCAAAATTATCATCTTACTGGGAAAATATTTTTCGAACATTCTCAAAAATAGGTCAAAAGCCGATAGATCCAGGTCCCCATATCGCAGTTCTAGGCATCACTGATTTCGAGATAGCTTAAAACAGTACAGAACATAATATAGTTCCATTTGTCTGTCTGCTAGCACGAAGGTTAATATTACTAAACTGGAAACAGAAAGTTGCTCCTACATATATACATCTAATGAGGGATGTAATGAAACATTTGGAACTGAAAAAAACCCAAAACAGATTCTCCCTAAAAAAGAAAGAAGGCAAATTCTATAAAATCTGGCAACCTTTCATGGATTATTTTAAAAACATAAATTCTACAAGAAATAGTTAAATTGAAGAGGATCAGACTAATTTAGATAAAACCGAAGATTATTATTATTTATTTATTATTATTATTTTATTCATTTATTTATTTATTACTATTATTGTATTTGTTGTATTATTTGTTTCCTTTTTGTATTTTTTATTTATTTATTAAAAAAATATGGTATTAATCTATTATCACTACTTCTGTATGGATTGTTTGTATATTGCATGTTTTATTGTCAATTGTGGTGTGAATTGTCGTTATGTTTGAATGCCTAAAAAACAATAAAGAAAGTTTAATAAATTAGTAAAAAAAAAAAATAATAATAATAATAGAACATAATTTTTAATGATAAAATAAGGCATAAATGTATTTTAATCCTTTGTTTCAAAATGTAAATATTATAAAATAATAATTTGGAATATTTAAATTGTAAAAAAAAATACATTTACAACATAAAAACCAAAGCTAGCTGCTAAATAACGAATGCAGTTCATGTCACATTAAAGCAAACAAAAAAAAATAGAATAAAGAAGGGGGGAGGGGGGTTGAAGATTTGCAAATACCGTTCTGCCACAGTTTGAAACCTAAGCAGACAATAAATTTGACTCTCACAGTTGGTGTCAGTTACAGTGATCCCACCCTGTCATATAATCAGCAGTGAAACAAAGGTCAGATGAGGCTGTGCTTATAAAATAGAGTAAAAGCAAAAGTGAAAGTTGCATGTCTCTCTGTGGTGTTCCCCTTCATTCAGGCTGTGCTTCACAGACGACGGAATGTAAATTTCCTGTATGGTGGTATACGTATGATGTCCCAGTAAAGAAGGTATTTGATTGCTTTTTTTTGTTGTTTCACTGTTTTTATGATATTTTCAAACATTCAGTGGAGGTTAAATTTAAAAATAAATTGATTAAAAGATTAATTGACCTTTTCCGGATTGATTTGAAAACAAAATCATCTCACAAAGCTCATCATATGACCTCTAAATGAACAGTATGTCTCTGGATTGTTCACAGGTTTCTCAGTCTTATCTGTGGATGTGGATTAGTTCCTGTTTAAATCATGAACAAACCAAAGGTAGAGCTTTTGAGTTCCTTTTAATTTGTATGATTTTGCACAAGCTGTATCCTCAGTTTGAGAGAACACTATAGGAAGAAATTAGATCTAGCACACTGAACCACGATTCAGTAAACAAGAAACTAATGTTGTATGACTTACAATTTAGATTTATACTTCATTTTTGTTTTCATCAGCAACAAGAATTATATATATAATTTTAAACATTATAAATAATTTAATTTCTATTGGAGTACATTTGACAAGAAATTACTATTTCAGTTTTTTCTGTAGTATTTATTTTAAGAATTACTATTAATTTCTGAGAGGAAACTTTCCACACTATTATTTTAGCACATTATTATTATTAATATTATTATTAATAAGAAATTACATGTATTGGAAACTATAATAATAAAATAATAATGAGGGCACAATAGTCACAAATAAACCCATAATCCATAGTTCATCAGAGATTTTAAAGATAGAGCATAGCTTATAGCTTTTCTATTAATATTTAAACATAATTAATTCTAATGATATATTAGAATTAACTATACAGTAATAACTATATATTATATAGTTAATATACTTTTCAATTATTCAGTCATTCGTTTTCTTTTCGACTTAGTCCCTTTATTAATCAGGGGTCACCACAGCGGAATGAACCGCCAACTTATCTAGCATATGTTTTACACAGTGTATGCCCTTTCAGCTGCAACCCATCACTGGGAAACACCCATACGCTCTCATTCACACATATACACTACGGACAATTTAGCTTACCCAATTCACCTATAGCGCATGTCTTTGGACTTGTGGGGGAAACCGGAGCACCCGGAGGAAACCCACGCGAACACAGGGAGAACATGCAAAGTCCACACAGAAATGCCAACTGACCCAGCCGAGGCTCGAACCAGCGACCTTCTTGCTGTGAGGCGACAGCGCTACCCACTATGCCGCCCACTTTTCTATTAATTTCTTTTAATGTTTTTTTAAATACTGCTGAGAAATGGGTTTTATTAGAAAACGATGTATGTTAAATCAGATCAATAATACAATCAAATTAATTGTATCAGCTTAAATTTTAACACTATGCTTTTAAAACCCAATTAATTAAATTTTCAAAGTCAAAGCAGTATCAGTGTTGCTAAATGAACTAATCAGAAGTCAATTAATCACTAGTAAATGATTCAAAGACTAAATCATAATGCACACGCTTGTTTTGTTAATGAATGTACCATTATGCTGAATGACTTGTTTGAGGGAGTGATTCAATGATTTAATCAGATTAAATGTCTTTCTGTCTGTCTGATGTTGCAGTGTCCCGGCTGTCAGGGGTCTGATGATATCCGGAAGCTGGATGGTCAGCGAGCAGTCTGCAAATCTTGTTCTAAAGTGAAGCGGTGTGTGTTTCAGTTCTGCTGGGCCTGTCAGAGAGAATGGCCACGGGACGCTTCGACAACCAACTCCTGCATACTGCCGGACTGTGCGCTCCGTGCCGCCCTCCTCAGCGTCAAACAGATCGATGACCCGAAAAGTTCAGTGTTAGGGTGCCCGTATTTCAGGGCCTGTCCGGGATGCAAGGCCCTGCTTACACACAACGGTGAGGGCTGCCCTAATATCATCTGTCCAAACTGTGACGAGGAGTTTTGCTTTCGCTGTCTGGCTCCAGAGTGCTACGATGATCAGTATTATGACAGTGACAATGAGGAAGATATTGAGCTAGAGCCCTGTGTAATAGTAGACAACACTCAAAGCCTTCAAGATCTGGGACTCTAGTGGACGTCTGTGAGGATAAACTAATAAAAATACAAATGTAATTTGCAAATGTACTTAATTTAAATATAAGCAAGGGGGAAAAGACCACTATATTTTGAGATAATGACTATATACACTCTCTGTTTTGTTATATGTACATAAAAAACAGCCTTGCTCTATAATGTGTTAGATCTGAATTAGCACTTCAATATTATTGTTTTTATTTTAATTTCAGTGATTGTAAACTTTGTCAAATCTAATGTTTGATCTTGTCAAATCTAATTTAATGTTCGATATTGTCATTTTCAAATATGTTAAATGTAAATGTTAAAAAAGAATAAATATTTTTATGCAAAACATTATTTTTATGTTATTTTTAGAAACAAAGAAATACATATTTGAATAATATTGTAAAGTGTTTCAGAAAAGGTCTTCATTCTCTTAAAAAAGAAAGCCTTATGAGAGTACAACTGAACATATTTTGGATATGATAAAGATGATTAGGATGCAGCAAAACTGGTTTATAATTACTTAAAGCTTTGTATCTATTCTTTTAAATATTTTTTTTTTCACATATTTCTTTCAACAGTAGGCTATACTCATATTGCTAGAAAAAAATGACCTTTCTCAGATGAAAGGTAATCACAGGTAGACCTGTACTGTTGACAGGGTATCTGTTTATTTTCTGTGTTCTATTCCCCCCAAAACCGAAAGTAAAAAATGATAGAGAAAGTAAAAGTGTTCAAAAAAGTGTTCTGGTATTCCCCTTCAGTATTTTGGTATTCCCCTTTATAGTCTGCTGAAGCAGGAAATTTTGTCACAGACGCTTTGTTTCTCGTCGCGTGAAGTGGGTACATCCGTGAGCTGGTCTTCAGTAAGTAGGCTACTTATTTGCATTTAGCAAATTTTATTTGATATCTGATAGTAATAAGAGTCTATTAAACTGCTCAACTTGTTTTAACACTTGATTTTTGAAGCCAACTTTTTTTTATTCTTATGGCGCACTTGGTAATTTAGACGTTAGCTGCACTCTCAGAAATAAAGGTACGCGAGCTGTCACTGGGGTGGTACCTTTTCAAAAGGTACACATTTGTACTTAAAGGGTCCATATTGGTACCTCAAAAGTATATATTAGTACCAATTTTTTAAGAGGAGCACTTTTGTACTTTTTAGGTACTAGTATGTACCCTTGAGGTATTAATATGGACCTTTTAGGTACAAATTTGTACCTTTTGAAAAGGTACCACCCCAGTGACAGCTCGCGTACCTTTATTTCTGAGAGTGTGAGGCGCAGTAACAGTGTCCTGAATTTCCCTGCAAGCACAGTTCTCAAAACCTTTGTCTTACTTTTTCCTCTCTAATCCCGTGCCTCTCTCTCTCTCTCTCTCTCTCGCTTTCAGGTTTGTCCATCAGTGGAAGTAGTCCAGGAGTATTTATGCCATGAGCACTCCAAAGGTAGATTGACCGCCGAGATCTGTCTGATCCCTCGTGACGTCAGACATTTTGTATACGCTATTTTCGGGCACTTGTTCTGGCTGAACACTATTGGAGGCGAATTAAGATCTAAACCTTTATTTAGGACACTGTGTCAAGGGGTGGATTTAACTGTGACGCAGTTTTCCACTGATAAGTGTCTAGAAGTGCCTTCCTGGGTTAAAACTTTTAGGATCGATCAATTATTGCCAATCGTTTAAGTTATATTAAGAATGTGAACATTGTCAAATAAATAAAATAAACTTCTAATTATTTTCCTGTTTAATTACAATTGGAAGGGAAAATCCTCTTAAAATATACTTTAACGACAAAATCTTAGTGAATTGACAGAGATAGAATTTTAAAATATCACCCTTTATGCAGTATATCACATTGTAAAAGTTGTTCAAAATGCACAACAAAGTATTTTTTCCATAAAGAAATAATTGATTATGAATCTATGATTCTGAGCCCTTGGACCTAATTGCCTGGAAAAGTCTTTCACCTGGCTCAAACACTTTAGGCAGAATTTATTGCTGAGGCAAAACAAGTATTTTAGCTCAAGTTTTACAAAAAATCTCCTGTTGTAATAACTGAAGCTAAGTAATTAATCTCTTAGTTTGTATCTAATGTTTATAAGGACTCAACAAATCTTTCAGCGGTGACCTTTAATTGGCAGTTGCGTTCAACAGAAACATGTATGATTGGTTATTCTCAGCTCTAAAGGAAATCTGATGCAATGTGCACAGATCTAATTGTAAATGATAATGTGAATTCAGGGCGACGCGGTGGCGCAGTGGGTAGCACGATCGCCTCACAGCAAGAAGGGCACTGGTTCAAGCCTCGGCTGGGTCAGTTGGCATTTCTGTGTGGAGTTTGCATGTTCTCCCTGTGTTTGCATGGGTTTTCTCTGGGTGTTCCGGTTTCCCCCACAAGTCCAAAGACATGTGGTATAGGTGAATTGGGTATGCTAAAATTGACCGTAGTATATGTGTGTGAATGAGTGTGTATGGATGTTTCCCAGTGATGGGTTGCAGCTGGAAGGTCATCTGCTGCGTAAAACATATGCTGGATAAGTTGTCGGTTCATTCCGCTGTGGCAACCCCAGATTAATTTAGGGACTAAGTCAAAAAGAAAATGAATTTTAATAGATTTAATTACGTTGTGTAAGGGCCCAGGTTTTTGTATTTTTTTGCCTAGTTATTTTGAATCTGTATTTGTTCATTTTGGTAGTTCTTTTTCCACAAGCCTTTGTTGATTTCCATCACTGATGGACATACTGAGTTGATACAGAGGAATTACATAGCGATAACATCTCATAATGTATTAAAATGTACCACAAGCTAAGTTGCTCAATTTGCTCAAGTTGTTTGGAATGGAGATTCAGGTTAATCATCTAATTCTTAAATTTTTTGTAATTGGAATAGAACTTAAATTATAAAGTAAAATCAGTGCCATTATTACATGCACTGTACCAACCACAACAGACTAGGTCATCTGACCAACCAATCAGAGCACTGCAGACTTTCGGAAAGAAGCAATTTCCAAATTGTTTCCATGATTTGAAAATAAAAATATTCACCTTATTTTTATTTAAGAGTGGTCACGGCCAATCAAACATCAGTAAATATTTCTGGCTTCTGTCATCTGTTTTCAGTTTTTATATATTGTTATGCAGCTCGATATTGCAAACTGCTATTTTTTTCATACTATTTTAAAGTCTGCTATGCTGCTTCATATTTTACTGTCTGCTGCACCTTGTATTGTGTTTAATTACTGCACTTTGTTTTTTTATTTTTTTTTGTTATTTCCTTATTGTGAGTAAAGAGGGATTCATAGAAAGTAATAATATCTAAGTTTATTATGTTATAACATATAATAATAATATTAATAATAATAACAATATATAACTGTTAATATAGTTAATATATAACTATATTAAAATAAACATCTTAATTATATAATAAAAATTAAGGTTGATGTTATAAGAAAGTGAAAGTGTTTTTTTGGCATGTAAACTACTGTAGGAGACCTCCAAAAAAAAGGAACATTTTACAGCATAATAGGAACACTTTAAATGTCTTTTGTTTTATTTAAAATTGTGTAAAGCTTATAAAATGGTTTAGGGCAGTTGTATTTTTGTAATAATTTTTCTGCTGGATACCTATTTGATTTTTACATTTTATAAGTGGAAAAGTAAGAAAATGGGATCTGTGAAGTGTGATCAAAACCCAACAATCTTTCCTATTTTCCCAGTGTCCCAGCTGTAAGAGATCTGTTGTTGGTGTTTCGGACAATCAGCGAGTGGTCTGCAGGTATTGCTCTGAAGTGAATCGGCATGTGTTTCAGTTCTGTTGGGCTTGTCAGAGAGAATGGCCACGTGATGCTTCAAGCACCAGTGCCTGCATGCTGCCAGACTGTGCACTCCGTGCCGCCCTCTTCAGCGACACAAAAATCAGTGACCCACTCAGCTCGGCAAGAGGATGTCCGTTTTTCAGGGCCTGTCCACAGTGCATGGCCCTGCTAACTCACAATGGTGAAGGCTGTCCCAACATCACTTGCCCTCATTGTCACACATACTTCTGCTTCCGCTGCCTGAGTCGACGGTGCATTGGGTTAAGGGATTTTGATATTGATATTAATATTAATAGTTTTAATCAACAATGGCTTTCACGTCATGGTCATGAAATAAGTATATGTAGAGTGGTAGACAACAAGAGTCTTAACATTTTAACAGATAATTGAATAGCTCTGTTTGGAAAGATTTTTTTAAATAATGATTGGGGTGATTCTATAGGAGTGTATCTGCATTTAATATAGAAAAGCTAAATACAATATAAATACAAAAAAAAAGCAAAACAAATAGTTAAATACAATAGAATTAATTTACAAATGAAATAAACTGTACTTTATGTTTTTTTTCTGGAGAGTCAGTTTTTTCTAGCAGTAGTCACATACAGAAATTGAAGATTACAATGTAAAATGACACTGCATAGTCATAATGTGAAAAAAACTATGAATCTAATAATCATTGTTAAAGCTACTAATGTTTTTGTTTCTTGTGCCTGAATGCTTTACAGTCTTAAAAAAATTTGTAAATTAAACATTTTTACTCTGTTATGGTTAAACATTGCAAGTAATTAAGACACGACATGTGTTCTGAACTGTGGTGCCTGGTAAACTATAATAAATGGCTTTACACTAAATTCTACATATTCATAATGTGTGATTTATAAGGAAATACTTTTACTGTTAGACGTGTTATTGTAAATTCTGTTAACCTTGAATGTCTTTTAAAAAGATATCACTTTGAAAAAAGTGATAAGTGATTAAATACAATGGTATCTGTTTTTTTATTTTTTATTTTTTATTTTAATGTTCATTAATACATAATATCTAAAATGATTGTTTTGTTCCTGTAAATATTCTTGAATATTCGCTGGAATAAAAAGCGTACAATATCTAAGCTGAAACTTAATGTTGCACTTTTATACAACTGGTAAAAATTAACAATTTTTAAACAATCATACTCAGACACATTTTGGTGTACAGGTATGTGAGCATTTATGAACTTAACTCTGTTTTTCTATTATATTGTGCTAATAATTAATGCCATAGTTTGGTTAATAGCGTTTGAGCCTTCCTTTCTACCCACCTCATCTCTCTCTTTCTGTCTGATCAGAGGTAAGAGGCTTGTCAGTTGAAGCTCAGTACAGCACAACCCAATTTGACTAATCTGATTAACTTAAAATGGACTTGTATCAATCACACTCGCGTGAGACATACACACACAAGCAGGCCTAGTGCCTTTATGGGATGTGTTTATGACCCAGCTCTTGACACCATGATCAAGACATTTGTGGTGCTGTGTCATCTTGATATTGACTAAGAAAAAAGATGTATGTGTGCATCAAGTCTTCATTAATGTCAAAAGGTGAACTTTTTCCCTACCCTCTGATTAATATGAGTCAGCCACATAGTTTAATAGAGGTCCTCTTTCTGTTAGGACCTTTATTGGGGCCAGTAAAGGGGAAGGAAAATTTAACCAGATTAATTGTAAGTTAATGGCAAAAACACACTAGCTCCATTTTTAATTCAGATATTGTTAATTCTTTTCAACATTGTGCCCTATACCACAAACTTATTACCCTTTACCTAGTGTTTGACATTTGAAGGTGCCATAGAATGCATTGAAAAAAGCTGTGGTATGATGAGGGGTGAAGGCAGCAATACTTTAGATGGGAAACCTATTGCTCCCCATGACATTTTGTAAACTGTATATTTACAAAGAACTGCACATATGCAGTCATTAATGCAGTTATTATAACAATCTATCGATAAAAAGACAGCTTGTCCTCCGTTTCTGCACCAAAATTCAACACCAAAATTCATGTTCTGATTTAGTCTGGTACACACCTGTTATATCGGTCTCAGTACTATATTGATACCAGGTTTCGGTACCCAACCCTAAATCTCACTAGGAAACATTGTGATGCCAATCACTGCTGGGGGTGGACATATTAGTAGGTGTATATTAGTATATTAGCATATTAGTAACAGAGTAGGTGTTTCGATTGGCTTGTTTTTTTACTGGGATTTTACACTACAATGATAAACTATCATTGTAATCCAGCAATGTGGGACTTCTTGTACATGAGACTCATTGGCTAAGCCACTGGTTTGTAACTAATTGTCATATTTTCAAATATGAAATTTTAACTTGGACCATTTAAATAAATAAAATAAATTACATTTGGTCCAAACACAGTGCAGTCCTAGAGGACTCTTTAAGGATTTAGTCAGGATTTAATCTTCACAGTCTCTGACCTAGAAGCTTTTACCACTTCACAAGCACTGCATGATCCCTCACAGCTCATTCTCTCTTTTGTCTATTTTCCTAAATCTTCAACAGCTTCTCGTAATCACAGCTTGGTGACCTTGTAACCTTTTATTTTCTCAGGAAGGCCTTTAAGTTGTCTACATCTGACCCACAAATATGAGTCTGTAATGTAGTTTAAATGTCAAACTCAAAGAAAAGAGGGTTGTGGTATAGGACACAATGTCATAATGAACAAAGGTATCATGGCTTAAGGTTTCCTGGGAACTCAAATCTCCTTTCACCTGTTGTACACTCCTAGTCAATCTTATAAACTCAAGAAAGATCCAGAGGATGGGAGGGAGGAGCAAGAAAAGGAAGAGGAACACACTGACACAGGATTTTTTTAATGTGACACGAGGATGTGTTAAACTAATAGTTTAACACCATCATCTTCAAACCTCTGGAGTTTGTTTGCTTTTTCATATAATTATAATAAAGTGTTGAATAAAATAATAATTTATTTATTTATTATTACTTTTTTTTCAAATATTTCCACAGACAACCTAGTAGAAGAACTATTTTTGACTCCCCTGTTTTGCTGAATAGTTCTTTAAAAAACTTTTTTCTTAACAGTGAGCTCTGGGATTTCATAAAATGCTAAATATTATGTTTGAAAGTGTCAGTATATACGTAGTAATAGTTGATTATTTCAATCTACAATCTCAAACTGACAACCTTGCATGTTACATGACCATAATGTCATACACCAAAGAAACCAAATGCCTTTTGCCATGTATGTGTGGATTATAAGCTAAAGAGGGTTAAGAAGTCACCACTCTGATTCCCAGCCTGCCCCTCCTTTTGCCTTCGCTTGTTCCTTGTCTCTTGCTCTCTCTCTCTTTCTCTGTGTGTGTAAATCTGCCTTTTCCCTGTAAGACCCAGGACACTGAGAGGCTCTTGCTTCCCTGGCTTCCCCCAATAGGTTCTTCAAAGTGGGGCAAGACTCGGGCCTCTAACCTCCAGGAACACCACACCAAGAATCAACTCTCCACCTTAAAAAAAGAAAAAGGATTTTTACTTCGATCATTTTTGTACTATTCTGCCCAAAGGCTTATCTTTTCTAAAGACTACCTTTCCATCTCTTTTTAATGGAATATCTGTTTTTTCACCACATTATATTTGGACTTTTCCATTTTTAATTTGGATTTTGTTATTTCTTTCTGCTATTTCTTTCTGCTATTTCTTCTGCGGGAGTGCAGTTCTGGTGTCCGTCTGGTTCCTCCAAGACTCTCTGTGTTCAATGGAGGCAGAACTCAACATGGCTCTCAATTAGCCACACTCAGCAGGTTAGCCAGTCTCTTGCTTCTCTATTAAACAAAATTTCTTTTGAAAGTAACAGTAATCTTTTAGTAATACATTTGCTTGAGTAGCTAGCCCCTGAGCCTTATTGGATTAGGATCCTCAGTAATCTTAGGTTGTTATAAGATGTGAAAACTCTTTAAAATGAGTAAAATGTGTTTAGCAATGTTACTTTAGTATATGCATTGTTTACTGTATAACTTCAAAGTTAAGTAAATTGTTTAGGTAAATCTTTACATTAAAATTGAACATTAGTTACTTCTGCAGCATATATGAAATTTTGTTAATGTTCAAAATAAATTGCACCTTGTTATTTTATGTAAGCGAATGTGTTTAATGTTAACAAATGAAATCTTATTGTAGCCTTAGCATATTATAATCAATTTTATCAGCTTGAAAAAAATTGTAGTTTAGGCTACCTAATTTCATTGAAAAGTCTGTCTTTATCAAGACACTAATGATGTTGGGTGCTAACTATGCTAATTCAGCAAGCATCAACTAATAACAAAAAAATGGTATTTTGAGGATAAAGAAACATTACTGTTTTCTATTACAAATGTATGTGCACTTTAATGTTGCAAAGGTAACAGCTAGATGAGGCTCCAAACGTAGCTTCAACAGGAGCCTAACCACTCAGTCCTGTCAATCATCATTATGAGTGCATTTAAGCAGCAGCCATTGCACAGTCCAAGCAACAATTCGTTCAGCATCCCTCACCTCTGTCTCCTCCTCTAGTTCTCTTAGTCATCCTCCACTGACTCAGAGCTGGAGCTGAGCCAGAGGTTCGAGCCTCGTTTGAGGACTCCAAATTAGCAGGCAAACTTGTGAAATGCCAAAAACAGCCTTGCCAAAACTTGTGGGTGTCAAACATCATTAGGTATAAAAAGAAAGAAGATAATGAATATACACAGCTAATCAAACTGTTCAGTTTAGAGAATTCTATGTTAAGATTATAATTCTATAATTTCTATGTGCAGCTTAATATCAAGCAGAAAGAAAAAGATTTAGTACAGAAAGTTAGAATATTTTCTACCAGGTGGTTTGATTCAGGTAAATTCAAGTAGCTTTCGATAAGCTATGATTAATCACATTGATGCATTTATATAACCGGATAACCCCTTTCAACCAATAGCAGAACGTACACGCTAAAAAAGAAAGGTTACAGCCCAATACTACGTTAATATGAAAGAATTTCTTTAATATTTTTTTGAATTTGTGCTCTGCTTTAAAGTTGAAATAAATGTCCATAAATGCAACAACAATTCTCTACCATGAAATTATCTGTTTTTTTTTTACTTTTTCTTTTTTTAGTGAATAACAAATCATTTATAACAAATAACAAATATAGAGATTTAAATAGCTGTTTGAGTTGTGTACAGTAGCTGACAAAATCATGTCATAACAAATAGATATTACCTTTGATAAAGTAACTACAAATTAAATATTGGGGAATGCTGTTAAAGGTCCAAAAATGTAAAACTCCTTTAGCTATTTGAACCAATGTTAAGACCATAAATTCATTCATTTTCTTTTCGGCTTAGTCCCTTTATTAATCTGGGGTCGCCACAGCGGGATGAACCGCCAACTTATCCAGCATATGTTTTACACAGCGGATGCCCTTCCAGCTGCAACCCATCACTGGGAAACATTCATACACACTCATTCACACATACACTACGGACAATTTTAGCTTACCCAATTCACCTATACCGCATGTCTTTGGACTTGTGGGGGAAACCGGAGCACCCGGAGGAAACCCACGCAAACACGGGGAGAACATGCAAACTCCACACAGAAATGCCAACTGACCCAGCCGAGGCTCGAACCAGCGACCTTCTTGCTGTAAGGCGAACGTGCTACCCACTGCGCCACCGCGTCGCCAGACCATAAATTGACTGAATTAATGTTAATCGGTATGTGGAGTTACAAATAATAACAGGCAGTAAATCAGTCAAACACAGGAATGGCGTGAGTCTGACAGCAAGGTCTCGTGCAATCCACTGTAATCTTGAGTTATTTTAGTCCTGGCTAAAGGTTCAAAGAAAGAAAGTAAGCCAGACGGTGAATACACAAGAAGCAGGGGGGAAAGATTTATAGACATTGGGAGAATAAAGCAAAGTCAAAGAAGAAAAGACTTCTGACAGGTTTACAGATATCCAGTGATGATGGTGTAAAGAGATAAGGTTGATTAAGATTAAGATTGATTAAGCCTCACGTTATTTGGCAGATACTATGGCCTGGGCTAACGAAGGAAGAGCTCTTTAATTGTAATCTGCTTGCTGCTTGCTGAGCAATGGGGAGAGAGAGAGAGAGAGACAGAAGGAATGGGCAAGCTGCCTGGTGTAAATCGTGTGACACTTCACCTCACCTCCACCTTTAAACACAGATGGCACATGAATCAGGTGAGGGTGTGAAGTCAGAGATCAGGTCTGAAAGATCACAGTGGAAAGGACAATACCTCAGTGTCACTTTTGTCATCCCCAAACTCTTATTTGCAAACCAAACAGCTTTTAATCTCAGATTGCCTCTCTAAAAAAATATTAGAATGATTTATTTCTATTAAAAGAAACAAATACCAAACTTTAAATATATTTCTTGTATGCTAAAGAGGTCATTAAAGCTGGAATACAATTTCTGCCTCAGATTAAAAAAAAGTAATTGCAAACAGATTTAAATAAAGATTTTACACATTATGAGACACAAAGTCACACTTATGATATAGTTGTAAATGCAAAATATAAGGTCATAACACTTTTTGTATAGAACTTCTTTACCTTTTCTGTGTACACAGACTCAAGCACAACAACAACAACATATATATGTTTTTGAGCATTACCTGAAAAAAATGAAGACATTATTTCAGGAGGAATTTTGTAAAACTATAATAAAACCAATATACAAATTAGATAAAAAAAAATATTTAAACATTTTTAAGCAAATACACAAAAAAACAAAACAAATAAAATGACCCAAAACTTTGAAACCTTAGTGTAGATTTGTTTTTGGCACCAACCATACTGAGTTATTTAAAACTCATGCTGATTTCTGAGCCACTGTTACACTTGCACATTACTAAAAAATGCAGTAAACTACAGTGTAGTAAAAAGAACTGTGATGTACTTTGTGCTGTTATTTTATACCAGGGATATCCAAACTCAGGCCTGGAGGGTGATTATCCTGCAGAGTTTAGCTCCAACTTGTCTAAACACACCTGTGAGACCTTGAGTAGCTGGCTCTGGTGTGTTTAACTGGAGCTGGAACTATATTATTCAGGACAGTGGACCTCCAGGAGCAGGATCGAACACCCCTGTTTTATGCTTTATGTATTTTATGCTCCTATACTGTTACTAACCTTCTGTTTTCTTTCCTGTTTTTGTCCCATTCCATTTTCCTCTCTTTCTCCAAAATCTTACATGTTGCTTTTCTCACACACAACACATGCACACACACATTTGCTCCATTTCTATAACAGACAGTGATGGCTGGTTATTGTGCAATAGTTTTGGGCTAGTGCCCCTCAGTGGGTAGAACCCAAATCGAAAGCTAAGTGTTTCAGCCTTCACACTGACAAAACACTCACCAAACACACAACATCTCTCAGTGCCACCTGTTTTCTCATCGTCCCTGATATTCAACAATAAAACAAAAGCTAAAATGAATGACCACACAAGCTCTAGCTTTCTCTGCCAGTCCCACCACCCACGATGGCAAACGCAGTCTTCTACTGGAAAGAGACAACGAAAACAATGCTCATCAAAAAAATCCAAAACACTGGCGAGCCCAGTGTCCTCAACCCCAGTGCTACGCAGCCACAGCTGGTGGGGAAACTGCTTTCTCCTTCCTCTAGTCATGCTTTCATACTTTCCCTGTGAAGCCTGGGGCACCACCTTCAAAATTGCCATAGTAGGACCATGGGCATGTGACCCTATGTACTCTAAAGCCCTGCCAGACCTGGCTGCCCGATTAGCCATGAGCCGCATCAACAAAGACCCCGAACTCAATAAAGGCTACTGGTATGATTACACAGTCATTAATGAAGATTGCTCCAGCTCCAGAGGCCTGGCACGCTTTGCTGAGCTGGAGGGTTACGGTTCGGCTTTTCTAGGACCAGCAAACCCTGGCTACTGCGCTGCTGCCACTTTGCTGGCAAAAAACTGGAACAAAGGCATCCTGTCCTGGGGTTGCCTGAAGGCTGAGATGGATGAAGAGATGTATCCCACCTTTCTGCGGCCACTGCCATTGTCCTCCCGGGTGCTTTTCTCTGTGCTGCGCTTCTTCCGTTGGGCACATGTTGGGATTGTAACTGCTGAGGGCGACATGTGGGAGGCGACTGGGCACGAGCTTGCAGCATCCCTGCGTGCTCTTGGTCTGCCCGTTGGTAAGGTTGTTACAATGGAACAGGACAAAGAGGGACCGCGGCAAGCCCTACAGGCAATACGGGAGACAGATCGAGTGAGGGGTGAGTTCTCTGAGTTCTTGTGCTTAAAAATGTAAATAGAATTTTAAAATGCTTTCACAACAAAAGGACTATTGAATGGTTTATGCTTTCAAAGTGTTGCTATTCACTTCAAAATTTAGTTGTGCTGGAAATCATTACTGACATCATTACAGTAGAGACACCATCCAAATTTTCAGATTTTAGATATCAAATGCCAGATGTCAAACTTTTTTTTTTTTAATCCTTAAAATTAAAGTTAGTTTACCTAAAGAGGGTTTTTACAGTGATGCAACGATAGAACCACTTTAAATTTTCCAAATAATTACAAAAATAGCTTTTAACGGCTTAAAAGGATCATTTTGTCTTAAGGTGGGTTCATATTGTCAGTTTTAGTTTGATTCAACTGTTAATCGTGTGCTGTGTTGGTATTTTTGAACATGGCATGTATAACCATCTCCTGAACATTTGAGTGGGGGTGAAGGAAGTTAGAGCTGGAAAGCAACCATTTTGAACTATTAATAATATTTTACAATATACATGAATAGATATTTTACACTTCTATTGAAGTGTAAGAACAAATTTCTATCGAAGAAATTTCTATCGAAGTGTAAGAACAAATTTCTCAGTGTTTCGTTAATTAAGTCTTACCTTTTTTACGTTTTGGTCGCAAATTTCCGAACTGTTTGTCTATGATCCACAAACCCCACTTACTTTAATTTGATCTCTGTGATTTTTTTTCTACACACAAACAATGAACGAACAAGTTCAACACAAATATTCTGAATATTCGGTAGGTTTTGTCGCAAAATATAATAAAAACCGGTATTGTTTTTACATTTAAGCTGATCTTTAAAATGGTTAAAGTGAACAAGGACTTAATGTGTTGTTTTTTGTTGGTCCATATCGATCAGTGGTCCAGACCAGCAACGAACCAAGAGGACAACTATAAGTGTAAACTTTGTGAATTATTTTAATAATCAAAATATTTTCTCACTATAAATAACCCTTTATTAGGAAAGGTTACGTGGATGTTTGAAGCTAGATGATAATAAATAAAATTTATTGTTAAGAGTGTACTTAAAAAAAAAAAATTAACTAAATTTAGGGAAAATATGTTAAATCATTCTGCCATATTGTTATGTCTCTCGTTTTGGTATAATAATCATTAGCTTATCCCTTCATTTGTGACTCATTTTATTTCCTCTTCCTCATTTGATGGGTGCAGTTGTCATCATGTGCATGCACTCTGCCCTGATTGGTGGAGAGGAACAGTATCAGTTGCTGACCACAGCATTGGACATGAGAATGATTGACCGAGGGTACATCTTCATTCCATACGACACCCTGCTCTATTCACTGCCATATGAAAATGTAAACTATCCAATCCTGGCCAATGACACCAAACTGCGACGAGCATATGATGGGGTCTTAACAATAACCATGGACCAAGGGGAACAAAACTTCTATGAGGCCTTTAATGCAGCACAGGAATCCTTTGAAATCCGCAGCAGCCCACCAGCTGAAGAGGTAACACGATGGGTATGAACTTGCTTTACCAAAGGTTTCACTACAAGTGGTATCAATTTAAAATAGAAATATTGTAGATAGCAAAAGCTCAAACTATAGTTATTTATAAAGTGTCTTTGCCACAAGAGTGATTTCCTTGCTAAAAAATCCAGCATAAACAACTGAAACCATAATAAACACTTTGAAAACCTTAACTGTAGTCTCTTAGTTGAAAATTAAGGACATTGAACTTAAATATCTAAAGGTTTTGATATTAATAAGCACATGTAGTACCAGAAAAAGGATTCCCCAAAAGACTTAAAAATGTGTTTTCCCCCCTTTCTTGCCAGGTTTCTCCATTTTTTGGGACCATATATAACATGATCTATTATACAGCCATGGCTGCAGAGCAGAGCCGATCTGCGAGTGGCGGGCATTGGGTATCGGGCGATTTATTGTCTCAAAACGAGGGTGGATTTGAATTTGATGGCTTTAACCAGCGGATATCGGGAGGTACTAATGGAGAGGGAATGCAGGTCCGCTATGCTGTCTTAGATTCAGACGGCTCTGGGTCGAGCCTATATCGCACACACGCCCTGGAAGCTCCACACACATATGGAAAATATGGAGGATTGAAGTACTTGGGGAAGTCAATTCATTTTGCTGGAGCATCTCCGAGCAGTGACTCAAACTGCTGGTTAGTCCTTATATCGCCTGTAAAGGGGGGAAAAAAAAAAAAAAAAAAAACTACATGAATTTTATTATATTCCATTTGAATGATCAGCTCTGATTCTGTGTTTTGCTCTTTCTTTTTGCAGGATTGGATGGAGTGACGCTTTTCTTCTTGCTCATGTTTTTCAGTGTATTAATAGGGGGTGCAGGCATCCTTTTTCTACAAGTTAGGTATGAATTGACTGGCCTGAGTTGCAGCAAACCACACAGATTTTTTTACATGTTTTAATTATGTGTATATGTGTGTGTCCAGAAAATATGGGTCTGGAGGGATTTTAGGTGCGTTTATGGGAGGAGGAGGAAGCCCCACAAAGATAG
The DNA here is from genome assembly GCA_903798115.1 of Danio jaintianensis. Taxonomy (NCBI): domain Eukaryota; kingdom Metazoa; phylum Chordata; class Actinopteri; order Cypriniformes; family Danionidae; genus Danio; species Danio jaintianensis. The sequence goes on from CAIGQV010016645.1 coordinate 3,042,548, forward strand.
TGCTGACGCTGGATGACTTGGTCTTCATCAACACCACGCTCAGCAGAAGGGTCGGTCTCAAACTCTGTTTTTCGGTCTTCCTCAAGGACTTTGCCTGTGTCTCTCTCACTGTCCACTTCTCTGTTTCTTTCTCTCTGTGTGGCTCTGTAGAAGCTGAATGAGGAGTGTATGGTAATAATTCAATGTAGAATAACTTTAGTGTGTGATCTGCTGCGAGTGTCATGATATTAAGGACATGCAGGAGTGTTTTTGTGGAAATTGCTCTCACTCTCTCTTTCGTGTGTATAGATTTTTGAATGTCTCTCTCATTATTGGTTTCTTTCTGTAGAAACTGAATGACGAGAGTATGATGAAGAGTCAGCTAGATGTTAAAACCCCACGCCACTCAGTCTCAGGTCGCAGTTACATTACGTCAACCCCAGAAACATCCAACGTTGCTGTTTTTGAGGTGTGTGAAATTTGTGAGTTTTTGTGTACTGACATAGTGTTTTGGTTCTATGATGAAGCAATATTACACAAGCAAGTGTGATTTTGTACTACATACCATAATTTAGTACAACAACATGATTTAAGAAAAACGAAGTTATGAAGTAGTATTTCAGATAACGTTTGACCAATTGTTTTTCCACAAACAATTCACATAGTTTCAAAAGAAGCCAAAATGCACCAAAACTGTCATACAACAGGAAACAGACTAGAAGAGAAGAGCATTAAGAGTCACATTCTAGAAACGAAAACTTCCAAGTTCGTTTTCTCTACTGAGAAATAGATTTACGATAACAATAACTGTTGGGACATTTGAGGTTTAAAAAGAATGTTTTTATAAATTATTCACATTGACTTTCCCTCATTAAAGCTCAATATAGTCATTTGGTATTATTTTTATATACAGTGGGTAATATAAGTAAAAACATTCTGTATCCTTTGACAAGAGCTTGGAGTTCAAAGAAGGGTGTGATCTTTTAAATGTTGAAAAGTGCAAACCTGCATGATCGAGCAGTGTTTGCAATGTGTTCATTGAAGAACAGATGGTCATTTAGGATCACCCCAAGATTACTTACTAAATTAGACAGGGTAAAATTAGACAATTCAAGTTGGATAGAGAAATTGTGTTGAATTTGTGGAGTTGTTGGGAAGACAAGAAGTTCTGTTTAATCGGCCAGATTAAGTTGTACTGTAGGTGATAGTTTCCATCTATGCCAAGATATTCTACAGGCAGAGCAAGATCCTTGCAGCTACCTTTGGGTCATCAGGATGAAATGAAAGATAGAGTTGTGTGTTGTCAGCATAACAATGATAACAGAAACCATGTGATTGAATGATGTTCCTACTGATAATGGTGTAAATAGACAATAGAAGGGAACCAAGAACAGATCCCTAAGGGACCATAGTGACAAGCTCATGAGCGTCGGATACCTCTCCTCTCCAGGCAACCCTGAATGATATGCTGTTGAGGTAAGACTCCAACCAGCAGAGTGGGGTTCCAGTGATGCCCATTGTGGAGAGGATGAACAGTAGAATCTAATTATTTACCGTATTAAAAGCAGCAGACAGTTCCAGTAAAAGCAATTCAATTCAATTCATCTTTATTTCTATAGCGCTTTTACAATGTAGATTGGTTTAAAGCAGCTTAACATAGAAGCTATACTAAATTGAAATTGAAACTGTGTCAGTCCAGTTTTCAGAGTTAAAGTTCAATTTAATTCAGTTCAGTGTGGTTGAAAGCAGAATGGATGATTTGGAACCTGCTTTAGCAATCCAGAAGGCCTCAGTGACTGAGAGCTTAATACTTTGTATAAAAGGTAATGACAGCTTTGACAGCGTTGTGATTTTTACCATAGTTCAACAGAGTCTAAAAATCTTGACAGTTCTGTGAGTCTCGTCTATGAATTCTGAGCTATATATCTTGTTTTCTATTGGATTCAGGTCAGGCCAATGGCTGGGCCATTCTAGCAGCTTTATTTTCTTTTTCTGAAACCAGTTGAGAGTTTCCTCGGCTGCGTTTGTGGTCATTGTTTTGCTGAAATTTCATCTTTATCATCCTGGTAATGTAGGTGTTGGAAGAGAAGCAGCTAATATTAATTTACACTGATGAGGAGCAGGGTTGCTTTCTAACTACTGAAAAATTTCTGTCTAGGCTTTCCATGCTTTTTTACACCCCCTTTCTTCATGTGTTCAATACTTTTTTCCTTTATCATTTCTTTTTTTTTTTACATAACTTAGTTTTGTTTTCTTTGTATGTATAAACTAATTTGGTTGTTACTGACACCTGGTAAAAATGTCAAGTCAAATGTCAAAAATGGTGACAAGTTCAATACTTATTTTATCCACTGTATGTCTTTGCTTCAAATGTATGTTTGTAATTTTATGATTAATCTTTTAGCTGATTGGTTTAGTTTGTTGGTCATACTACTTTTGAGAATACTACTATTTTCCATTATGGAAAAAATTCATTAGAAAAACAATTCTGAAACCAGTGCTGCTGAAACATTTGGCATTACTGATGCAGTCTATAATGAGTACAGTTGCATATCATTGGCTCCAATGTTGTGAAATCACTTCTTATTTTATAAACATCTACGGTACTTTGTGTTTTCCATTTCCTACTCACAAATAAAATCAAGATCAAAAACTCAATGTCCACAGTAGAATTTTGTGACTATTGCATGTTTTTTTGCATTCCTTTTTAAAAAAAAAAATCTGTAACTTATTTAAATGAATTCCAATTGAATGAATATTATTTTTAAATGAATATTATTTTTCTCTGACTGAAGTACAGAAAATGTGACTAACACTGTCACAAGGAGGTTGTGTGTAAACCTGAATTGTGTTAAATTGTTTTATTCTGTGCCTTCAGGGTGACTGGGTCTGGCTAAAGAAATGCCCCTGTGCAGATTCAGTTACAGAAATCAGTGAAAGCACACAGGCCACCTTTGTCAAGGTAGGAGAGAGAAAGTGAGAGAATGAAACAAAGATTATGTATCTACTGTGTATGTGTTTTGAAAAGAAACATATTCAACCTCTTTTCCTCTTCTGTTTGTCCATGTCTTCACTCTCCACAGCTGAGAGATATGCGTCATGAAAATCTGAACTTGTTCCTGGGTCTGTTCATGGACACTGGTATATTTGGGATTGTTACAGAGCACTGCACCAGAGGCAGCCTGGAAGACCTGCTCAACAATGAGGAAATGAGGCTCGACTGGATGTTCAAATCCTCTCTGCTCCTCGACCTGATTAGGGTGAGGAATTGAGGCGATGGAAGCATGGTTCAAATGACAATGAGTAAAAAACAACTAGAAAATGAAGATGTGGATGGAAAATATTATTAAATGTTGAAGTGTCATCTGCTCTCTGTCACTTTAATCTCAATGCCTTCTTTATTTTACCCTGTCAGGGAATGAAATACTTGCACAATCGGGGCATTATTCATGGACGCCTGAAGTCTAGGAACTGTGTGGTGGATGGTCGGTTTGTTTTGAAGGTTACAGATTATGGCTTCAATGAAATCATCAACTGTCAGAACATCATCCTGGAGGACAACGCCCTGGAGGGTATGTGTGATACATATGTTACGAATTTAGATGTTAAAAGAGATGAGATCATTGCCTTTAAGTGAGACAGTGATATAGGTGTGAGACAGATGAGGCAGATACGAATTGTAGGTGAGATTTGAGCAGTCTTTACTAAATTATTAACAATAATTAGCAAAAATGAAATATTAACTACATGTACTTACATTCAAAAAATAAATACAATGTACTCACTGTGTTCATAATGCATTGCAAAACACTTCTGGGGTTATTGAGGGTAAGGTTAGGGACAGGTCTGTGGGTATGGGTAGGTTTAGGAATGGGTTAAGGTGTAAGGGATGGTCAGCAGTGTATGCAATACACTGAAATAAATTACAATGTAATTTCATGCATGTATTTAATCAAGCATAAGTACAATGTAAAAACGTGTATTTACACAATAAGTACATTGTAACAAATTATTAATTTCAGTCTAAGTACATATTAGTTAAGGTCACTTAATATAAAATGGGACCGAAAAAAAATATATATGATGTAATAATAATAATTTAACAAACAAGTGTTGGCCTAAACTAAATGACAAATTTAGGAATAAAAATAAACCAGAGATCTTGAATTTATGTGACACTCGATCTAAACTAATTATACTAAGAGAGCAAAAAATACAGGGTTGGCAAAACAAAATATCGTTGCACAAATTAGCATCTCTCAGCAACCAAAGAAAGAATCTTACTCAAAATCACAAAGTTCAACAAATGAATTCAAGTTACATCAAGCATCTGAAGTAATAAATAAACAAATGAAAACCACATCGAGCACAATGTATGCCGAGGCTGAGCGCACACCACACAATGAACTTAAATGCCTTTAAATCCAGTCAGCTTATCAGTGGATTGGCAGAGATGATGATGTTGTAACAATGATTGACAGGAAGATCGACCAATAAACACAAACCTAAGAGTGACATAAGATATTGGGACAAAGAATAGTGACAAAACAAAACAATATAAACAAAACACAAGTGGAATCTTAACCTCAGGAAGCAGGATTTAGAGACTTCTATGTATTTGGTCTTTCTGACCTCTAAATCTTTGGTACAGATCAGTTCTGGACGGCTCCAGAGATCCTGAGGAATCCTGATCTGAAGAAGAAGGGAACGTATCCAGCAGATGTATACAGCTTTTCTATCATTATGCAGGAGGTGATCTCTCGCTGCGCACCCTTCTGCATGTTGGATATGCCTCCTGAAGGTTAGACCAAACCACCACATAATTACAATCCACATCCAAGTTTCCATGTTTACAGAATTGATGGAGAAACTAAAGATAGAGTTGGTTTGGAGCAGTTCAGATCTAAATACAGAGTAGTGAGTTGTCAATACTCAGGTTGTGTTTGTCTGTCAACAGAAATCATAGAAAAGGTGCGCTCTCCTCCACCGCTGTGCCGACCCACTGTGTCTATGGATGAAGCTCCGCTAGATGTGATTCAGCTCATGAAGCAGGCCTGGAGTGAGGAGCCTGAACAGAGACCCACATTTGAGGATATATTCAGACAGGTACACACTCTTACACTCTTTCATGCTCACTCACACACACGCACACAAACAAGACACTCACATGTTCTGTGTCTAAAGATGTGTTTTTTAGCTATCTCACATCACTTTATTCTCATCTAAATGTTGGTTTATATGTTTTATGGGGTCTTTCTTTAAACATAGTGATTTTTATACTGTATAATCCATCTTATAACCCTAAACACAACACTCACAGAAAGCACTTTCAGCACTTTTACATTTTCAAAAACATTATTTGGTATTGTATATAAGCTGTTTTCCTATCCCTATATAAAGGTTTTTTAAAAATCTAAATATTGAGAAAATAGCCTTTAAATTTGTCCAAATTAAGTTCACTTACAGTATAAAATTGACAAAATTTCTTCATGAAAGATTATCTTTACTTAATATCCTAATGATTTTGGGCATAAAATAAAAATCTATCATTTTATTTTCATAAAATATATTTTTGGCTATGACCAAAAATATACTCGTGCACACTATATAAACGAATATTGCAGAAAACAATATAATAAATCTCCTATTTTATGTCTCTTCTTTCAGTTTAAGAGCATGAACAAGGGAAAGAAGACAAACATAATAGACTCAATGTTAAGGATGCTGGAGCAGTACTCCTCAAACCTGGAGGATCTGATCCGAGAGAGGACCGAAGAACTGGAGGTAGAGCGACAGAAAACTGATGCTCTTCTAGCCCAGATGCTGCCCAAGTAAGTCCCGCTTCAGATGCTCGCGTTTCTCCCTGGTTTTCCCACTGTTCTTATTTCTCACACTGCTGCTCTGTCTTTCAGGTCGGTGGCCTTGGCATTAAAAACAGGGAAGCCAGTGAAGCCAGAGCATTTCGCTGAAGTCACACTGTATTTCAGTGATATTGTGGGTTTCACCACCATCTCTGCCCTCAGTGAACCCATCGAAGTGGTCGATCTGCTCAATGACCTCTACACACACTTTGATGGAATCATTGCAATCCACGATGTCTACAAGGTTTGATTAAGTTTTTAATGTTTCTTTGTACAGTTCAGGAAACTGAACAGACAATGTTGATGTCATAGTATCAGATTGAAGGGTTTTTCCTGCAGATCTTTCAGCAAAAATAAGTGTCTAAATGTACACCCCTGTGCCTTACAGTGCCCTCCACATATTTACCCTTGTTAAATATAAGAAACGAAGGCTGTGAAAAGACTCTTTATTGTTTAACCTTTTGATTATTTGCTCAAAATATTAACAGCACAGTTTTATCAAAAAGCAAATATATTTGATAAATATTTGTGTGCTACAATTGTTGCCACCCTTATGAAGTATATTCTCATTTATAGTTTATGGTTTTAGTACACCTGGGTGACTAGAAACAGGAAATTGTTCAACCATGATATCCTGTTTCACAATTCTGTACATATTACAATAACTTCAGTTAAAAAAAGGCCAAACTCATTAATCACAATGGAATAGAGCAAAAAACTGAGCTCTAATTTACGGCAAAAGGTTCCGTCACAAAGGAACTTTACAAAATGGGAAGTGGCTATAAGACAATTGCAAAAAACACTGAAAACTCCAGGAAATGTTATGAATCAGTCTGTAAGAGAAAGTGTACTTCTTTCCCAGCAAAAACATTAGGAGGATGAATCGAGTGGGCAAAATCACAACTGGAGAATCACAGAAGTTAGTTGGGTCAGAAAGTCTTTAAAAACTACAATAGAGTGTTGCCAACATCACCACAAATGATAGTCATCCAATAACAACTTAAGTGTTTTTTTGTTGTTGTTAATATTATGATGAGCAAAAGGTTTAACAATAGAGACATTTTCCACAGGGATTTTTTTGTGTCTAATAGATGTCCAAACAGCATCTTGGCTAAAATGAGGGTAAATTTGTGCAGTCATTGATAATCGAATAGATGTCTAACAATAGTCCAGAAATAGACCAGTCAACAAATAGACAGGAATGAATGACTAATTTTGGCGCCCTTGGTAAATATAAGCAAAGAAGTCTGTGAGGCCAGCAAAATTATTTTGTGAAAATAGACTAGTCTTCAATAGGAAAAATTAGATAGACTTTACATGTGTAGTTGTTGATTCCTGTCTATTTGATAACTAGTCTATTGTCAATATTTAAAAAATCTTTGCTGACCTCACAGCCTTCTTTGCTCATATTTACCAAGCAAAAAAAAGAGTGCAAAAAGAAAGTATTTTGCTTTAAGAAATTATTTTAAAGATTTTTGTTTAAATTGATTTAAGTGAAAATAAATTATTATATAAAATAAATATATAATTAAATATATAATTATGAAATAGAATTTCCTGTTAGACCAATAGCACATAAAACCATTTCTTATTTTCTCTGTGGCGTATATCAACAGGTGGAGACTATTGGTGATGCGTACATGGTGGCATCAGGAGTTCCTAATCGCAATGGTAACCGCCACGCTGCAGAGATGGCCAATATGTCCCTGGACATTCTGCACTGCATCGGTACATTTAAAATGAGGCACATGCCTGACGTCAAAGTCAAAATCCGCATTGGACTCCATTCTGGTGAGAAAAGCAACAGTTCTATTTTACTATGTGTTAAAATGTCATTTATTCCTTTCATGAAATCTGAATTTTCAGCACTGTTACCCCAGTCTTCAGTGTCACATGATCATCACATGACACCACGGAATGATTGTTACGTCGGAATGAGATTAAAGCTCCTAGACATATTATCTACCTAGGAAATAGCCACTTTTCTTTTTCCATCGGCCTTGGTACACGAAATTACAGAAGAATCAAGCTTTAAATAGGAAAATTATTCTTTAGCTTTTTCTACATTTTTTGAGTGACATGCTAATGGTCTAATCCGATTCAATGATCTATGCTAAGCTAAGCTAAATGTGCTCCCGCCATACCCAGAAATTGGCTGAATGAATTCAAAAAAGATTAAACTGGAGTGTTCCTTTAAAACAGTTTTATAAATTAAATACATCATTTCCAAATTCAAACAAACCATTTTCTTCTATATGTGATTTTCATTGACAAATATGGCCCAGTCTTACATCAACGCACTGAACATAGTGCTAAATGTAAATGCGTATTTACACTTGATCCTCTGATAGCGGTGTATTCCTAGAACAAGTGAAATGTAAATCCCAGGCATAATCCAATTAACAGATTCATCCAATTAGTAAGCACAGTGTCGTCTCTGTCCCCCTTCCCACAATTCAGCCCATGCTGTTCTCCACACACGTGAAAAGTCAACCTCCTACTCGTGTGTGTGTGTTACAGGTCCAGTGGTCGCGGGTGTAGTTGGCTTAAAGATGCCTCGATACTGTCTGTTCGGGGACACAGTAAACACAGCCTCCCGAATGGAATCCACAGGGTTGCGTGAGTAAAACCGACCAACATTTTGTGTTGAATATGTATGAGCACGAGCACAAGTCTGATGTCAGCATTTGTGACCGTCTCTGAAGCTGTGATTCCTGGAATTTGTCTTTGCTAAGGATCAGTTTGAAGACTCAGTAGTTGAGAATTTGTGCATGTGTGTGTGTATGCTGATCAGCGAGTGCATGTCAGTGAGAAGCTCAGAAGGCTTAAAGTGCAGAGTTCCATGTAAGCTCTTAAGAGTATAAGCCAAATTAGAAAGAAAATTCTGCTTTAAAGCTAATGTCCTCTTAGGACTCAGCCTCCGCTACCACCCTGAACTGTCTCACCTTTAATCAGACCTTCTGCCATATTTAGCCCAGAAAGGTTACTTCGTGTTTCGTGCTGAAGAAGAAAGTTTGAAACAGGATAAAAGGTTTGCCATTGCTTTTAGAAAGCATCTACAATAAACTGAGTGGCAAGGATGCATTTGAGTTTTCAAAAGTGATAGTAAAGATATTTTAAAATTGACAAAGTTTTCATCTCTTCTTGAAAATACAGTTTGCAACTTTATATAAGTAATAAATTCTTAATCAAATATTTTAATGTTTCCAGCTCAACACATTGATAGTATGAATGAGCACCAAATCAACATATTTTAATGATTGATTATATGACACTAAATGATTTGCCATTGGAGGAATAAATTACATAAAAAACACTGAAATAGAAAAGAGTTATTTTAAATTGTGAAACTAATTCACAAACAAAATAAAACATTAGAGAACATCAGTTTACATTTTACAACTGCAAATGTGTCGATCACACAGATAATCTCTTCAACTTGGTTTGGTTTGTTTGTGCTCGATAATTGATGGTTTTCTACAAACATAATAAAATAATTAGTGCCTAATTATACCAGATTAGATCTTACAATAAATGAAAGACAATCTACATCTAGACTTTGTTTGAAAAACTTAGGCCGTTTCAAATGAATCTTAAATAAAAGATATATAATATCTTATGTGATATTTTTATAGGTCTCAGTGTGCTAGTGCTCTGTAATCTAGTGCTCTGTAATTTCACATTTTGGATAAAATGGCTAAAGCAGTTGCCCAGAATGTCTAAGTGACAGAAAGTCTTGAGTGATGTGGTGGAGTTTATAGTGAACTGTCCAGTCAGTTTAGGACACGCTGCCATCTAGCGTTTTCTCACAGGAAACACCATTACTTTAAAGCGTATTTCAGCAACACATGTTCTTGATGTCTGTTTGAGCTCACAGGAAACCTGTATGGTCGGATGTTTTTCGTTAATTTGTATTTTCCCTGTTTCTACAGCTTACAGAATTCATGTTAACCAAAGTACAGTTGATGTCCTAAACAGTCTCAAACTTGGCTACAAAATAGATACTCGGGGCAGGACCGAGCTCAAGGTATGAGAACACACACACACATACGCACGCACGCACGCACGCACACACACACACACACACGGTCAGACACGGGCTTCTTCACTTTTTCTTCAGGCACTTTAACGTTGAGAGAAACTATTTTGTTTGAAATGACTATACTTATAACTGTATCTAAACAGACAATACAGTAATCAATTCAATAGTTGTTGAAAGAAAATTATTATATTATAATCATATCACATGATTATATAAAACTTACATCTATCCCAATATTCTGCCATCATTTCAATCGCATTTTTTCTTCTTAAAGGCATAGTTCACCCAAAACTGAAAATTAGGTCATCATTTACTCACCCTTCCCTTGTTCTGTTTCATTTCTTTATTCTGTTGAACACAAATGAAGATATTTTGAAGAAAGCTGAAAACCGCTAACAACTGACTTTTCCTACTATGGATGTCAATGGTCATCGGTTTCCAACATTCTTCAAAATATCTTCTTTTGTGTTCAACAAAGATGAGTAAAGAGCACGCAAATATTCGTTTTTGGGTGAACAATCCCTCCTAAGTTGCACTTAAGTAAAGAATATAAGTCAAATAATAATCACACTTGAGAACTGTGCAATACGAGATATATGGGGAAAAGGCAAATACCACATCAATGAAAATGCAATGAAATTTTAAAAAATCTATGTAATGGTAAGTCGATAACAAATAATCTCTTTAATTATTTCTATATATAGAAATATATATATATATATATATTTCTTATATGGTTTATTAATGTTGTCCATTTTTGGTTTTCTAAAAGAATAATAAAACATGTATTGGTGCTTTATAACAAAAGACGGATTGCATCTCACAAGTCAACACAGAAAATATACATCACAACCATATTTACTGGACTGTGATGTACTAAATGTTTCTCCTATGCATTTTTGAAATATGCCAAGTACTGGCAACAACACTGTCAAAACACTCTTAGAAGTTGGCTAAAATGCTGTATTATGCATTTAGTCAGCATCTTGAGCAGCAAACAGTCCTCTGGCCTACTGCTTGAAGCCAACTGAACAAACTCTCAGTTGCACAGTAGGTTTAAAATTTAGAAAACCGTACAAACCTGAACTGGTTAAGGTGGTTCAGGTTCAGTGGTTTCACAATGCTTTGATATAAATGTCCTCTCTTATCTCAGGGTTTAATCCAGAGTTTATTATTAACTCTGGACCAACTGAAAGTGTAATGCCAGCAGCAAACAGACAAACATGGAAGACATAGAAACAGTCAGTTTAATGCATTTCTTCACATCCCTGTTGAAGAGAACAAATATTGATATGTTGATATAGTATCACTGTAAACTGATTTAATATGGCTTTTATGGTTTTACTGCATATACAGTACTGAGCATTTGAAGTGGATCAAAACCTTTCATCAAAGTTGTCCTAAAACTATTCAACAACACCCATTCTTGTCATAGGACAGTTTTGAAAAACCTTTTTGATCCACTTCAAATGTTGACTACTGTATACTGTATACTACTGCATGCTGTATATAAGGGTAAGGTAAAATATTGATTCAGTACAGTATCGTGATATTTTCCATGGCAATACTGGACTGATATACGGATGTCCATATCAATATACCAACATAATAATTTTATTATATTATTTGTACTATTTTATTATACAATTTATTATAAAATCAGTTTCTTCACAGTCCACTAGATGGTGGTGTTGAACTTGATTTTTTTTTCTGGTGAGCTGGGTCACCTTCAGCATGCAGTAAAGTTAGCAAAATAAAATGCAGCATCTCAGAAAGGTGCATACTATATTTGTGACAGGTTTTCATGAAAGTGTTGACACTGCAGCAATAAAATAGAACCGATAAATGTTTATGTTTAGTTAAAACAGATATCACCAAATATTTAATAATAAAAAGAAATTCTTGTTAAAGTGTTATATTCGAAAATGTTACAAACAAAACAACAGGAGACTACAGTTATGAATTTCTTTAGTGACATTACTAGCTAGCCTGGTGTACGTAATACAGCATTTTAGTCATTCCTGTGTGTCAGCTTTGTTTTGACAACATTGTGATCTATATGAGAAACGTTTCAAAAATGCAAAGGAATTTTTTTTAGTCAAGTGAACATACCCTAAGAGAGTTCGTTTTTTAACAGCTATAAAGCAAACAGTGTCAGGTGAAGTTACTTTTAAAGGTAATATATTACAATCTTAATATTTCAAAAAAAGAAGCAAAAATAGCATACTTTCACATTACTTTCCTTGAAACAAAACACCTTAAAACAAATGTTAGTCACATAATGTGAACTTTTTGTTACGTGCACTTAAGTTGCTAATGCTGTTGTGCAATTTCAAAATACAAAACATTTCAATATGTTTGTAGAAAAAAGCCTATTGTACAATGCACTGATGTTGTTATGCAATTTCAAAATACACAAAGAACATATCTGACACCAGAAAAAGCCTATGGGATCTCACATCGCACTGATGTTGTTATGCAGTTTTAAAATACTACATGAGCATGGTTAAATGTTGGAAAAATGTCTACTTGGGTGTTTTATGACGCAAACATACAAAGTTAAACAGTTTAAAACAGAGGTTTAATAGTCAGTTGTACAGTATTCTGACCACCGCTGCTGACAAACACATTGATGTACAAATAAATCTATGAGAAGAAAAATCTAATCTGGGGAAAATATCTAGTTTTGGACAGAGTAGATTGATTGTAAGGTTAATTAATAATAATCTTATTGCTACAGTCACATTTTCATTGACTAAAACAAGACTAAAACTATAATGATTCAGAAGACTAAAATATGACATGGCATTTTAGTCAAAAGTCTAAGATTAAAAATAAATTACAAATTGTTGCCACAATTATCACTGCCTTAGAAAGTAACTCAATCAGCTACTTTATTTTTAAAAAAGGTTCTTAAGATTTTAATCTAGTTCTTTTTTTTTTACGTAACTTTACTCAACACTGAACGCAAACAACCTGGAAACACACACTAGACTATACAGTACAATGCTTTTGAAAATCATACCAGCTTCTCTCTTTTTCTAACAGGGTAAAGGTGTAGAAGAAACATTTTGGTTGGTTGGGAGGGATGGATATGACAAGCCGTTACCTATACCGCCAGACCTTACTCCTGGGTGAGAACTAATCTTCATTTACATTTTATTTGATCATGTGTATATTGTAAGCGGTAATCCTCTCAGTGCGTCAGTAATGATATATTGCTTTATGTTGTCACAAAGGGCGAGCAACCATGGTATCAGCTTGGATGAGATCCCGACTGATAGGCGACAGAAATTCTTGGAACGTCAGCAGAAGATGGGGAATTGAGGTAGAAGACATTTCAGTGACTTCACCCACATTTTACCTTGACTTGTTGAATCTGGCAACATAAAGAGATATTTCAGGCAAAAATTCAAGAACAAGAAAGAAGATTTTTAGCTGAAATAGTGGCCCATGGTGATTCATAACATGCAAATCAACAGCCACGGACATGTTGAGAATAAATAAAATATATACAGGCAAAACCATTGACAACATACTAAGTGAAATGATCTTCTATGCCAGTGGTTCTCAACTATTTTGACACCACGCCAATCTAATTGACACACATATACATTTTAAAACATAATATTAATACTGATGAATAAGCATTAAATAGCAGTCACAAAAACTAGTTTTTGTTGATACAGTAAAAATAATAGCGTGTTATGAGTTAGTCAAAATGAAGGTGCATGCTTGTAATTTTCCTCCCCATTTATAATCAAGTGATGTGCTGTGTGTGTCGCCTCATCTGTGTGTGCAGTTGAAGAGTGCGCTGTGAGCACAGAATAACAGCTGACAGGTCAGGAAAGTTAATTCTCCAGCACTGTCCGTGTGCCGCCTCTCTGCCGCCAGTGAAATCACTCTGCTTTCCGCATCTCTCCCACTGAAAATGAAACAGACCCTCGCGAATGCTACGTCCCGTCTGAAACGGCCTTTAGGAGAAAGTCTTTCTCATGTACATGAATCACATCTGACAAGAAATATCACCGGCTTTCACACATGTCTGTCAAAGTCAAAATTTACGACCCACCACTGAACATTTTTACAACATTATTCATTTTATTCCACAGCTTCAGCACGACAGTCATGGCAGTCTGGAGCTTTCTGTTAAATTATGATGTATGAACAGGCACAAATGCACACATAAGCTGATGCTGGATGTTTTTTTTTTTTTGCTTTTTGATCAAGACAAAGTAGCACATGTAAGTAAAGAAAAAAACTGTACAAATAGGAGAAAAATGCTGGATGTTTTCAGTTTTTTTTTATATGCCGCAGCATCCAATCTAAACACAATTTCAATGAACAATACAACAAACAGCATCAGCTCATGTGTGAGTTTACATCAGCGCATATACGTCATTAGGTGACAGGAAGCTTTCTGTCCAGAATGTTGTTTGTCGAGCGACACGGTGGCTCAGTGGTTAGCACTGTCACCTCACAGCAAGAAGGTCGCTGGTTCGAGTCCCAGCTGGGCCAGTTGGCATTTCTGTGTGGAGTTTGCATGTTCTCCCCGTGTTCGCGTGGGTTTCCTCCAAGTGCTCCGGTTTCCCCCACAGTCCAAAGACATGCACTATAAGTGAATTGAATAAAACTAAATTGGTCGTAGTGTATGGGTGTTTCCCAGTATTGGGTTGCAGCTGGAAGGGCATCCGCTGTGTAAAACATATGCTGGATAAGTTAGTGGTTCATTCCACTGTGGCAATCCCTGATGAATAAAGGGACTAAGCCAAAGGAACATGAATGAATGAATGTTGTTTGTCAGGAGCCACAGGAATCAATTTTGTTTTGCCTGTAAATTACAATTCTTTTGACTCTCAAAGTGCCTGTAGCCATAGACTTGCATTTTAATAAACATCATGGACCACAATTTCTCCTAAAAAAAAATATCTCTTGATGTTTTAGTGAAGAAATACATTCAGCTACAAGTTGGAAATACAGCAAATTTTCCCTTAATATTCCCTTTAAGGTTGTTAAAACTTTTGTACTCATGCTGTTCTGTTTCTGTGCCTTCCAATAGGTTGTGATGCTCATGTTTCTGCACCAGCCTATCGAGTTAGGAGAAAGTGGGGCAAGGAGATGAAAAGGGTGAATTGAGGTGTTAAAAAAAACCCTCGGCTACCCTTTTTCTACTTAAATACATTCCCAAAAAAGAATGGAAAGCCCCACTAGGACATCTGACAAGAACACAAACATATGAACTCTGAACACCAGTCTATCAAACCCACTGGCTCAACAAGACGGCATGTACCAACTGCTATGGATGGACACAGAGGACTCTTAAAATATGTAAAGAGTTTATAATGCAGGTTTATTCCACTAAATTAAAGACACTGCTGAGATAGTAGCTCATCGAGAGAGAAAATGAGAACAGCGGCACACGTCTGATTCATCTCTGCAGTTCTACGAAGAGATTTTTTTTAAAATACTTTGTTGTTTATAACACAAATGAAAGAAGGAAAAACAGGAAATTGACATGCTTGTTTCTAACGGCACCAGGCAATTTAGTTCTAATTCATCATAAATAACGCCAATGATATCCGTGTATTGAAATTATTTAAAATACCGTGTTGATTTTGTTTGCTAGGAGTATCAGGCTTTAATAACTAGGTGTTAGTTCAGACAAGAGCTTCTTCACATTCTTCACATTTTCTTTTCGAACTGTTTGGCCTTCATAGGAAATGACATGCATTCAGAGCAGCTTTCATGGCCAAGCAAACCCGGGGTCACATGACAGACAATTACTTGGTTTCATTCGAGTAGCTCAACTCCATTGTCCTCTTTGAGTTAAAGGTAAGAGATACTTTAAAAAGGAAAATCGTGAGCTGAAACTGAAATTGTCAGGTTTGTAGTAGCATGGTGCATTATCCTGATACTCGGCACATTCAACGCATAATATCTTGATGTCAAAGTCCTGAAATATTACCAAAGAGAAGAGCATATCAGCAATTTCTCCAAAGATTTTCTCTGCGCAGTTTTGCCTGCTCATACATTCTGTAAATATATTCACCCCATAAAAGATGCATTATTTGATGACTAAGGGGATTTTTAAAATGTGTGGTCTGGATATCTTCTATTCAGAGAGGTTGTGGAGGTTGAGGTTGTGGCACCTGTGGCTGTCCTGGATGACACCTGTCACCTGATACCAGAACCACAATCTTGGGAGATACTGTCACAGCAGAATGTAGCTGAATTTCAATTGTAAAACTCACCATTTTATCTTGTTGTCTGTGATTGTGTAAATAAAAGCTGATTTTAGTGAGTGTGCAGATTCTTTCTTAGTGTTTAGTGGATAAATGTGCTTATTTAGTGCCATATTGTTGTCACTCTACAGAACAGATTTTTAATTATTCACTTTAAATGTTCAAGTGATACAAGACGCATAGGTATGGCTACTTACAGAGATTAAAACGGTTAAAAAAAAAACAACAATAGTAAAATAGGACAGTTTTAGATAACGTAAAAACACACAAAGTTCTTTTCTCCACATTGGCTATATTTCTCCCACCACACTGAGAAAGAATAACAGGTATACTGAGGATGCCAACACACAGGAGACAAAAGATCTTTGTGTTCATTCTGGAAAAATGTTTGTATTATTATCATTATTTAAAAAAAAAAATAGAACAAGTTGTACATCCGTTTTATGATAGAGGAAGAAGGGATATCTGTGTTTTGTGTGCGTATGTCAGAGCTAATATGACTGATTGATAAAGACGCGCGGAGGATTGGGTGTCAACTCGCGCTCGGGTGACTCGAGTAAACGGAGTCTGAGCTGAATTATAATTCGCCTAGAACTAGGACATGGTGGCTCCGCCCACTTATCAAAAAGCCATGCGTTGATTGGACAAAGATACGCGACTGAGGCGGAGTTAATGGGTGTGTCGTGAAGCGTGACCAAACTATGATTGGCTTTCGTCTCTCTCTATCAGAATCCAAATAGCGGCTCCTAGAGCCAAACCACATTTTACACATTAAGGAACTGTCTGAGGTAAAGTGTCGCACACAGGATTATTCATACTGTGCCCTCTTGGTCATTGTTTTCAAATTGAAGACAAGGTCCTTTAGGAAACCAAACGCATAATTTGACCATAGAAATAGTTTGCTTGTTTTATTCCAAGCAATGCGCAGCCGATAAAGCTTCTTCTTTAAAAAGACGAACACAATTCCGGCTAAATCGACGGAGAACTCACTTGACATGCACTTCACGGACTTCCACGGACTACTACTGTAACACAAGGTAAACCTCCGGAAATATGAAATGTGTAAATTATGTTTGATAGATTTAAATGTTTAGATCAAACCTGACATTTGTTCATAGCATAATTGTTGTTTACTTTGTGTAATTTTTTAACAACAGTTGTCTGAACGAGGATGTATTCTATTGTGCTTCTATCCACGACAGGTGTAACGTGGCTTAATAATAAGTCGTCGTATTAAAATGTGGATGTTTCTGTATGAGCTCGCGCGTTTCTCTCCGACTCTGCTGTCACGCGCGCGCGTCAAAGCTGCGTCTGTCCCCATGTATCGCGGCGCATCTCCTGCTCGCAGCGCTCAGGCTTTCGGCTTCAAACTGCGCGAACCGCCGCTCTTCCCCAACCCCCGTTCAGCGCTCCGGCAGCGAGGCGGGGCCAGCCCAAATAAATGTGGGGAGGGGAAAAAACGAAGACAACAAACCTTAAAAATGTAGGCCACGGCGCGTGACCCAGTTCCTCACGAACAACACAGCGAGTGTGAATGTGGAGCACGGTTATTATCCCCCACGCCCGGCACGGTTCCAGGGCGGCTTCAACTGTGTGTGTGTATTTTTCTCTCTGTGCCAGCCAATGTTCAGGGGCTTTTACAAATATCAAAGAGGAGAAAGAATTGCTACATTTACCCTGTTTGCTGTCTAAAATAGTAACTGTGTCAAAAGTTTTAGCCTACATGTTTTTGCACAATGATACTTTGTCACTAAA